>JACVBY030000084.1:0-63562 GCA_017589505.3 Metroxylon sagu | reverse complement strand
AAGGTCACGCATTTATTCCCATGGATTAATGACTGTTGGTCAAAGTTTAATCTAATGATTACAATGAGCTGGAAGTTGTATTTTCTAGGCAAACTCTGAAAAGTATAGTGGGGACCATGGTAGATAAGTTTTTGAATAAAACTTATTTTATTCAAAAACTTATCTTCATTCTATAATTTTTCAAGTATGATAATTAACATTTATCATTACAGTCTGTCAAGATAAGACAAAATTTTAATCTATAAATTACTTTAAGTTACTAAAATTTCTATCTTAAACATCCTTGGATATCATGTTTTTTTCTCGAAAGATGTGTATAAACCAATTTAAATAGGTACATACACAAAATCTAAATTCATACAAAATTTTTATATTTCTAAATATAGATACGCATAATTATTCATAAATATATTTATGTACATGCTTACATGAGTTTATCTTTTATACATACACATACATTGTGTTCAAGATTGTATTAAATCTCTTCTTATTTATAGCCAAAAATTTTTAATCATATTTACATGTTCAGAGTCAAACTAGACACGAGATTGTTCCTTCTTTCATATTTGTCATTTGCAAAACAGATTTTGTCGTAAAGCAATGAAGTAATAATGGTTAGTGTAACAATTTTTGAAAGATTCTAGTCAAGGAGGGTACACGTTGCAAGAATTCTCTGCCAATGTTCGTTGGCAGGGAATTTATACATATACATACATTGTGTTTAAGATTGTATTAAATCTCGTATTTATAGCCAAAAATTTTTAATCATATTTACAAGTTCAGAGTCAAACTAGACACGAGATTGTTCCTTCTTTCATATTTGTCATTTGCAAAACAGATTTTGTCGTAAAGCAATGAAGTGATAATGGTTAGTGTAACAATTTTTGAAAGGTTCTAGTCAAGGAAGGTACACGTTGCAAGATTTCTCTGCCACAGTTGCTTGGCAGGGAATTTATACATACACATACATTGTGTTCAAGATTGTATTAAATCTCTTCTTATTTATAGCCAAAAATTTTTAATCATATTTACATGTTCAGAGTCAAACTAGACACGAGATTGTTCCTTCTTTCATATTTGTCATTTGCAAAACAGATTTTGTCGTAAAGCAATGAAGTGATAATGGTTAGTGTAACAATTTTTGAAAGGTTCTAGTCAAGGAAGGTACACGTTGCAAGAATTCTCTGCCAATGTTGGTTGGCAGGGAATTTATACATACACATACATTGTGTTCAAGATTGTATTAAATCTCTTCTTATTTATAGCCAAAAATTTTTAATCATATTTACATGTTTAGAGTCAAACTAGACACGAGATTATTCCTTCTTTCATATTTGTCATTTGCAAACAGATTTTGTCATAAAGCAATGAAGTGATAATGGTTGGTGTAACAATTTTAGAAAGGTTCTAGTCAAGGAGGGTACATGTTGCAAGAATTCTCTACCAATGTTGGTTGGTAGGGAATTTATACATACACATACATTGTGTTCAAGATTGTATTAAATCTCTTCTTATTTATAGCCAAAAAGTTTTAATCATATTTACATGTTCAGAGTCAAGGCTCTAAAGTTTTGACGAAGTAAGACTTTGGATTAAGTCAGGCTCGAGCTAAGAGAAAGGACTTCTCTTTGGATCAAATCAATCTTAAATTGACAGTAGGGCTCCTCTTTGAGCTCGATTTGGGCTTGATCTAATTTGAATGAAACAAGTGGTAAATGAAGAAGTTTAAAGGAAACATCTAGTATTAATTTTGTGTGCTTTCGTATTGAGACATTAATTCGGTATATGTTTGTTTTGTACATCATGACTTAAACAACCAAATTTTTAACCATCACATGTTCACGAATCTTTTTCTTTTTCTCTACGTAAACAGTTTTTACTCAACAATGCTAATGACTAGAATCTTGTTGGAAAGGGACTTGTAAAAAAATAGATGAGAGAGAAAGAGATTGTAACCCTAGGTTTATTAAGCTGTTCCTTTTTGGTGCAAGTTAAAACTATTCCTTCAAAGAGGGGCGCTTTTCTTTTTGAATCTAAAAAGCATAGCTTTTGATATAAAGCCATGGAGAAGCCTTCAACCTAATTCCAATTTTAAATACGACAAGTAGATGCTCTAGAGATATACATCTACATGTTTGATGCTAGTTTTGTGTTGAACATCTAAGAAATTGTTCTGATCTTCATAGGTGCCTGTAGCTGTCCCTTTCCTAATAGAAAGAAGAGAAGTCATTTGTGACTCGTCATTTTAGAGTACATGTAGGAAAAAAAATATGATCACAAAGGGGGTAGAAAATGTGAAAATTCAGATTAACATACTCTGGATTCAGGAGATTGTATCTTACCTATGTTGGAAGAATCAGTTCCTAGTTTATAATATGATAGCTACTGATACTTGATGACTTAATGACAAGTTTAACAAAATTCAACTTTTTAGGAGCATTCTTTTGGGTGATCTAGTTATGTTTACCATCACTTCTAAGGTTCAACTATCTTGTGACAATCACTGCATGTAAATTTTCTTATGGCTTTCTTATTCCATAGCTTTTTATAGGAAATTGATATTAGATGCTAGTTGTCTTTGCTATATTCTAATTCTGTTGTTGAACATTGCTAGTTTTAAATGGCTAGTGTTTATTTTTAAATTCAGTATACAAAGCTATCACTTTTCTTATTTTTCTCATAAAAAGAATTGTAAGATAAGCTGATCCCTTGACCTCTAGGTTTCGTATGTATTCTAAACAACTAATTTTTGCAACAGATGGCATTAGCTAATTTGTGTTGCACAAATATTTGTTTCATGTGTGCAGCCATTCAGGGATGGATTGTGCTAGTCATTGGGGTTCATGAAGAAGCACAAGAAGATGATCTCCGTAATGCACCTTCTGTGAATTTGGCCAAAGCAAGAACTTGCATCTCAATCTTGACCATCGCACTGGATTTGTGAAGGTAAGTAAATTCCATTCTGTTATTTAGAAGGCACCATTACTTATATAAGTGCCCTGATAAGTTTTTTTTTATGCTAATATATTTCTTCTATATTGCCAAGTATATAAATATCCTCTATGCTCCACATTTTTTCTTGAGTGGGGGCTTCCTAACCCCTATAATCAGGAGACGTAAGTCCATGCCAAATGATCCTCAAGCTTTAAGTGCCACATTTAAACTCTTCAATTGAATTCTACCATGTAGTACTCCAACTTGATACATCCATATCTCTTTATTATATTATTGGGTCTCCTTGGCTTGTAACGATGGTTGTACCATTCTCATCTTCTAATATTTTATCATCCGGCACTTGTGATGGCACATCGACTTTCTCCCCGTAAGAGGGTTATTAGGAACAACAAATGTCTGATTGCGATTTTGATTTGCAAAACTATCCATAATATGTTGTGGAAAGGTTGATAAAAAGATATCACGGGCTATAAGATAAGTCGTGATCACATTGGTACCATCTTTAAAAGGGTGAAAATCCTACAAACCATCTAAGAGACAATCCTAGAACAATAAACAATCTCCTACATGAGATCTGAAGGTGCCATGATATTTTTGATGTAGAAAAAGATGTAGACAAGATGAAAGAGAAAAAAATGGTAAAGATGGTGTTGTTAGGTAGGAGATAACCTTACATGTGCTTGAGATTGAGATAGTGTTTCTTTTTATTAATAAAGGGATATGGTTGAAGGTCATGCATTTATTCCCATGGATTAATGACCATTGGTCAAAGTTTAATCTAATGATTACAATGAACTGGAAGTTGTATTTTCTAGGTAAACTCTGAAAAGTATAGTGGGGACCATGGTAGATAAGTTTTTGAATCAAACATATTTTATTCGAAAACCTATCTACCATTCTATAATTTTTCAAGTATGATAATTAACTTTTATACATTATAGTTTGTCTAGATAAGAGAAAATTTTAATCTACAAAATACTTTAAGTTGCTGAAATTTCTATCTTAAACATACTCGGAAATCATGTCTTTTTCTCAAAGATGTGTATAAACCAATATAAAGAAGTACATACACAAAAACTAAATTTATACAAAATTTTTACATTTCTAGATATAGATATGCATAACTATTCGTAAATATATTTTATGTACATGCTTACATGAGTTTATCCATTATACATACACATACATTATATTCAAGACTATATTAAATCTCTTCTTATTTACAAACTCAAAAATTTTTAATCATATTTACATGTTCGGAAGTCAAACTAGACGCGAGATTATTCCTTCTTTCATATTTGTCATTTGCAAAATAGATTTTGTCGTAAAGCAATGAAGTGATAATGGTTAGTGTAAAAATTTTTGAAAGGTTCTAGTCAAAGAGGGTACATGTTGCAAGAATTCTCTAGCAATGTTGGTTGGGTTAAACTAATTTTAGTTATGGCATTTGTCTTGTCAGTCTATTGTAAAAGAGAGTATGTCTAATACATGCAAAGGTCTTATGGTAATGTCTCTTGTAGAACTTCTTTCCAACATATACTTGTAGTGTGGAAACTATAATTTGTATCTTTTAATTATGTTTTCATATAATCTTTTTTTATTTTATTGAAGGAGTAATTAGCTATAATAATTATTAAAGAGTTCTAGGAAGAAATTTTAAATTGCGACAATATGTGTATATTGTTCTGAATTATTACTAACTCATTTTTGGACTACATGAGAATTAATGTCAAGACCTCTCCCCGACACATGCCTCCTTATAGAAATTTGAGTAGAGTTCTACTAGTCTTATGATATGGATCTTAAGGCACAAGTGAACCGTAACAAATTTTCATAAGTTACATGCTCAACATACATAATCCTGTCCATAACATTTAACTTGCTCAATTTAATCACACCTGTCATCAAGCAATAACACAACCTTTTTTTTTTTTTTTGTCCTACTTAGTTAAAAACATAATCTACATACATATCACTATTTACTCTCAGTTTAAGTCTAACATTTATATCGTACATTTACAGTTTCACAAATACATACATATGTACATCACCATCTCAATCACCCCTCTTAGCATACAAGAGTAACTTACAATCCCCTTTACATCCACCAACCTTCTCCAAACACTAATAACATATACAAAAAAATTAATGCTGCTGAACTAAAAAGCTAAGCCCACCTGCTCAATCTTTGGGTATTCTAAACTAAACTGCTAGTCCGAAGATTTCTAACTTTGATCTGAAATAAAAATGTGAAAAATAGAGGGGTGAGACCTAAGTCCCAGTGATTGGATAGCCATCTAACAATGAGGAATACAAAGAATCCACGTTATAAAATCGATAGAAATACCGATACCACATATGAAAAATAGATACAGAAACCTTTTTAAATGAGATAAGTTAGCTTATGCTTCCAATAATTTAACTTAAATAAAGAAATGCCATTTATATAAGATCTCATGATGTCGGGCTGGGTGTGCCACCACTAAGGTACATCCCTATAGTCACCCTCCTGCAGGTGTACTCTCAGTGGGTGAGTGAGCTGAACTCCGAGGATCCCCGCACCACATGGCACCCCTCACATGTGCGGTTCACCCCAGGTGTGAGCTTGTCCCTTTTCCCTGGGACTCCTGCTTGCCCCCTCCATGGGTCAATATCTCTATGCCCCCTCAGCCTATATAATAACCTATCTCTTTACTGAGCTATGATTCTTACCCCACTGAGCTGCTTGCAATCTGCCCTACTGGGCTGATCTAGCTTGTACTCCTTCTGGCCTTGAGATCATAGTACGATCGAATTACTCTATAATTTCCTTTCAAAAGCTAATTTTTTCATAAGTTAGCTAACTCTACAGTCAGCTAACTTCATAAATCTTCCTTCCAAAAGCCCTTTTTCACAAGTTAGCTGACTCTAGAGTTAGCTAACTTTATAATTTCCTTTTCAAAAGCCATTTTAATGCATTCCAACCTCCAAAATTTTCATTCCAACCTCTAAAATTTTCATTGCAACCTCTCTCAAGGATCAAAAGCAACTAGTAGGTATTGAAATTATTACAAAAACTTCAGTTACAAGCCCAAATATTAACTTTATTAAACTTTTAGAATGATCATGGAAGAAAACTCAAGGAAACATTCAAAATTTCAGCTTTCACATTCTTTTAAGATTTCCACTCAAATCATTTATATTAGAAGGCTAAACTAACAATAAAAACATACTTAAAATAAAATTACAAGACCTCCAAGTTCAGAGCATTACAATTAATGTATTTGATCTTTATTTTTCTAATTAATAATATGTTTTAGAATTTCAATTTCTCTCACAATATCAAAAATAAATTATAATGTGCCATTTATATCAAAGATACACTTCATTGATTAGTTAATTTTAATATTCAAAATACTTAAAATGTAAAGTGACATATACATAAAAAACTTTCAAATAAATATCTTCTATCATGATTTACAAATCTTAAAATATATAAAAAATAAAAGTTAGCAATATTAAGTGCTTTCAAATTATACTCCTTTTATGATTGTCCAAATTATAAATAAAAATCATATTCAATGGTATGGATTTTTAACTAAAAAAGAAAAAATGGCATTAATATTAAGCTCTTAGTATGTGAGACCTATCCCTAATACACATTAGTATAAAATTATGGTGGACTGATCCCATCAATTTACCTGCCTTATCCATGTAGAAGGCACAAATTTATCTAGATGAGCAAATGACTTAAATGATATCCTTTTATATGACAAATAATCAAAATAACCTATGCCCAGGATGCACAAGCAATATCAAAGCTTGCTGGTAAATAAGTCACCATTAAGTACTAATCGTTGTTGATACGAGTTATTTCAAACAGTCTTCGAGGGAATACAGGGAGATTTGCTTCGATCTTTTCTTGTAAAAGGAAATTCTTTGGGAAAAAATTATATTGCATGTTTTTTCAAACACACATGCGCACCTTTCTCTCTTAAACCTAAACAAGTGTGAAATCTTGAATTATCATTTCAAACTCAACTGAATCTCGAGCCCAGCTTGAGCACCGTCTTAGTGTAACCAAGAGTAATGAGTCCAAACCGTAGCTTGGATGTACTTGTTGCCTTCCATACTATTTAAATAGGTAGTGAAATCATAATTCTTATTAAAATTGTTCCTGTAACAATATAAACCCAAATTCCTAGTCCTGGATTAGGTCTAAACCTATCAAGATTGAAACCAAATTCCTTTTCTTCCCCTAAATATCAATGAGAAAACCAGATGCAATCTTCTAAATCCAAATTCATTGTATTTTATTTCTATTTTGGTAGAAATATGTGCACTAAATTATGATATCAAAGTTCTGCATTGTCATATGTTGAGCATTGTTATCTATGGAGGCTGGTGACCATAGTCCACTAGTGAAATCATAATTCTTATTAAAAAAACTACAACCATAACCATCGGCCTTAACATAATTATTATTAACTAATTATTTTTATTAATAATGCTTGTGTTTTTGCAAGATTTTCCAAATCCTTTGAGAACTTTCATCCATGTGAGCTTGAGTATTCCTCTCGGTCTATATCATGAGGCTTAAACCTGAATAATTCTTAGTCGGGATCAGTACTCTATAGGTCCGTGACCTCTTAGTTGGTTCTCAATTATATTGTCTGGGATATATGTAATTCCCACCCCTATGATATCATCTGTTCTGCACCTATTCATCTTACTTTTACTGCACAAGTCACAAAATTTTTGTTGTACCACAACATCCTGTTTGTTTGGGCTATCTTTATTGGTTGACAGTCATAGATCTTGTTGCTATTTTTTATGCCAAAGAATGCATTAATCACATAACATCCTAGAAACACTTCTTCAACTTATGCTCCTGTATCTATTTATGTATTAAATTATCTCTTTATTCTTTTGTATGACAAACCCAAGTTATGAATTATTCACATTGTGATATTGATCATCAGTTTTTGTTGGGGCCTCATTTTCATTGATCATTTTAATTGCATTCCTGCACTTTGTTTGAGTTCTTTTAATTTTAACCCTCATTTTTCAGGGATTCCATTCCTGTTATCAATCTAACATTAGAGCAGTAACTGAAAGCTAATTTTTTCTAGATCATCCTAAAGGCCACTTTTTGGCTTATACTTCGATTTCCCAAATGTTGTTATGAAATACTTCAATTTTCATAGAAAGTACTTGCTTGACATTAAAAGTCAGAAATGAACTTTTTTTAAGTAACACCAACCAAAGCTTCTCATAAGGATTGAATGCTGGTGGCAATGCTAGTTTGGCACTCTCACACCAAGTAACATGTCATGCTGTGGTGTCCCATGTCAATGCTTGGCAAGCATGGCAGCTGATATTGTACTAGTGCCATGTGCTGTAAGATACTAACACCTTATGTGTTATATGCCAATTGACATGTAAAATTATGGTTCCTTTGTGACTGCTACCAATGCATAAATGTTGTTAAAATTATGATCGTCATAAATCCTCGAAGGGGCTATGTTGGATTGGATCATGGATCATGGATTGTAAGGGTTTTTCTGAATTCTTTGAAAATTATAAAATATAATAAAATTTAAGAACTGAAATACAAGTCAGCTAATAAAGTGGATGAAGTAAAGACAGAAAGCCTTACATACAATGAGTCTACCAAGCTTATGTATAGCATGTCTGATGAAACAAACACCATGCCTGATTTTTGAGATATTTATATATCATCTGTAAATGCGATTATACCTTTAGACAGTATTTTCAGGTAAAAATGAGGATAAAATGTTAACGTATACTTGTAAAGATATGAAAATTTGCCTCTTATATTTTTGACTCTGAATTTCAATAACAAGCTTGCCAATTTTACTGCTCAAGAATTGTGTGATTGTAGAAGCCATATAGTCAAATTATAGAAAATGGACTTGCACATAAGGCAATATGCGGATAACTAAATTAAATTGGGTCGTAGATCCAAGAGAATGTAGGCACCATAATACATATCTTCATCCCATGATCCTGTTCCTGATCCAAGATTGGGATCCAGATCATTTGTCTCAACCTTGACCTGGATCTTGAATTGTAAAATTTTAACAACATTGGATGAAAGTAATGGTATTTTTTTTTTTTGATTTTCTTTTTGGTTTTATGCATTTTAGGCTTTGTAGTTGATCTCATCTAGTGGTTTAGGTTCTTGCTTTTCATTAACTGCCACATGAGCATTGAAATTCAAATGTTTCTTTCAGGGTTATGCTCTAATTGAGTTTAAAAACTTCAAGGAAGCACAAGATGCATTTACAGTACCGAATGGAAGTCAGCTCCTCGCAAACCATTTATGTTGTCTGTGCATTTAGCAAAGGTCCTATCAAGAGCAGAAACATAAAGGAGGACGTAAGTTTTTACTTTCAAGTAAATTTTATTCTTTACCCGTAGTATGTGCTATTTAATTAGATTTTCACTTTCAGGTTGAGTCATCTCTGAATTTTAAAATTTAATTTGTTTTGTGCAAAGTTTATAATCTGCAAGCTGGGTACTGTCCAAATTATACATGATTTTTGTTGCTATGTTTTTTTCTTTTCGCAAACATGATTTGCATATTATTTCAAAAATTGTCTTCTGGAGTTCTCTATTTCTGCCACATTAGATGAATTTTAGGTTCATGCCCTTTTTATTTGTCTGTGATTTAATGTTACCTCCTTTTGTTTTGTGGGTAAAGCCTATGGAAGGTGGCCATTAGCCTTTCTAGTTATTAGGATGATGCCTCATTTGAAGCAATGGCAAAAGCCACCCAAAAATCCCATGTTTGGTATGAAAAACAAGCGCAATGATCTATTGGTTTAGGTTTGGGTTCCCGAAATCAAATCTGGAATCTTGGGCCAGGCCTTGGTACATGCTGATCCAAAACCATGGTCCATAGGAAAGCTCCATTATGCATATGAATTTTTTCATAATTACATGATGAACATCTACTTCTCATTTAGTATTCTGAACTGAGACTATTCTTTTATTTATTTCCTTCTAAGAGTATCCCAGAATTATTTATTTCCTTACTCTCATGATGCAGGCCATGACAAGTGATATTGATGAATGTCTGTGCAACGGACATGAGAACAAAGTTCAGCAATTTCAATGAGTGTCAGATTACGCCCTCAGCTCCTCATGCTTGCAATTTCGCCTCACCTCAAGGATGGGTCCCAGAAACCGACCAACAAATATATGATCGGTTCACTATGAGGTCTAGGGCTGTAAATTGCGTTTGGACACATGGAATTTGTATTTTTATTCCGAAGATTTTCGCTTCACCATGCCCTGAGAAGAGCACTTCACTCCAATTCAGTCATTTGAAAATGGGTTGAAATTCGTATCATAGGTTCACTGGTGTTGCAGTTGTTCAAGGAGATCATTTCCAGTAGGTCCATGTCCCTCAGGTTCAGGTTCCTCTTCTCATTCTCCCATGCCATCTTTTCTGCTGCGTTATTTCCAGCCATCTTCATCCCAGAGCCCCTCTCCAGTGAAGCCTCTCCCCTTGGTTGATCAGCATCGGTGCAACTGATATTCTCTCTGTTAGGCATGTCCTCCATGACCATAGAAGGCAAGTCATGAAGGCCCCGGTTGGCTACATTGCTACTTTCTACCCTCTCTATTCCACTTCCCTTCTCTACTGAAGGTCCTTCCTTTGACTGCTCAATATCAGTGCGATGGATATCACCTCCACGAGGCAACATCTCCATCTCCTTCCCATAGCCTCCAGGAGGCTGGTAAGTGTTGGTGTTAATGATGTCATTCTCTCTACCACCCAACACGTCCATGAACATATAATTAGGAAAGTCATCAATAACCCAGTCAACAGCATTACTTCCATCCATTCCACGGAGCCTTTTATCAGCCCTGTCCATACTGGATTCAGTAGAAAGCATGCTTGTGAGGGCCATTGATGCCGTCGAACCATTATTATATTGACTCTCCTGGTTTCCATTTGGAGCTGCCAGTACTGATGATTCATCAAAGCTTCTTTTCATATTTCGCCATAGGGAATTTGGTGATTCAGAGGGGAACAAGTTCATGCCATCATTTCCTCCCATATTGAACTCAGTAGTAGGCATGCTTGCAAAGGTTACCGGTGCCGTCAAACCACTGCTAAGTCCACTATCATGAGGTGCCCCCACCACTGACAACGCCGAAGCTGGGACTTGTTGGTTCATAAAATCCATAGCAGTTAAACTGGTGCCATCATTCACATTGGAGAACATCTCTGTGAACATAAAATTAGAACTGCTATCAAGGTCCAAACTGGCAATGGAGTCGAAGTCATCTTTGTTGAAGTCGTTTTCATTAGTAGGGATGCTTGTGAGGGTCGTCGTTGCCATGGAGCCATTTGGAGCTAGCAGTGCTAATGGCTGACCCATGCTTCTGTGGTCATTCTGCAAGAGGGATCTTGGTAAACTGGAGGTGAAATGATGCACCATGGTCGAGCGGGGCAATGTGGCTTTCACTGAGAGCACTAGATCCCATGGTAAGCATGCTTGTGGAGTTCACTGGTCCCATTGAACTACTGTCACATACATTCTCAGGGTTTTGAGTTGGTGCTGCCACCACTGAATCTACATCTGATGACGGATCCTCTAAGCATTTGATATATTCTTGCAAGGGAGTTTTGCTGGCTAATGTGGTCCACCATGGCCTCCCAGAATACAGCTTGCGTTCAGTTGAATTCCAGTGATTTTTCACAGAATTTTCTGTTCTTCCAGGTAGTCTTTTTGCTATTTCAACTCATTTATTGCCCAACTGCTAATGGGCTAGAATTATATGTCTCTCTTCTTGATCTGTCCAAGCATCCCTCTGCATATATTTAATTTTTGGCAAATTTGCAGCTGAGTTCATAGCATATATTATATTGAAATCTTAAGCACAATTTATAGATTGTTTCTATAAGAAAAAGGCTTCATTTGTAGAAGTATAAAAGTTTATGACTTATGATCCACAATTGGATTGAACTCGATTCGAACATGTGATGTGCACTATGTGAAGACAAATGTGTCTAAAATTATTAATGTTGCTCTCTGTTAAATAATTGCACATAATTGATAATACTACCTTTGGTCTAAATAACTGCCTCTAATACTCTCTTTCTACCAAGAAATTCTTTTACCTTTGTGTTCATGCAACATGAAGATTTACAGTTTACCTTCAAGCTCGTACGCCTTAACCAAAGAATACTTGTTAGTGTAGCATTAAAAGTTCATTCCACATTCCGCAAAACTATAGGTAGAGCAGTGTCTTGAGTAGCCACACTCTAAGATCAAATTTCTATTCATATCCATGGTTCATGTTTGGGAATAACTTGTTGGACTCAATTTTTTTAAAAAAAATGTGGATCCAAATTTCATAGAGAAAAGATATAATTATTATAGATATAAGTTTGTGATCTATGAAAAAAGGAGATGCAATAGCAACCAACCTTAATTCAATATGATAAGGTTTACATTTTAACATTTCATAAATAATAGGAATTTAGATTAAAAACCTATTGTTTACACATTGTATGCTTTAGGAAAACAGAAGTTGGTCTTCAAATACTGTAATGACAATGAAATGCAAAACAAAAATAAGCCTTCCAATTCAATCTTATTTATTACATTATTGTATATTATTAATGTAGTAGTCCTATATATTTCTGGATCAAATATTCTCTACTTTACCTTTTTCTTAACAATGAAGTACTTATCATATGACATCATTCCATTGTAGTAGTGATGGTATTACCTTTCCCTTGGTCTCATTCATTTGATGCAAGGGTGAGATATTCTTTTCCCAAAATAATCCTATCATGTGTAAAAAAATGTATATGCATGCATATATGCATAGAATGATACATCTACATCTATCACACATAAACATACATGTCAATGGAAATATGAGCTAAAAGCAAGCTAGAAAGATTCATTATAGTTAGTTGAAAATAAATCTATGGAAAGGAAAAATGGTATTTATGCTCATTATAGCTTATACATATGAAACAAATGTAGAAAGCTTTACTGTATCAACCCGATTTATGTTGTATGCATACATACATATGTGTAGCACAAGACATAGATATCTAATCTATGAAAAAAAAAAGAAAAGAAAAGATTAAAATGGTACTAATATTAGAATTTACATAAAATTTACTGTGGAAAAAATGAAATGAAATATGTATTCATTGGATAACCCAAAAAAAAAGCCTTTCAAAATTTCTCTTTTTTTAATCTAAAAATAAAAGAAGAAAAGTGGAATATGGAAGATTAACCTTGATATCGAGCCATAGATAGTTTATCCATCTTTCTTTACACTGCCTTACAATTCACTTTTTTAGATTATCAGATATAGTAATCCAGTTCTTTTCTCCATACTTCTTCACCAGTTTAGCTTATAGTCTATATAGTAAAATTTCATATAAACCATCTCCATTATTTGTGAATAAATTTTCAAACATAGATGAAAAAAATAAAAATTTGATGGTTACACAAGATGAGGAAAAAGAACCTTTTCTGAAAATATCAAAGAAATTATAATAAAGGGGGAAAGAAGAACCCCATTACCTATCATCGTTAGGTGACCAAATCATCACAATATTGGATCTCCTTGGCTTGGACACAATGGTTGTATCAACCTCATCTTCTAATATTTTATCGTTCGGTGCCTGTGATGGCACATTAGCTTCTCCTGTAGGAGGGTTGTTTGGAATAACAAAAGACTGATTGGGATTTTGATTTGCAAAACTATCCAATTTTAAATGCAACAGATGGATGCTATAGAGATATACATCTATATATTTGATGTTAGTTTTTATGTTGAACATCCAAAAAATTGTCCTGATCTTTGTAGGCGCCTATAGCTGTCCCTTGCTATTCCTAACAGAAATAGCAGGCTGTGACCTATCATTTCAAAGTACATATAGGAAAAAAAAGATGATCATAGAGGGGTAGAAAATGTGAAAATTCAGATTAACATACTCTGGATTCAAGAGGCTGTATCTTACCTATGTAGGAAGAATCAGTCCTTCTTCATAATATGGTAGCTGCTGATACTTGTGACTTAGTGATAAGTTTAACAAAATTTAACTTTTTAGGAGCATTCTTTTGAGTGATCTGGTTATGTTTACCATCACTTCTAAGATTCAACTATTTTGTAACAATCACTGCATGTGAATTTTCTTCTGGCTTTCTTATTCCACAACTTTTTATAGGAAATTGATATTAAATGCTGGTTGTCTTTGCTATATTCTAATTCTGTTGCTAAACATTGCTAGTTTTAAATGGCTAGTGTTTATTTTTAAATTCAGTACATAAAGCTGTTACTTTTCTTATTTTTCTCATAAAAAGAATTGTAGGACAAGCTAATCCCTTGAACTCTAGGACAAGCCAAGGGAATGTAGGCACCATAATACATATCTGGAGCTTATGATCCTGATCCTGATCCAAGATTGGGATCCAGATCATTTGTCTCAACCTTGATCTGGATCTTGAATTGTAAAATTTTAACAACATTGGATGAATGTAATGGTAATTTTTTTATGATTTTTTTTTTTTTTTGGTTTTATGCATTTTAGGCTTTGTAGTTGATCTCATCTAGTGGTTTAGGTTCTTGTTTTTCATTATCGTTAAGTTTGGCAGTGGATTATAAAAGCCTTACCTTTCCTCCACTGTATTTGTATCTGTATCTGTATCTGTATCTGATTTCTGTGTCTTTCCTTAACTACCATATAAGCATTGAAATTCAAATGTTTCTTTCAGGGTTATGCTCTAATTGAGTACAAAAATTTCAAGGAAGCGCAAGATGTGATTGCAATACTGAATGGAACTGAGCTCCGCACACAAACCATTTATGTTGTCTCGGCATTTACCAAAGGTCCTATCAAGCGCAGAAACATGAGGAGGAGGTAAGTTTTTACTTTCAAGTAAATTTTATTCTTTACATGTAGCATGTGCTATTTAATCAGATTTTCACTTTCTGGTTGAGTCATCTCTGAATTTTAAAATTTAATTTGTTTTGTGCAAAGTTTATAATCTCCAAGCTGGGTATTGTCCAAATTATACATGATTTTTGTTGCTATGTTTTTTTCTTTCGCAAACATGATTTGCATATTATTTCAAAAATTGTCTTCTGGAGTTCTCTACTTCTGCCACATTAGATGAATTTTAGGTTCATGCCCTTTTTATTTGTCTGTGATTTAATGTTACCTCCTTTTGTTTTGTGGGTAAAGCCTATGGAAGGTGGCCATTAGCCTTTCTAGTCATTAGGATGATGCCTCATTTGAAGCAATGGCAAAAGCCACCCAAAAATCCCATGTTTGGTATGAAAAAAAGGCTCAATGATCTATTGGTTTGGGTTTGGGTCCCCAAAATCAAATCTGGAATCTTGGGTCAGGCCTTGGTACGTGGTGATCCAAACCCATGGTCCATAGGCAAGCTCCATTATGCATATGAATTTATGCATAACTACATGATGAACTTCTACTTCTCATTTAGTCTTCTCAACTGAGACTATTCTTTTATCTATTTCCTTCCAAGAGTAACCCGGAATTTTTTATTTCCTTAGCCTCATGATGGAGGCCATGACAAGTGATGTCGATGAATGTCTGTGCAACGGACATGAGAACAAAGTTCAGCAATTTCAATGAGTCTCAGATTACACCCTCAGCTCCTCATGCTTGCAATTTTGCCTCACCTCACCTCAAGGATGGGTCCCAGAAACCGACCAGCAAATATATGATCGGTTCACTATGAGGTATAGGGCTGTAAATTGCGTTTGGATCTGACACATGGAATTTGTATTTGGATATGCATAAGCCAAAGGCAACCCAAACCTGAATTATTGCCACCCCTAATTATTTCATCACCATATTTAAATTGACAAGTCAAATTAGTGATTTTTAACCCAACCAACATTTCCAGAGAATTCTTGCAACGTGTACCTTCTTTGACCAGAACCTTTCAAAAATAGTTACACTAACCATTATCACTTCATTGCTTTACGACAAAATCTATTTTGCAAATGACAAATATGAAAGAAGGAACAATCTCGTGTCTAGTTTGACTCTAAACATGTAAATATGATTAAAAATTTTTGGCTATAAATAAGAAGAGATTTAGTACAATCTTGAATACAATGTATGTGTATGTATAAAAGATAAACTCATGTAAGCATGTACAGAAAATATATTTATGAATAGTTATGCATATCTATATCTTGAAATGTAAAAATTTTGTATGAATTTAGATTTTGTGTATGTACCTATTTAAATTGGTTTATGCACATCTTTTTAGAAAAAAACATAATATCCAAAGATGTTTAAGATAGAAATTTCAGCAACTTAAAGTATTTTATAGATTAAAATTTTCTCTTATCTTGACAAACTATAATGTATAAAAGGTAATTATCATACTTAAAAAATTATAGAATGGAAGATAAGTTTTCGAATAAAATAAGTTTTATTCAAAAACTTATCTACTATGGTCCCCACTAAACTTTTCAGAGTTTGCGTAGAAAATACAACTTCCAATTCATTATAATTATTAGATTAAACTTTGACCAATGGTCATTAATCCATGGGAATAAATGCATGACCTTCAACCATATCCCTTTATTAATGAAAGGAAACACTCTCAATCTGAAGCACATGTAAGGTTATCTCCTACCTATCACCACCATATTTTCCATTTTTCTTCTCTTTCATCGCTATCTCCATCTTTTTCTACATCAAAAAGATCATGGCTCCTTTGGATCTCATGTAGGAGATTGTTTATCATTCTAAGGTTCTCTTGGATGGATTTTAGGATTTCTGCGCTTTCAAAGATGCTACCAATGTGATCAGGACATATCCTATAGCCTGTGATATCTTTTTATTAAGCTTTTCACAACATATCATGGATAGTTTTGCAAATCAAAATCCCAATCAGGCTTTTATTGTTCCAAACAACCCTCTTACAGAAGAAGCTGATGCGCCATCACATGTGCCCAATGATAAAATATTAGAAGATGAGGTTGATACAACCATTGTGTACAAGCCAAGGAGACCCAATATTGTGACAATTTGGTCAGCTGACGATGATAGGTAATGGGTTTCTTCTTTTCCTATTTATTATAATTTATGTGATATTTTCAGAAAAGATTATTTTTCCTCATCTTGTGTAACCATCAAATATTTTTTTTTTTTAAGTCTATGTTTGAAAATTTATTCACAAATAATGGAGATGGTTTACATGAAATATTTACTTTGTAGACTATTAGTTAAATTGGTGAAGAAGTATGGAGAAAAGAACTGGATTACTATAGCTGATAATCTAAAAAAGTGAACTGCAAGGCAATGTAAAGAAAGATGGATCAACTATCTACAACCCGATATTAAGGTTAATCTTCTGTGTTCCTCTTTTCTTCCTTTATTTTTAGATTAAAAAAATAAGAAATTCTGAAAGGCTTTTATTTTGGCTTATCCAATGAATACATATTTCATTTCATTTTTTCCATAGTATATTTTATGTAAATTTTAATATTAGAACCATTTTAATC
The DNA here is from genome assembly GCA_017589505.3 of Metroxylon sagu. Lineage (NCBI taxonomy): Eukaryota > Viridiplantae > Streptophyta > Magnoliopsida > Arecales > Arecaceae > Metroxylon > Metroxylon sagu. Next base: position 46,069 of record JACVBY030000084.1, on the reverse strand, counting down.
TTATCTTATTTTTTTTTCATAGATTAGATATCTATGTCTTGTGCTACATATATGTATGTATACATACAATATAAATGAGATTGATGTAGTAAAGCTTTCTACATTTGTTTCACATGTACAAACTATAATGAGCATAAATACCATTTTTGCTTTAGATTTATTTTCAACTAACTATAATGAATCTTTCTAGCTCATATTTCCATGAACATGCATGTTTATATGTGATAGATGTAGATGTATACTTTTGTGCATATATGCATGGATATATATATATATATATATATATATATATATATATATATATATATATATATATATTTACACATGATAGTATTATTTTGGGTAAAGAATATCTCACCTTTGCATCAAATGAATGAGACCAAGGGAAAGGTAATACCATCACTGCTGCATGGAATGATGTCATATGATAGGTACTTCATTGTTAAGAAAAAGGTAAAGTGGAGAATATTTGATCCAGAAATATATAGGACTCCTACATTAATAATATACAATAATATAATAAATAAAATTGAATTGGAAGGCTTATTTTTGTTTTGAATTGCATTGTCATTGCAGTATTTGAAGACCAAATTCTATTTTCCTGAAAGCATACAATATATAAATAATAGGTTTTTAATCTGAATTCCTATTATTTGTGAAATGTTAAAATGCAAACCTTACCATATTGAATTAATGTTGGTTACTATTGCATCTCCTTTTTTTCATAGATACACAAACTTGTATCTATAATAATTATATCTTTTCTCTATGAAATTTGGATCCACATTTTTTTTAAAAGAAATTGAGTTCAACAAGTTATTCCCAAACATGAACCATGGATATGAATAGGCATTTGATCTTAGAGTGCGGCTACTCAAGACACTGTTCTACCCATATTTTTGAGGATAGTGGAATGAGCCTTTAATGCTACACTAACATGTACTCTTTGGTTAAGGCATATGAGCTTGATAGTAAACAGTAAAATCTCCACGATGCATGAACACGAAGGTAAAAGAATTCTTTGGTAGAAAGAGAGTATTACAGGCAGTTATTTAGACCAAAGGCAGCATTATCAATTATGTGCAATTATTTAGCATAAAGCAACACCAATAGTTTTAGACACATTTGTCTTTGCATAGTGCACATCATATGTTCGAATGGAGTTCAATCCAATTGTGGATTAGAACTCATAAACTTTTATACTTCTACAAATGAAGCCTCTTTCTTTTAGAAATAATCTACAAATTATGGTTAAGATGCAGCATTTGCAAGCATTACTCAGCTGTGAATTTGCCAAAGTTTAAATATACGCTATGAACTAATTGTGGTGACTTGATCTATGCAGAGGGATGCTTGGATGGATCAAGAAGAGAGACAAATAATTCTAGCCCATCAGGAGTTGGGCAATAAATGGGTTGAAATAGCAAAAAGACTGCCAGGAAGAACAGAAAATTCTGTGAAAAATCACTGGAATTCAACTAAACGCAAGCTATATTCAGGGAGGCCACGGTGGACCACATTAGCCCAAAAACCCCCTTGCAAGAATATATCAAATGCTTAGAGGATCCGTCATCAGATGTAGATTCAGTGGTGGCAGCACTAACTCAAAATCATGAGAATGGATGTAACAGTAGTTCAATGGCAACAGTGAACTCCACAAGCATACTCACCACTGGACCTAGTGCTCTCAGTGAAGGCCACATTGCCCCGCTCGACCATGGTGCATCATTTCCCCTCTCACAGAATTCCATCAGAAGCTTCACTCAGTCACCGACATCAACAGCACCAAAAACCTCTACAGCTATCAGAGATGGTGTCGCCAGAGGAAGCCCCTCAGACCTCTTCACCACCAATTCACCATACTTCCTATGGGGAAACTACACCGAAAGCTCAAGTCAGTCGCCGGCAATGGCAGCGGTGTCATCTTCTATCAGTAAGTGGAGTAGTGGAGATAATGGTGGTCCAGTAGCACCAGTGACCTCCAGTAGCCTGCCGGCCATTAGTCATGCCAGTGGAGGTAGTTGTGCAGGCTTGTTTACTTCCTCGACAAGCTCCTGCTTGGCAAACAACATCGGAAGCTTAGCCCAGCCGCTAGCAGCAGGAGGATCAATTACGGCAATGCTCAGTGGGACCAGAGGGAGTGAGTCTAACAGTGTTTCAGGGGCACCAATGGACCTCACAAGCTTGCTGTCTCTCAAACTTGGTGCAGGCAAAGATGGTCATGGGGACCTGTTCACCTCTAACTTACCGTCCTCCTGCTTGCCAAACTACAATGACATCTTGACTCGGTCAGCATCTAAGGGAAAGTCAGTCATGGTGGAGAACCCAGACAGTGGATGTAACGATAATGGTTTGGTGATTCCAAACACCCTCAGAGGCGAGCCTGATATTGGACCGAGTGTGTTTAAAGATGGCATTGGCTTGTTCTCCACCAATTCAGCAAGCTCGCTGCTGCAAAGCTTCGACCGGCCCTTGGTAGCAGCCATTCCAGAGGGAAACCAAATAAGTGGATGGAACAATGGTCCGCTCGCATCGTTGACCTTCACAAGAGTGCTTGCTCCTGAGAATAATTTGGGCCATGACGATGATTTTGATTCCCTTGACAATTTGGATCTTCATCAAATGACTGAAATTTTGTCAACTGATGCTATGCTTGATGGGAATGATGGCATCAATCGCACTAAGAGTGCTTCAATCATGCAACAAGTTCAAATATGGAAATCAGCATTTGCCGGGGCACCAAGTGGAAGCCAGGAGACTGGATGCAGCAGTGGTTTGATGAAATCAACCACCCTCACAAGCATGCCTCAAATGGAACTCAATGTGGGCAAAGACAAGGGCAAGGATTTGTTCACCTCCAGTTTACCAAGATCCCTCTTGCAGAATGACCACAGAAGCATGGGTCAGCCAATAGCACTGCTAGCTCCAAATGGCTCCTTGGCAATGACGACCCTCACAAGCATGCCTACTACTGGAAACGACTTCAACAAAGATGACGTCGATTCCATTGCCAGTTTGGACCTTGAGAGCAGTCCTAATTTTATGTTCACAGAGATGTTCTCTGATGTGAATGATGGCACCAGTTTAACTCCTATGGATTTTATGAACCAAGAAGTCCCAGCTTCGGCGTTGTCAGTGGTGGGGCCACTTTATGATAGTGGACTTAGCAGTGTGTTGACGGCACTGGTAACCTTTGCAAGCATGCCTACCACTGAGTTCAATATGGGAGGAAATGATGGCATGAACTTGTTCCCCTCTGAATCACCAAATTCCCTCCGGCGAAATATGAAAAGATGCTTTGATGAGTCATCAGTACTGGCAGCTCCAAAAGGAAACCAGGAGAGTGAATATAATAATGGTTCGATGACATCAATGGCCTTCGCAAGCATGCTTTCTACTGAATACAGTATGGACAAGGCTGATAACATGCCCAGTTTTCTGCACACAAATGTGTTGCATGATAAGAATGATGGCACCAGTAGCACCAATATCGATCAGCTAACGCTAGGCCCTTTGACTAAAAGGCTCCGTGGAATGGAGGGAAGCAATGCTGTTGACTGGGTTACCGATGACTTTCCTAATTATATGTTCATGGAGGTGTTGGGTGGTAGAGAGAATGACATCATTAACACCAACACTTACCAGCCTCCTGGAGGCTATGGGAAGGAGATGGAGATGTTGCCTCGTGGAGGTGATATCCATCGCACTGATATTGACCAGTCAAAGGAAGGACCTTCAGTAGAGAAGCGAAGTGGAATAGAGAGGGTGGAAAGTAGCAATGTAGCCAACTGGGGCCTTCATGACTTGCCTTCTATGGTCATGGAGGTCATGCCTAACAGAGAGAACATCAGTTGCACCAACACTGATCAACCAAGGGGAGAGGCTTCACTGGAGAGGGGCTCTGGGATGAAGATGGCTGGAAACAACGCAGCAGAAAAGATGGCATGGGAGAATGAGAAGAGGAACCTGAACCTAAGGGACATGGACCTACTGGAAATGATCTCCTTGAACAACTACAACACCAGTGAACCTATGATATGAATTTCAACCCATTTTCAAATGACTGAACTGGACTGAAGTGTTCTTCTCAGGGCATGGTGAAGTGAAAACCTTCGGAATAAAGCTATGTGCAGGAAACTATGTATAGTGCAAAGATAATTATGTGTATAATTATCTTTATTATGTGATAAGAAGAGAAATGAATGTAATGTAAAGGTAACTATATGCAGCAAGGAAGGAACTGTATATTAAAAAAAGGTTATAGGATGGATTAGATCTTATGATTTCATCAATAAGAAGTTTTTCTTAAGATCAACAGAAATACAGTGCAGTAACTTTCAAAACATATGCTGCTCCATTTTCCATGAAGATAAAAATAGTTTTTCTGAATGCAAGGCGAATGGATTCTTTCATTTATTTCCAAATAAAAGCACGATCGGGGATAAGAACACACCATTTGATGCTTAATAACTCATAGCCATGATGCTCAAATATAAAAATAGAGCAGATGAAAAAGACAAACAAAGGAACTCAGAAAAAGCCACTTCAGTTAAGCTATCTTCCATCTAGGTAAGCCTTGGATTTGAAGTTGGAGCAAATGATTCGCCTGATGAGGAGGCCCAACTTTGAGCTTGTGAGGTCCAACTATATCATATTGCCCTCCAACGACCTCCAATCGCAATCGATGTTGTCGGATTCCTGCCACCTCCCACAATCCCCAAGAGCATCACCTCGTTACTCACCTGCACTATAGAATTTGCACCTAATATCCTCCAGATTGTACTCACTTTTGCAAGACAACATCGACTGTCGGCACTGCAGACCAATAATGGAAGGAAATGTACCACAGAAGAAATAAAGACATACTGGATGGGATGGATCATTGGTCTGAAGATATCAAGAAATATTGTTGGTCAGAAGACGATCACAAATGAAAAATCTTTTGTCCATAGTCCAAAATGAAAAGGAAAAAAAAAAATCCTTCATCTCTATTCCTATTCTTCATCTGTGTTCACAAAATTTGTGTACTCAAAATAGAAGGGGAGAAAACAGTTTATGAGATGGTTTCCAACGATCCAGAAACTGATCCTAACTCCTTTGAGTCTATCTCAAAGGATTCAGATCCAGATGGTGTTGGAGGTTATTCAAAATCATAGAGTATTTTCTGTAGAAGCCAAAGAGTCATTTTATATTATCCCAGAGTCTAAGTGTCAATGTTAAAGACAAAGTTTCTTAAAGTCTTGAATGTCTAAGTTCATATCATTATATTATTAGTCTCTTCATTTTAAAAATGTCACTTTGGTTGATGAAATATACTTAATGTATAGAAAGTTTAAAAGTCATTATGAAGTCTATAAATAATAAAATCTTAGTAAAAGTATGATAGAGAGTGGAAAAGGTAATAAAAAGCATCATCAAATGAGTCCAATGGTGCATAGCCTCTTGGCTTATCTTTATATGATATGAGTATTTTTATTGATCATTTGATTTTACATCTCGCCTTTCTTATTTTATGATTAGTTTCCATTAGATACTCCACTAATTAAAGACCTCCTCACTTCTAAAACCCAATAGATTATTCTAACCCAACATGAGCACCTAATCAATCCTAATAGGCTCGAACACGAGTTGTCAGGACATTCTTTAAGCTAAAACAATGCTTAAATGGCTCCACTAGTGCAATCTCGACATTGCTAATTAGATTAGGCTCTTTAGGGTCTATTTGGATCTTTCGAAAGAGAAGGAATGAAAGGATGAAGGGAGGGAAAGAAAGGAAAGGGGAAGGGAGGAGAAGGAAGATTTATTACCTTCTTGTTTGGGAAGGAGGGATGGAGAAACAAGGGTAATTTGGATTCATCTTATTTGGATAGAAAGAAAGAGGAAAGAAAAGGAGAGTAATATTTGTGAAATAACAAATAAACCCTTTACTATAATTCAAAGTGAAGCATGGGCATGCACGCATAACAATATTCCCAAGAAAGCATTGTTTATCCAAGTTTGGGGTTATAAACTTATTTTAATATATGTTTCAAGCAATGCATGGGCATGCAAGTGTATGTTGAGTTATAAGTTATTTTGAGTATTTCCATGGCCTGCATCATATGAGCATTGGGCCATCTATGAGGCTAATCACCCGGTAGACTGTGCCATAGCATGAGCATTGCATACTATATAAAGCCGGCACCTCTTTGCGATTCGATCGTACTATGATCCCAAGGCCAAAGGGAGTACACACTAGATCAACCCAGTGGGGCAAATTCCAAGCAGCCCAGTGAGGCAAGAATCACAGCTCGGTAAAGAGCTAGGTTACTATATGGCCCAAGGAGGCACAGAGATATTGGCCCATAGAGGGGGAAGTAGGAGGCCCAGGAAAAAGGAGCAAGCCCATACTTTGCTTTGAAACATGCTATAGCTCATGTTTTCTTTTCTTTTCATAAACTCATGCTTTGCTGGAAACTCTTACCTTTTCTGAAACTCATGCTTTGCTTTAGAACATGCTTTAAAAATAAGATACGTTATAACTGGGTTCTCATTTCCTATATTTAACTACTTGAAATACTATACTTAGCATAACATACTCTGATTTGTAGCAAAATATCACTATGCTATTATAAAGCAATTCACAAAGCTAGATGAGAAACCCACTCACCTTAACTGTTAGCACACTGCTATGGCTGCTATTTCTCCTGTTCTGGCTCCCTGGAACCAATCTCTTAGCCTAAGTCATCATACATATATTATTAGGGTCACAAGCACCAAGGGTTTCATAAAACTATGCATGCATGCTTTATACCTTAATATCTTAGCATAATATTCTTCAATCCCTAACATACTCAAAGATTCACAATATACACATGCTATCACCTTATTTGCCTCTAAATCATGAGATTTTAACATCATTCTCTAGCTTAGGAAGGTTTGGACTTACCTTAATAAAGATGGCTAAACCATCAAGTCTTCTTCCTTTCCTTCTCTTCCTTTTTTTCTCTTCTTCTTCTCTTCTTCTTTTCTTTTTCTTCTTCTCTTCTTCTTTCCCACGGTTGAAACCCTCTCCTCTTTCTTTCTCTTTTCTCCCCCTTTTTCTCTCTTTTCATACGGTGGCTTAAGGGCTAAGGAAGGGTAGTGGGTTTTAAATGCCCCTAAAAATCTCTATTTTGCCCCCCTCTACTCTTAAGTCACACTTTTCAAAGCCCACATGGCTTCTTTCTCCATCAAGTATTTTTGCCCTTCAATTTTCTTTTCTATCTTGCCCTTGATCAAACTCTCAAATAACATTTTACTAAATTTTACTTATTCCCCTAGTTAAATTTTTGTTGTCGGATGAATAACAGGGGTTATCCATCCATTAGTCGACATGGATGCTAGCTAATGAGAGTGAAATTAGTCTCAAACCAATTCCACATAAGATTTTTGTCCACCTGAACCGACAGTTAAGCGTGCTTGGGTGAGAGCGATGGGTGACCCATGGGAAGTCCTCTATTCACTCATTAGTTGGCTAAAATGCTGACTAATGAGAGTGAAATTGGTCTCAAACTAATTTTACAAAGAGTTTCTACTAGTTAGTTGACTAACTAGTCGACTACTTATCAAGTAGTTGATTAACTAGTCGACTACTGTGGGTAAAATTGGTCTCAAACCAATTTTACAAAGAGTTTCTGCTAGTTAGTTGACTAACTAGTCGACTACTTACCAAGTAGTTGATTAACTAGTCGACTACTTTCCCAATAGTCAGCTACTTTCACCTGTTAGTCGACTAATGAGTCAAAAACAGCATACAACCTTTTCATAGGCCATTTTAATGCATTCCAACTTCCAAAATCTTCATTCCAACTTCTCCCAAGGATCAAAAACAACTAGTAAACATTAAAATCATTACAAAAACTTCAATTATAACCCCAAATAAGTGACTTTATTAAATTTTTGAAAGGATCATGCAAAAAAACTCAAGATAACATCCAAAATTTCAGCTTTCACATTTTTTTTAAGATTTCCACTCAAATCATTCACACTATAAGGCTAAACTAAAAATAAAAACATACTTAAAATAAAATTATAAGACTTTCAAGTTTGGGATATTACATAATTAGCAGGCTTGAGGGCCGGTCATTGAGCCTTCAACATATTAGTAGGTTGGCCCTTAGAAGTATGAAATTAATGTGGGTTGCTAGATGTTGGATAAATTAGTTGATGTCATTGGTTTATATTACTTAGATTATGTATGTATTTGAAATAGATATAGATGGATGTGTATAACTGTAATCCTATAATATATTTTGGACTTGGATTGGTTGTGAGAAATGACTTTCATTGTAGAATGAACTTGTGAATATGATCTTTATAATAACATCGTGATGAAAGTTATATTGCCTAGAGTCGTATAAAGAAAAGTATGGAAACTTTATTTTTATCTGAGCAGAGTTAAATAAATTATGATATTTTCTTGTAAATAGTATGAATTAAATGAGTAGGGCAAAGTTTTTAATAGATTAAGTATTGTTTGTGCATGTAACTTATGGCAATTGGATAGAGATCGCTTAGGCTTTATGGTACTTAGCATAAAGACTAGCAGAACTCTACCCAATTTTTATAAGAAATCATGCCATCGGGAAGGGGGCCCGACAGGTTTTGATATCAGAGCCCTAGGTTATTAGATCTTAGGGGTATAAGCATGAGTCTAACATAGTTAAGAATTCAGCTTGAGCTTGGCTCACTCAATTTTAGCTTGTAAGCTAGCATATTATTTAATATAATAAATATATAATATGTTATTTATAAATAATGTATTTATTACAATGTTTTATATACATAATATATATTATATATAAATATATATTCTATCTATAAAAGAGTTGTCGGTAATAAATGGCCAACAGTTTTGGCCTTTGATGTGTTGACCGAAAAGGGATGAAGCCCTAAACTTGAAACACATTCCATTCTACCTTTCTCTTCTATTGCGGTGTCCGCCGACCTATCTTCTTATCCATAGCATCTGCCGACCTATCTTCTCATCCATGGCATCCACTCAATCGTCAAGACCCTGAAGCCTCTCACCAAAGATCAACATCTAATTTCTTAGAAGGTTAAGGGATTGCTCGATTGCTATAGATATGTAGATCTACAAGAATGAGGTATCGCTTTGGATTTCTCCCTTTAAAGCTTACGATTGTTTAATTGTCTACAAGAGGCAAGTCATATAATCAATTCAAGAGGTTAGATCTCTATGATTATCCCCATTTCTCAATAGTTTCTTCCATCTTTTATGTTTTTGATGCTATCCAAATCTTTCGATGCCATTCATTTATGAGAATTCGAGATCAAAACTAGGAATATGAGATCAAAGACACCTATTGGAATCATATCTTCACTTCTCCTTTCAGGATCTAAGTAGTTTAAGTCCTCCTGGATGCAAGCAAGGCAGATTTGATGGGATTGCTAGGAAGGCAAAGCATCGGTGGGAAGGAATTAAAGTTTCCAAGAGAAGATTGTCTCGAAAGGTATGATCGGATTCCTTTAATTTCTTCAATAATACTTTTGATTTTTAGGGAAAAGTTGAATGGAGATTGAGTTGATCTCATGATCAAGGTCTAGAACTTCTTCTAATCTCAATTTAGACTTTGAGCTTACACAAATTGAACTTTGGCTGCCTTGATTTAGGGTTTCTTTGCTTGGCTAAATCTCAAAGTAATCTATTTTAATTTTGATTGATCCAAGCTTGAACAAGACCTAGTTTACTCATGTTCGACTCATTCACACCCCTAGCTAGAGCATATGAACATAATGAGATTAGTTCATAGCTTAATCAAGGTCAGTTGGGCTCTTTTTGAGGCATATCTTTATCTCTCCTTTCAGGATCTAAGTAGTTTAAGTCCTCCTAGATGCAAGTAAGTCAGATTTGGTGGGATTGCCAAGGATGCAGAGCAACAATGAGAAGGAATTAGAGTTTCCAAGAGAAGATTGTTTCAAAAGGTATGATCGGATTCCTTTTATTTCTTTGATAAAACTTTTGATTTTTAGGGAAAAGCTGAATGGAGACCATTAGTGAGTTGATCTCAAGATCAAGGTCTAGAACTTCTTCTAATCTTAATTCAGACTTTGAGCTTATACAAATTGAACTTTGGCTGGCTTGATTTAGGGTTTCTTGGCTTGGTTAAATCTTGACGTAATCTATTTTAATTTTGATTGATCCAAGCATGAACAAGACCTAGTTTACTCATGTTCGGCTCATTCACACCCCTAGCTAGAGCACATGAACATAATGAGATTAGTTCATAGCTTAATCAAGGCCAGTTGGGCTCTTTTTGAGGCATATCTTCATTTCTCCTTTTAGGATCTAAGTAATTTAAGTCCTTCTGGATGCAAGCAAGGCAGATTTGGTGGGATTGCTAGGGAGGCAGAGCATCAATGAGAAGGAATTAGAGTTTCCAAGAGAAGATTGTTTCAAAAGGTATGATCGGATTCCTTTTATTTCTTTTATAAAACTTTTGATTTTTAGGAAAAAGCTGAGTGGCATTATTGAGTTGATCTCATGATCAAGGTCTAGAACTTCTTCTAATCTCAATTTAGACTTTGAGCTTACACAAATTGAACTTTGGCTACCTTGACTAAGTTAGCGTTTCTTAGCTTGACTAAATCTTAAAGTAAGCTATTTTAATTTTGATTGATCCAAGCTTGAACAAGACTTAGTTTACTCATGTTCGGTTCATTTACACCCCTAGCTAGAGCATATGAACATAATGAGATTAGTTCATAGCTTAATCAAGGTCGGTTGGGTTCTTTTTGAGGCATATCTTTATTTCTGCTTTCAGGATCTAAGTAGTTTTAAGTCCTCCTAAATGTAAGCAAGGCAAATTTGGTGGGATTGCGAGGGAGGCAGAGCATCAATGAGAAGGAATTAGAGTTTCCAAGAGAAGATTGTTTCAAAAGGTATGATCGAATTCCTTTTATTTCTTTGATAAAACTTTTGATTTTTAGGGAAAAGCTGAATGGAGTCCATTATTGAGTTGATCTCACGATCAAGGTCTAGAACTTCTTCTAATCTCAATTTAGACTTTGAGCTTACACAAATTGAACTTTGGCTGCCTTGATTAAGTTAGGGTTTCTTAGCTTGGCTAAATCTCGAAGTAAGCTATTTTTATTTTGATTGATCCAAGCTTGAACAAGACCTAGTTTACTCATGTTCAGCTCATTTACACCATTAGCTAGAGCATATGAACATAATGAGATTAGTTCATAGCTTAATCAAGGTCAGTTGGGCTCTTTTTTAGGCATATCTTCATTTCTGCTTTCAGGATCTAAGTAGTTTAAATTCTCTTGGATGCAAGCAAGGCAAATTTGGTGGGATTGCCAGGGAGACAGAGCATCGATGGGAAGGAATTAGAGTTTCTAAGAGAAGATTATCTCAAAAAGGTATGATCGGATTCCTTTAATTTCTTCAATAAAACTTTTGATTTTTAGGGAAAAACTGAATGGAGACCATTATTGAGTTGATCTCATGATCAAGGTCTACAACTTCTTCTAATCTTAATTTAGACTTTAAGCTTACACAAATTGAACTTTGGTTGCCTTGATTAAATTATGGTTTTTAGCTTGGCTAGATCTCAAATTAAGCTATTTTAATTTTGATTGATCCAAGCTTGAGCAAGACCTAGTTTACTCATGTTCAGCTCATTTGCACCCCTAGCTAGAGCATATGAACATAATGAGATCAGTTCATAGCTTAATCAAGGTTAGTCGGGCTGTTTTTGAGAATCTATACACTCACCTAAAAGCCAATAATCTCAATCATACAAGGCTGATTTTTGTTACGAACCTCCAAATTACATAAACCTTAGGGTAGGAAAATAAATATTATTGGAGGGACTCAGTATCATTGTTATATTGACAAAACTCAGGATGCAGTCTCTTTGATGTAGCACCTCCTAATATTTCTTTACTTGGGTGTGTGCATGCCTATATATGCACACATACATACAAATGTGTGTGTAATGTTTTAAGACTTTTAGTAAATTGTCTTACTTTCCAAGTAAATTAATACCAATGAATTTCAAGCAAAAACTATTATAGAAGCCCTAAGGGAAATTTTCATAAAACTTCTCATTTATGACTTCACATTCGCATTGATATACATAATATGCTTCTGCCACAACATAGAATCTCACCCAAAAAAGCTAGCAAGAAGGTTATTATTTGGACTCCTTCATCTTGTATAAATATCCATGATCCTTGCAGTATATAACTAATATGGGACTCAACACTTGCTAGCATGGTCTCTTATATACTTCCTTTATTCAAGTCCTAGCATCCTTGTTAAGTTAAGGGTTCATATCTAAATCCACATCCAAATCGAATCAAATCAAATCCAATTACAATCACATAGAGCCTATCTGCAGTGTCCCTTAGTTCACATGGGCCATAAACTCAGTCTATTCTAGTATCATTTGTCACAATAGAAGATTTCACCTAAAAAGGTTAGTCTAAAGGTTATTATTTAGACTCCTTGATCTTGTATAAGTACTCAGGATCCTCATAATACATAACTAATGTGGGACTAAATATTTGACAGAATGGACTCTCACAGCTTCAATGATACTTAATTATAAATAATATGAATTTTTTCTTTGTGAATGAGGATGAGAAGAAACATAACCAAAATAATTTTAGGGTGAGACTCAATTCTAGTCATTCATACCATTCCACAATAACTTCAGGAACTACACTAGTTGATAGCCTTACACTATTTTTCTCTCACACACACATTGTAGTTACCCATTATCATAAATATAATTAGGGACTAACCTTCATGCATAAAAAAGGAAGGCATCATTGCCACAATTCATAAGGGGATTGGTGCTCTACATCACTTCCTCAACATGTATTGCTTCAACCCCATGAATTGCATCAATCCATTGTGCAATACACTATGAAGTTTTCCTATTAGCGTCCACTAAAATTAACTTTTCCTCATTACGACTTGGTTTATACTATATGTAACTAATGTGTTGTGAAACTTCAGTATTTTTTAGATTAGTTCCTAGATAAAGTTATGAAAGACAAACATGGATGCATTCAATTGATAAGGCTAATTTTATAGGGATTCTATAAAAAGACTAATAGGCAATTTTATGAGCAGACTTTTCACTTATGACTCCATTTATGCATTCAATTAATAAGGCTAATTTTATAAGGATTCTATAGAAAGACTAATCGGCAATTTTATGAGCATTCTTTTCACTCATGACTCCATTAATGCATTCAATTAATAAGGCTAATTTTATAAGGCTTCTATAGAAAGATTGGTAGGCAATTTTATGAACATTCTTTTTACTCATGACTCCATTTATGCATGCATGTAATAAACACCCTATTAAATACTTACAATGTACCAAATTTGTATCACTTCCATCAAATTTTCAAGAAAAACTTTCTAATGTTGATTCAACTCCTTATTTTTTTAAAAGGCTGGTCCTATATAAATGTATTATAGTTTTCTAAAGCACAAACAATTAATAGATTCATGAATTTCGTGTGATACTGTTAAAGAAACTCTAGGAATTTCATGAAACTTATCCATTTTGACTTTGCCTTTATTAAAAGATGCACTCTAATAATACTTCGCTATGCCTGATATTTTGAATTCAAAGCTGCACTACAATTCATGAACCTTCTCTTTATGACATATAAATGAATGTAATTAGTGCATTATAAATAACATTTTATTATATTTTACTTACATTTCCAGTGAACTTAGAAATTCTAATGGTCTGTTTCAATTTTTTATCATTTTGGTCATGTAATTAATAATCTACAGTAATAATTTATTAAATTTTTTATGAATTCCAAGGAGCACTACGTAGTAATCCCAATCAAAATATTTTGTCCACCTTCTTTTCGTTTGAATCACCTATCCATTTATGTATTTAATACCCTTATTACATGCTTAAAAGCTTCACTGAATATGGTCGACTTTCCAACAAGTTCAGAAACAAAAAGAGGAAAAAAAATAAATCATCCAACTTTCAACTCTTTTATTTTTTATGCTCCATATATTCCTTTACGTTAATGTAGTAAAATGTTAAAAAACACAAATAATTATGCTTAAATGAATTCCATGTGACATTGCTGTAGAAATTGTATAAGAAACTAATAGACAGTATGATGAACCTGCTCCTCATTCATGAATTGACTTATGCATGAATCTAATAAATGTTCTCCAATAGCATTTCATTTGCAAAAGCACACAGCTGTAGAAACTCTAAGCAATAATTCTAATGACCACATTCACCAATGCATGCATGTAATTAATTCTCTAATAAACATATAAATAAATACTTCACTAAATTTACTTACTCCCCAGCAAAATTCCAAGCAAATTATAATATCATGCTTTAAACACCTCCCCGCCATCAATCATTTTAAAAAATATGAAATGATAAGGTTGCAACTGCTTGCATTTTTTCTCTATTAATTTTGTTATTTGTTTCACTGTCAGTGTCATCTCAGAAACAGATTCAATTAATCAGCAAAATTTAATTTGACGTTATCGACAGGAAGCATAAGTTGCAAAAACTTAATGTCTTGGTCTCTTGGCATTCAAATCACACTTTTCCTCCTATCTTTCTTTTTCTAAAACTGTCATGCTTTTGTTGTGGGAATTGTAGTCAGTCTAACTGCTATAATTGGCAGCCAAATTATAGACCCATTTCATTTCAGTATCAAAATGTAAGATTCAAGATAGAGTAAGTCAGTGGCAGTGTTCCATGGAGATGGAGAGGTTTAACACAATATCACATGAACAAACATTAGGCTAAGAAGGAAAAGAACATTTTTTACTTGTAAGTGAATGGAATGGTAAAAACTAAACACTTCTATGCTATCACTCATTCCTAAATGCACTGACCAGTATTTACTTTACTTGAACCCCCCCTTGAAAAAGTGAAAAAGGTCTGTAGCTTCCCTACATTGTTCAGCAGAAACATTATTCAACATCTGTCAACAATAAACTACTTGCTTCTTCTGCCATACCTAGAACTAAATCATCAATGGATACCTTTTCCCTTTCTAGCATTCTAAAATTAGACAAAGTAACTAGCAAAGAGTTCCAAGCAACACCATTTTATAACAGAATAGAGAAAAACATTGTTTTTGGACAGCGCAGTGCACAGGCAACTAAGGAAGAGCATAAGACAAACAGAGAAGTTTATGACATTCAAGCTCAAAACAACTGGAGTTTGAGCAAGAGAAAGACCCAAAAAACAAGAAAATAAAAGCTTGCGCTTTTCCATTGTCCTGCATTTCGCTCCTTTCTTTGAAAAGTTTTATTCCGAAGATTTTCCCTTCACCATTCCTTGAGAAGAACACTTTCACTGCAATTCAGTCATTTTAAAATGGATTGAAATTCATATCATAGGTTCACTAGTGCTGTAGTTGTTCAAGGAGATCATCTCAAGGAGGTCCATGTCCCTCAGGTTCAGGTTCCTCTTCTCATTCTCCCATGCCATCTTTTCTGCTGCGTTATTTCCAGCCATATTCATCCTGGAGCCCCTCTCCAGTGAAGCCTCTCCCCTTGGTTGATCAGCATTGGTGCAACTGATATTCTCTCTGTTAGGCATGCCCTCCATGACCATAGAAGGCAAGTCATGAAGGCCTCGGTTGGCTACATTGCTACTTTCCACCCTCTCTATTCCACTTCCCTTCTCTACTGAAGGTCCTTCCTTTGACTGGTCAATATCAGTGCGATCGATATCACCTCCACGAGGCAACATCTCCATCTGCTTCCCATATCCTCCAGGAGGCTGGTAAGTGTTGGTGTTAATGATGTCATTCTCTCTACCACCCAACACATCCATGAACATATAATTAGGAAAGTCATCAATAACCCGATCAACTGCATTGCTTCCATCCATTCCACGGAGCCTTTTATCAGCCCTGTCCATACCGGATTCAGTAGAAAGCATGCTTGTGAGGGCCATTGGTGCCATCGAACCATTATTATATTCACTCTCCTGGTTTCCAATTGGAGTTGCCAGCAACGATGATTCATCAAAGCTTCTTTTCATATTTCGCCATAGGGAATTTGGTGATTCGAGAAGGGAACAAGTTCATGCCACTATTTCCTCCCATATTGAACACGGTAGTAGGCATGCTTGCAAAGGTTACCGGTGCCGTCAAACCACTGCTAAGTCCACTATCATGAGGTGCCCCCACCACCGACAACGCCGAAGCCGGGACCTGTTGGTTCATAAAATCCATAGCAGTTAAACTGGTGCCATCATTCACAGTAGAGGACATCTCTGTGAACATAAAATTGGGACTGCTATCAAGGTCCAAACTGGCAATGGAGTCGAAGTCATCTTTGTCGAAGTCGTTTTCATTAGTAGGGATGCTTGTGAGGGTCGTGGTTGCCGGGGAGACATTTGGAGCTAGCAGTGCTAATGGCTGACCCATGCTTCGATCAAATTCTGTGAGAGGGGAAATGATGCACCATGGTCGAGAGGGGCAATGGGGCTTTCACCGAGAGCACTAGGTCCCGTGCCGAGTACGCTTGTGGAGTTCCCTGGTGCCATTGAACTACTGTTACATACATTCTCATTGTTTTGCGTTAGTGCTGCCACCACCGAATCTACATCCGATGATGGATCCTCTAAGCATTTGATATATTCCTGCAAGGGGGTTTTTACTGGCTAGTGTGGTCCACCATGGCCTCCCGTAATGTAGCTTGCGTTTAGTTGAATTCCAGTGATTTTTCACAGAATTTTCTCGTTCTTCCTGGCAGTCGTTTTGCTATTTCAACCCATTTATTGCCCAACTCCCGATGGGCTAGAATTATTTGCCTTTCTTCTTGATCCGTCCAAGCATCCCTCCGTATAGATGAAGTCACCACGATTAGTACATAGCATGTATTTAAATTTTGGCAAATTTCCAGCCGAGTTCATAGCATATATTTAAATCTTAACCACAATTTGTAGATTATTTCTAAAAGAAAGAGGCTTCATTTGTAGAAGTATAAAAGTTCTGATCCACAATTGGATTGAACTTGATTCGAACATGTGATGTGCACTGTGTGAAGACAGATGTGTCTAAAACTATCAGTGTTGCTCTTTGCTAAATAATTGCACATAATTAATAATACTGCCTTTGGTCTAAATAACTGCCTCTAATACTCTCTTTCTACCAAAGAATTCTTTTCCCTTTGTGTTCATGCATCTTGGAGATTTTACAGTTTACTTTCAAGCTCATATGCCTTAACCAAAGAATACTTGTTAGTGTAGCATTAAAGGTTCATTCCACCATCCTCAAAACTATAGGTAGAATAGTGTCTTGAGTAGCCACACTCCAAGATCAAATTCCTATTCATATCCATGGTTCATGTTTGCAAATAACTTGTTGAACTCAATTTTTTTAAAAAAATAATGTGGATCCAAATTTCATAGAGAAAAGATATAATTATTATAGATACGAGTTTGTGTATCTATGAAAAAAAGGAGATGCAATAGCAACCAACCTTAATTCAATATGGTAAGGTTTGCATTTTAACATTTCACAAATTATAAGAATTTAGATTAAAAACCTATTATTTACACATTGTATGCTTTCAGGAAAACAGAAGTTGGTCTTCAAATACTGCAATGACAATGCAATTTGAAACAAAAATAAGCCTTCCAATTCAATCTCATTTATTATATTATTGTATATTATTAATGTAGGAGCCCTATAATATTTATGGATTAAATATTCTCCACTTTACCTATCATATGACATCATTCCATTGTAGTAGTGATGGTATTTCCTTTCCCTTGGTCTCATTCATTTGGTGCAAGGGTGAGATGTTCTTTTCCCAAAATAATCCTATCATGTGTAAAAATATGTATATGCATGCATATATACACAAAAGTATACATCTACATCTATCACACTTAAACATGCATGTTCATGGAAATAAGAGCTAAAGCCAAGTTAGAAAGATTCATTATAGTTAGTTGAAAATAAATCTATTGAAAGGAAAAATGGTATTTATGCTCATTATAGTTTGTACATGTGAAACAAATGTAGAAAGTTTTACTGCATCAACCCCATTTATGTTGTATGTATATATACATATATGTAGCACAAAACATAGATATCTAATCTATGAAAAAAAAAAGATAAGATTAAAATGGTTCTAATATTAGAATTTACATAAAATTTACTATGGAAAACATGAAATGAAATATGTATTCATTGGATAAGCCAAAAAAGAAAAGCCTTTCAGAATTTCTCATTTTTTCAATCTAAAAATAAAAGAAGAAAAGAGGAACACGGAAGATTAACCTTGATATCGGGTCGTAGATAGTTGATCCATCTTTCTCTGCACTGCCTTGCAGTTTGCTTTTTTAGATTATCAGCTATAGTAATCCAGTTCTTTTCTCCATACTTCTTCACCAGTTGAACTAATAGTCTACAAAGTAAATATTTCATATAAACCATCTCCATTATTTGTGAATAAATTTTCAAACATAGAGGGAAAAAAAAAATTTGCTGGTTACACAAGATGAGAAAAAAGAATCTTTTCTGAAAATATCACAGAAATTATACTAAAGGAGAAAAGAAGAACCCCATTACCTATCATCGTCAGGTGACCAAATCGTCACAAAATTGGATCTCCTTGGCCTGCACACAATGGTTGTATCAACCTCATCTTCTAATATTTTATCATCCGGTACCTGTGATGGCACATCAGCTTCTCCTGTAAGAGGGTTGTTTGGAACAACAAAAGCCTGATTGGGATTTTGATTTGCAAAACTATCCATGATATGTTGTGGAAAGCTTGATAAAAAGATATCACAGGCTACAGGATATGTCGTGATCACATTAGTAGCATCTTTGAAAGGGCAGAAATCCTAAAATATATCTAAGAGACAACTCTAGAATGATAAACAATCTCCTAGATGAGATCTAAAGGAGCCGTGTCTTTTTGATGTAGAAAAAGATGGAGATAGCGATGAAAGACAAGAAAAATGGTAAAGATGGTGATAGGTAGGAGATAACCTTACATATGCTTGAGATTGAGATAGTGTTTCTTTTTATTAATAAAGGGATATGCTTGAAGGTCACGCATTTATTCCCATGGATTAATGACCGTTGGTCAAAGTTTAATCTAATGATTACAATGAGCTGGAAGTTGTATTTTCTAGGCAAACTCTGAAAAGTATAGTGGGGACCATGGTAGATAAGTTTTTGAATAAAACTTATTTTATTCAAAAACTTATCTTCATTCTATAATTTTTCAAGTATGATAATTAACATTTATCATTATAGTCTGTCAAGATAAGACAAAATTTTAATTTATAAATTACTTTAAGTTACTAAAATTTCTATCTTAAACATCCTTGGATATCATGTTTTTTTTCTCGAAAGATGTGTATAAACCAATTTAAATAGGTACATACACAAAATCTAAATTCATACAAAATTTTTATATTTCTAAATATAGATACGCATAATTATTCATAAATATATTTATGTACATGCTTACATGAGTTTATCTTTTATACATACACATACATTGTGTTCAAGATTGTATTAAATCTCTTCTTATTTATAGCCAAAAATTTTTAATCATATTTACATGTTCAGAGTCAAACTAGACACGAGATTGTTCCTTCTTTCATATTTGTCATTTGCAAAACAGATTTTGTCGTAAAGCAATGAAGTAATAATGGTTAGTGTAACAATTTTTGAAAGATTCTAGTCAAGGAGGGTACACGTTGCAAGAATTCTCTGCCAATGTTCGTTGGCAGGGAATTTATACATATACATACATTGTGTTTAAGATTGTATTAAATCTCTTATTTATAGCCAAAAATTTTTAATCATATTTACAAGTTCAGAGTCAAACTAGACACGAGATTGTTCCTTCTTTCATATTTGTCATTTGCAAAACAGATTTTGTCGTAAAGCAATGAAGTGATAATGGTTAGTGTAACAATTTTTGAAAGGTTCTAGTCAAGGAAGGTACACGTTGCAAGAATTCTCTGCCAATGTTGGTTGGCAGGGAATTTATACATACACATACATTGTGTTCAAGATTGTATTAAATCTCTTCTTATTTATAGCCAAAAATTTTTAATCATATTTACATGTTCAGAGTCAAACTAGACACGAGATTGTTCCTTCTTTCATATTTGTCATTTGCAAAACAGATT
The DNA here is from genome assembly GCA_017589505.3 of Metroxylon sagu. Lineage (NCBI taxonomy): Eukaryota > Viridiplantae > Streptophyta > Magnoliopsida > Arecales > Arecaceae > Metroxylon > Metroxylon sagu. Next base: position 25,889 of record JACVBY030000084.1, on the reverse strand, counting down.
TTGTCGTAAAGCAATGAAGTGATAATGGTTAGTGTAACAATTTTTGAAAGGTTCTAGTCAAGGAAGGTACACGTTGCAAGAATTCTCTGCCAATGTTGGTTGGCAGGGAATTTATACATACACATACATTGTGTTCAAGATTGTATTAAATCTCTTCTTATTTATAGCCAAAAATTTTTAATCATATTTACATGTTTAGAGTCAAACTAGACACGAGATTCTTCCTTCTTTCATATTTGTCATTTGCAAAACAGATTTTGTCGTAAAGCAATGAAGTGATAATGGTTGGTGTAACAATTTTTGAAAGGTTCTAGTCAAGGAGGGTACATGTTGCAAGAATTCTCTACCAATGTTGGTTGGTAGGGAATTTATACATACACATACATTGTGTTCAAGATTGTATTAAATCTCTTCTTATTTATAGCCAAAAAGTTTTAATCATATTTACATGTTCAGAGTCAAACTAGACACGAGATTGCTCCTTTCATATTTGTCATTTGCAAAACAGATTTTGTCGTAAAGCAATGAAATGATAATGGTTAGTGTAACAATTTTTGAAAGGTTCTAGTCAAAGAGGGTACACGTTGCAAGAATTCTCTGCCAATGTTGGTTGGGTTAAACTAATTTTAATTAAGGCATTTGACTTGTCAGTCTATTGTAAAAGAGTGTATGTCTAATACATGCAAAGGTCTTATGATAATGTCTCTTGTAGAACTTCTTTCCAACATATACTTGTAGTGTGGAAACTATAATTTGTATCTTTTAAATATGTTTTCAAATAACCTTTTTTTATTTTAATAAAGGAGTAAATAGCTATAATAATGATTAGAGAATTCTGGGAAGAAGTTTTAAATTGTGATAATATGTTTATATTATTCTGAATTATTACTAACTCATTTTTGGATTACATGAGAATTAATTCATTTGATCTTTATTTTTCTAATTAATAATATGTTTTAGAATTTCAATTTCTCTCACAATATCAAAAATAAATTATAATGTGCCATTTAGATCAAAGATACACTTCATTGATTAGGTAATTTTAATATTCAAAATACCTAAAATGTAAAGTGGCATATACATAGAAAACTTAGAAATCAATATCATCTATCATGATTTACAAATCTTAAAATATATAAAAAATAAAAGTTAGCAATATTTCAAATTATATTCCTCTTGTGATTGTCCAAATTATAAATAAAAATCATAAAAAAAGTTGATCATTAGATTTTAAATATTTAATGCAATATATATCATATTCGGTGGTATGGATTTTTAACTAAAAATGGAAAAAATGGTATTAATATTAAACTCTTATTGCATGAGACCTATCCCTAGTACACATTAGTATAAAATTATGGTAGGACTAATCTCATCAATTTCAGCTCCCTTATCCATGTAGAAGGCACAAATTTATCTAGATGAGCTAATGACTTAAATGATATCCTTGTATATGGCAAATAATGAAAACTTGACATCTCTTAATAGCCCCTTAAAGTTAGCTTTAATATACCAAACTTGCTACATCTTTCATCTAAAATGCTTTCTAAAAATGTGCCTATTTTTATCAATAGTTATAATGTGCTTAGTCATGAAATAATTATTAATAGACAATTTATGTTTAAGTTTTTATTTTATTATATTGATTCTTATTTAATATACAAATGAATGATATAATATAATTCAGATGCTAAAAAATATAGATTATACTAACATTAATTAAGTAATAATAATATAACAACTATGTTAATAAATGTGTAGCAAATATATAATATATAAATATATTATATTCATTTTTAGTATTTATTCTACTATGATAACAAATATAGGGTATACTTTAATATTTGTAGACACTTGGCATTTGACACTTCAAAGAAAGAACATGAAATTAGGTTCTAACACTAAGCATCACATCCAACAATTTTATGAAAGAGTGGACCTAGCTAGATAAAACCCTACCAATGGTGAACATTAGGCTATTAGTAGTACTAACAGTAAGGTTTCTTCCCATAAGTGGTCAATTGATAGTGGACACTCACAATCATTTAGCAAGGTTTGTCTTGATTCTCGACTGAACTAACGATCAATATTCATCATTAGGTACCTTCCAATAACTTCACCAAAATTGTTAAAAGGATTATAAAACCGAAAAACTTTTGATTAAGAGATTGTAGTCCTTATTAGCCTTGTAGTCCATCCAAATATATTCAAAGAAATCTTATTATTATTATTTATTTTTGGTTCCAAAGTCCAGAGTAATGTTACATATGTATTTAAGACTTAGGTTTAATGTCATATGTTTATCCTCCTTTTTGCATTCATGCTTGTCCCCTTTTAAATTTTAGCCTGAGTTAGGCAAAAGAGCAAGGCTCTAAGTTTTTAGTGGAGTAGGGCTCCAAGACTTTGATAGAGTAAAATTTCATAGTTTTTGATAGAGAAAGGCTCCAACTCTTGATGGAGTAGGTTTCCAGGTCTTTGATGGAACAAGGCTCCAATCTTTAATAGAGTAAGACTCCAACTTTGATGAAGCAAGGCTCTAAAGTTTTGACGAAGTAAGACTTTGGATTAAGTCAGGCTCGAGCTAAGAGAAAGGACTTCTCTTTGGATCAAATCAATCTTAAATTGACAGTAGGGCTCCTCTTTGAGCTCGATTTGGGCTTGATCTAATTTGAATGAAACAAGTGGTAAATGAAGAAGTTTAAAGGAAACATCTAGTATTAATTTTGTGTGCTTTCGTATTGAGACATTAATTCGGTATATGTTTGTTTTGTACATCATGACTTAAACAACCAAATTTTTAACCATCACATGTTCACGAATCTTTTTCTTTTTCTCTACGTAAACAGTTTTTACTCAACAATGCTAATGACTAGAATCTTGTTGGAAAGGGACTTGTAAAAAAATAGATGAGAGAGAAAGAGATTGTAACCCTAGGTTTATTAAGCTGTTCCTTTTTGGTGCAAGTTAAAACTATTCCTTCAAAGAGGGGCGCTTTTCTTTTTGAATCTAAAAAGCATAGCTTTTGATATAAAGCCATGGAGAAGCCTTCAACCTAATTCCAATTTTAAATACGACAAATAGATGCTGTAGAGATATACATCTACATGTTTGATGCTAGTTTTGTGTTGAACATCTAAGAAATTGTTCCGATCTTCATAGGTGCCTGTAGCTGTCCCTTTCCTAATAGAAAGAGCAGGCTGTGACCTGTCATTTTAGAGTACATGTAGGAAAAAAAATATGATCACAAAGGGGGTAGAAAATGTGAAAATTCAGATTAACATACTCTGGATTCAGGAGATTGTATCTTACCTATGTTGGAAGAATCAGTTCCTAGTTTATAATATGATAGCTACTGATACTTGATCACTTAATGACAAGTTTAACAAAATTCAACTTTTTAGGAGCATTCTTTTGGGTGATCTAGTTATGTTTACCATCACTTCTAAGGTTCAACTATCTTGTGACAATCACTGCATGTAAATTTTCTTATGGCTTTCTTATTCCATAGCTTTTTATAAGAAATTGATATTAGATGCTAGTTGTCTTTGCTATATTCTAATTCTATTGTTGAACATTGCTAGTTTTAAATGGCTAGTGTTTATTTTTAAATTCAGTACACAAAGCTATCACTTTTCTTATTTTTCTCATAAAAAGAATTGTAAGATAAGTTGATCCCTTGACCTCTAGGTTTCGTATGTGTTCTAAACAACTAATTTTTGCAACAGATGGCATTAGCTAATTTGTGTTGCACAAATATTTGTTTCATGTGTGCAGCCATTCAGGGATGGATTGTGCTAGTCATTGGGGTTCATGAAGAAGCACAAGAAGATGATCTCCGTAATGCGCCTTCTGTGAATTTGGCCAAAGCAAGAACTTGCATCTCAATCTTGACCATCGCACTGGATTTGTGAAGGTAAGTAAATTCCATTCTGTTATTTAGAAGGCACCATTACTTATATAAGTGCCCTGATAAGTTTTTTTTTTATGCTAATATATTTCTTCTATATTGCCAAGTATATAAATATCCTCTATGCTCCACATTTTTTCTTGAGTGGGGGCTTCCTAACCCCTATAATCAAGAGACGTAAGTCCATGCCAAATGATCCTCAAGCTTTAAGTGCCACATTTAAACTCTTCAATTGAATTCTACCATGTAGTACTCCAACTTGATACATCCATATCTCTTTATTATATTATTGGGTCTCCTTGGCTTGTAACGATGGTTGTACCATTCTCATCTTCTAATATTTTATCATCCGGCACTTGTGATGGCACATCAGCTTCTCCTGTAAGAGGGTTATTTGGAACAACAAATGTCTGATTGCGATTTTGATTTGCAAAACTATCCATAATATGTTGTGGAAAGGTTGATAAAAAGATATCACGGGCTATAAGATAAGTCGTGATCACATTGGTAGCATCTTTAAAAGGGTGAAAATCCTACAAACCATCTAAGAGACAATCCTAGAACAATAAACAATCTCCTACATGAGATCCGAAGGAGCCATGATATTTTTGATGTAGAAAAAGATGTAGACAAGATGAAAGAGAAAAAAATGGTAAAGATGGTGTTGTTAGGTAGGAGATAACCTTACATGTGCTTGAGATTGAGATAGTGTTTCTTTTTATTAATAAAGGGATATGGTTGAAGGTCATGCATTTATTCCCATGGATTAATGACCATTGGTCAAAGTTTAATCTAATGATTACAATGAACTGGAAGTTGTATTTTCTAGGTAAACTCTGAAAAGTATAGTGGGGACCATGGTAGATAAGTTTTTGAATCAAACATATTTTATTCGAAAACCTATCTACCATTCTATAATTTTTCAAGTATGATAATTAACTTTTATACATTATAGTTTGTCTAGATAAGAGAAAATTTTAATCTACAAAATACTTTAAGTTGCTGAAATTTCTATCTTAAACATACTCGGAAATCTTGTCTTTTTCTCAAGGATGTGTATAAACCAATATAAAGAAGTACATACACAAAAACTAAATTTATACAAAATTTTTACATTTCTAGATATAGATATGCATAACTATTCGTAAATATATTTTATGTACATGCTTACATGAGTTTATCCATTATACATACACATACATTATGTTCAAGACTATATTAAATCTCTTCTTATTTACAGCCAAAAATTTTTAATCATATTTACATGTTCAGAGTCAAACTAGACGCGAGATTATTCCTTCTTTCATATTTGTCATTTGCAAAATAGATTTTGTCGTAAAGCAATGAAGTGATAATGGTTAGTGTAAAAATTTTTGAAAGGTTCTAGTCAAAGAGGGTACATGTTGCAAGAATTCTCTAGCAATGTTGGTTGGGTTAAACTAATTTTAGTTATGGCATTTGTCTTGTCAGTCTATTGTAAAAGAGAGTATGTCTAATACATGCAAAGGTCTTATGGTAATGTCTCTTGTAGAACTTCTTTCCAACATATACTTGTAGTGTGGAAACTATAATTTGTATCTTTTAATTATGTTTTCATATAATCTTTTTTTATTTTATTGAAGGAGTAATTAGCTATAATAATGATTAAAGAGTTCTAGGAAGAAATTTTAAATTGCGACAATATGTGTATATTGTTCTGAATTATTACTAACTCATTTTTGGACTACATGAGAATTAATGTCGAGAGCTCTCCCCGACACATGCCTCCTTATAGAAATTTGAGTAGAGTTCTACTAGTCTTATGATATGGATCTTAAGGCACAAGTGAACCGTAACAAATTTTCATAAGTTACATGCTCAACATACATAATCCTGTCCATAACATTTAACTTGCTCAATTTAATCACACCTGTCATCAAGCAATAACATAACTTTTTTTTTTTTTTGTCCTACTCAGTTAAAAACATAATCTACATACATATCACTATTTACTCTCAGTTTAAGTCTAACATTTATATCGTGCATTTACAGTTTCACAAATACATACATATGTACATCACCATCTCAATCACCCCTCTTAGCATACAAGAGTAACTTATAATCCCCTTTACATCCACCAACCTTCTCCAAACACTAATAACATATACAAAAAATTTAATGCTGCTGAACTAAAAAGCTAAGCCCACCTGCTCAATCTTTGGGTATTCTAAACTCAACTGCTAGTCCGAAGATTTCTAACTCTGATCTGAAATAAAAATGTGAAGAATAGAGGGGTGAGACCTAAGTCCCAGTGATTGGATAGCCATCTAACAATGAGGAATACGAAGAATCCACGTTATAAAATCGATAGAAATACCGATACCACATATCGAAAATAGATATAGAAACCTTTTTAAATGAGATAAGTTAGCTTATGCTTCCAATAATTTAACTTAAATAAAGAAATGCCATTTATATAAGATCTCATGATGTCGGGCTGGGTGTGCCACCACTAAGGTACACCCCTATAGTCACCCTCCTGCAGGTGTACTCTCAGTGGGTGAGTGAGCTGAACTCCGAGGATCCCCGCACTACATGGCACCCCTCACATGTGCGGTTCACCCCAGGTGTGAGCTTGTCCCTTTTCCCTGGGCCTCCTGCTTGCCCCCTCCATGGGTCAATATCTCTATGCCCCCTCAGCCTATATAATAACCTATCTCTTTACTGAGCTGTGATTCTTACCCCACTGGGCTGCTTGCAATCTGTCCTACTGGGCTGATCTAGCTTGTACTCCTCCTGGCCTCGAGATCATAGTACGATCAAATCACTCTATAATTTCCTTCCAGAAGCCAATTTTTTCATAAGTTAGCTAACTCTAGAGTCAGCTAACTTCATAAATCTTCCTTCCAAAAGCCCTTTTTCACAAGTTAGCTGACTCTAGAGTTAGCTAACTTTATAATTTCTTTTTCAAAAGTCATTTTAATGCATTCCAACCTCCAAAATTTTCATTCCAACCTTTAAAATTTTCATTGCAACCTCTCCCAAGGATCAAAAGCAACTAGTAGGTATTGAAATTATTACAAAAACTTTAGTTACAAGCCCAAATATTAACTTTATTAAACTTTTAGAATGATCATGGAAGAAAACTCAAGGAAACATTCAAAATTTCAGCTTTCACATTCCTTTAAGATTTCCACTCAAATCATTTATATTAGAAGGCTAAACTAACAATAAAAACATACTTAAAATAAAATTACAAGACCTCCAAGTTCAGGGCATTACAATTAATGTATTTGATCTTTATTTTTCTAATTAATAATATGTTTTAGAATTTCAATTTCTCTCACAATATCAAAAATAAATTATAATGTGCCATTTATATCAAAGATACACTTCATTGATTAGTTAATTTTAATATTCAAAATACTTAAAATGTAAAGTGACATATACATAAAAAACTTTCAAATAAATATCTTCTATCATGATTTACAAATCTTAAAATATATAAAAAATAAAAGTTAGCAATATTAAGTGCTTTCAAATTATACTCCTTTTATGATTGTCCAAATTATAAATAAAAATCATATTCGATGGTATGGATTTTTAACTAAAAAAGAAAAAATGGCATTAATATTAAGCTCTTAGTATGTGAGACCTATCCCTAATACACATTAGTATAAAATTATGGTGGGACTGATCTCATCAATTTACCTGCCTTATCCATGTAGAAGGCACAAATTTATCTAGATGAGCAAATGACTTAAATGATATCCTTTTATATGACAAATAATCAAAATAACCTATGCCCAGGATGCACAAGCAATATCAAAGCTTGCTGGTAAATAAGTCACCATTAAGTACTAACCGTTGTTGATACGAGTTATTTCAAACAGTCTTCGAGGGAATACAGGGAGATTTGCTTCGATCTTTTCTTGTAAAAGGAAATTCTTTGGGAAAAAATTATATTGCATGTTTTTTCAAACACACATGCGCACCTTTCTCTCTTAAACCTAAACAAGTGTGAAATCTTGAATTATCATTTCAAACTCAACTGAATCTCGAGCCCAAATTTGAGCACCGTCTTAGTGTAACCAAGAGTAATGAGTCCAAACCGTAGCTTGGATGTACTTGTTGCCTTCCATACTATTTAAATAGGTAGTGAAATCATAATTCTTATTAAAATTGTTCCTGTAACAATATAAACCCAAATTCCTAGTCCTGGATTAGGTCTAAACCTATCAAGATTGAAACCAAATTCCTTTTCTTCCCCTAAATATCAATGAGAAAACCAGATGCAATCTTCTAAATCCAAATTCATTGTATTTTATTTCTATTTTGGTAGAAATATGTGCACTAAATTATGATATCAAAGTTCTGCATTGTCATATGTTGAGCATTGTTATCTGTGGAGGCTGGTGACCATAGTCCACTAGTGAAATCATAATTCTTATTAAAAAAACTACAACCATAACCATCGGCCTTAACATAATTATTATTAACTAATTATTTTTATTAATAATGCTTGTGTTTTTGCAAGATTTTCCAAATCCTTTGAGAACTTTCATCCATGTGAGCTTGAGTATTCCTCTCGGTCTATATCATGAGGCTTAAACCTGAATAATTCTTAGTCGGGATCAGTACTCTATAGGTCCGTGACCTCTTAGTTGGTTCTCAATTATATTGTCTGGGATATATGTAATTCCCACCCCTATGATATCATCTGTTCTGCACCTATTCATCTTACTTTTACTGCACAAGTCACAAAATTTTTGTTGTACCACAACATCCTGTTTGTTTGGGCTATCTTTATTGGTTGACAGTCATAGATCTTGTTGCTATTTTTTATGCCAAAGAATGCATTAATCACATAACATCCTAGAAACACTTCTTCAACTTATGCTCCTGTCTCTATTTATGTATTAAATTATCTCTTTATTCTTTTGTATGACAAACCCAAGTTATGAATTATTCACATTGTGATATTGATCATCAGTTTTGTTGGGGCCTCATTTTCATTGATCATTTTAATTGCATTCCTGCACTTTGTTTGAGTTCTTTTAATTTTAACCCTCATTTTTCAGGGATTCCATTCCTGTTATCAATCTAACATTAGAGCAGTAACTGAAAGCTAATTTTTTCTAGATCATCCTAAAGGCCACTTTTTGGCTTATACTTCGATTTCCCAAATGTTGTTATGAAATACTTCAATTTTCATAGAAAGTACTTGCTTGACATTAAAAGTCAGAAATGAACTTTTTTAAGTAACACCAACCAAAGCTTCTCATAAGGATTGAATGCTGGTGGCAATGCTAGTTTGGCACTCTCACACCAAGTAACATGTCATGCTGTGGTGTCCCATGTCAATGCTTGGCAAGCATGGCACTGATATTGTACTAGTGCCATGTGTCGTAAGATACTAACACCTTATGTGTTATATGCCAATTGACATGTAAAATTATGGTTCCTTTGTGATCGCTACCAATGCATAAATGTTGTTAAAATTATGATCGTCATAAATCCTCGAAGGGGCTATGTTGGATTGGATCATGGATCATGGATTGTAAGGGTTTTTCTGAATTCTTTGAAAATTATAAAATATAATAAAATTTAAGAACTGAAATACAAGTCAGCTAATAAAGTGGATGAAGTAAAGACAGAAAGCCTTACATACAATGAGTCTACCAAGCTTATGTATAGCATGTCTGATGAAACAAACACCATGCCTGATTTTTGAGATATTTATATATCATCCGTAAATGCGATTATACCTTTAGACAGTATTTTCAGGTAAAAATGAGGATAAAATGTTAACGTATACTTGTAAAGATATGAAAATTTGCCTCTTATATTTTTGACTCTGAATTTCAATAACAAGCTTGCCAATTTTACTGCTCAAGAATTGTGTGATTGTAGAAGCCATATAGTCAAATTATAGAAAATGGACTTGCACATAAGGCAATATGCGGATAACTAAATTAAATTGGGTCGTAGATCCAAGAGAATGTAGGCACCATAATACATATCTTCATCCCATGATCCTGTTCCTGATCCAAGATTGGGATCCAGATCATTTGTCTCAACCTTGACCTGGATCTTGAATTGTAAAATTTTAACAACATTGGATGAAAGTAATGGTATTTTTTTTTTTTGATTTTCTTTTTGGTTTTATGCATTTTAGGCTTTGTAGTTGATCTCATCTAGTGGTTTAGGTTCTTGCTTTTCATTAACTGCCACATGAGCATTGAAATTCGAATGTTTCTTTCAGGGTTATGCTCTAATTGAGTTTAAAAACTTCAAGGAAGCACAAGATGCATTTACAGTACCGAATGGAAGTCAGCTCCTCGCAAACCATTTATGTTGTCTGTGCATTTAGCAAAGGTCCTATCAAGAGCAGAAACATAAAGGAGGACGTAAGTTTTTACTTTCAAGTAAATTTTATTCTTTACCCGTAGTATGTGCTATTTAATTAGATTTTCACTTTCAGGTTGAGTCATCTCTGAATTTTAAAATTTAATTTGTTTTGTGCAAAGTTTATAATCTGCAAGCTGGGTACTGTCCAAATTATACATGATTTTTGTTGCTATGTTTTTTTCTTTCGCAAACATGATTTGCATATTATTTCAAAAATTGTCTTCTGGAGTTCTCTATTTCTGCCACATTATATGAATTTTAGGTTCATGCCCTTTTTATTTGTCCGTGATTTAATGTTACCTCCTTTTGTTTTGTGGGTAAAGCCTATGGAAGGTGGCCATTAGCCTTTCTAGTTATTAGGATGATGCCTCATTTGAAGCAATGGCAAAAGCCACCCAAAAATCCCATGTTTGGTATGAAAAACAAGCGCAATGATCTATTGGTTTAGGTTTGGGTTCCCGAAATCAAATCTGGAATCTTGGGCCAGGCCTTGGTACATGCTGATCCAAAACCATGGTCCATAGGAAAGCTCCATTATGCATATGAATTTTTTCATAATTACATGATGAACATCTACTTCTCATTTAGTATTCTGAACTGAGACTATTCTTTTATTTATTTCCTTCTAAGAGTATCCCAGAATTTTTTATTTCCTTACTCTCATGATGCAGGCCATGACAAGTGATATTGATGAATGTCTGTGCAACGGACATGAGAACAAAGTTCAGCAATTTCAATGAGTGTCAGATTACGCCCTCAGCTCCTCATGCTTGCAATTTCGCCTCACCTCAAGGATGGGTCCCAGAAACCGACCAACAAATATATGATCGGTTCACTATGAGGTCTAGGGCTGTAAATTGCGTTTGGACACATGGAATTTGTAATTTTATTCCGAAGATTTTCGCTTCACCATGCCCAGAGAAGAGCACTTCACTCCAATTCAGTCATTTGAAAATGGGTTGAAATTCGTATCATAGGTTCACTGGTGTTGCAGTTGTTCAAGGAGATCATTTCCAGTAGGTCCATGTCCCTCAGGTTCAGGTTCCTCTTCTCATTCTCCCATGCCATCTTTTCTGCTGCGTTATTTCCAGCCATCTTCATCCCAGAGCCCCTCTCCAGTGAAGCCTCTCCCCTTGGTTGATCAGCATCGGTGCAACTGATATTCTCTCTGTTAGGCATGTCCTCCATGACCATAGAAGGCAAGTCATGAAGGCCCCGGTTGGCTACATTGCTACTTTCTACCCTCTCTATTCCACTTCCCTTCTCTACGGAAGGTCCTTCCTTTGACTGCTCAATATCAGTGCGATGGATATCACCTCCACGAGGCAACATCTCCATCTCCTTCCCATAGCCTCCAGGAGGCTGGTAAGTGTTGGTGTTAATGATGTCATTCTCTCTACCACCCAACACGTCCATGAACATATAATTAGGAAAGTCATCAATAACCCAGTCAACAGCATTACTTCCATCCATTCCACGGAGCCTTTTATCAGCCCTGTCCATACCGGATACAGTAGAAAGCATGCTTGTGAGGGCCATTGATGCCGTCGAACCATTATTATATTGACTCTCCTGGTTTCCATTTGGAGCTGCCAGTACTGATGATTCATCAAAGCTTCTTTTCATATTTCGCCATAGGGAATTTGGTGATTCAGAGGGGAACAAGTTCATGCCATCATTTCCTCCCATATTGAACTCAGTAGTAGGCATGCTTGCAAAGGTTACCGGTGCCGTCAAACCACTGCTAAGTCCACTATCATGAGGTGCCCCCACCACTGACAACGCCGAAGCCGGGACTTGTTGGTTCATAAAATCCATAGCAGTTAAACCGGTGCCATCATTCACATTGGAGAACATCTCTGTGAACATAAAATTAGAACTGCTATCAAGGTCCAAACTGGCAATGGAGTCGAAGTCATCTTTGTTGAAGTCGTTTTCATTAGTAGGGATGCTTGTGAGGGTCGTCGTTGCCATGGAGCCATTTGGAGCTAGCAGTGCTAATGGCTGACCCATGCTTCTGTGGTCATTCTGCAAGAGGGATCTTGGTAAACTGGAGGTGAAATGATGCACCATGGTCGAGCGGGGCAATGTGGCTTTCACTGAGAGCACTAGATCCCATGGTAAGCATGCTTGTGGAGTTCACTGGTCCCATTGAACTACTGTCACATACATTCTCAGGGTTTTGAGTTGGTGCTGCCACCACTGAATCTACATCTGATGACGGATCCTCTAAGCATTTGATATATTCTTGCAAGGGAGTTTTGCTGGCTAATGTGGTCCACCATGGCCTCCCAGAATACAGCTTGCGTTCAGTTGAATTCCAGTGATTTTTCACAGAATTTTCTGTTCTTCCAGGTAGTCTTTTTGCTATTTCAACTCATTTATTGCCCAACTGCAGATGGGCTAGAATTAATTACATGTCTCTCTTCTTGATCTGTCCAAGCATCCCTCTGCATAGATGAAGTCACCACAATTAGTTCATAGCATATATTTAATTTTTGGCAAATTTGCAGCTGAGTTCATAGCATATATTATATTGAAATCTTAAGCACAATTTATAGGTTGTTTCTATAAGAAAGAGGCTTCATTTATAGAAGTATAAAAGTTTATGAGTTCTGATCCACAATTGGATTGAACTCGATTCGAACATATGATGTGCACTATGTGAAGACAAATGTGTCTAAAACTATTAGTGTTGCTTTTTGCTAAATAATTGCACATAATTGATAATACTGCCTTTGGTCTAAATAACTGTCTCTAATACTCTCTTTCTACCAAGAAATTCTTTTGCCTTTGTGTTCATGCAACATGAAGATTTACAGTTTACCTTCAAGCTCGTACGCCTTAACCAAAGAATACTTGTTAGTGTAGCATTAAAAGTTCATTCCACGTTCCGCAAAACTATAGGTAGAGCAGTGTCTTGAGTAGCCACACTCTAAGATCAAATTTCTATTCATATCCATGGTTCATGTTTGGGAATAACTTGTTGGACTCAATTTTTTAAAAAAAATTGTGGATCCAAATTTCATAGAGAAAAGATATAATTATTATAGATATAAGTTTGTGATCTATGAAAAAAGGAGATGCAATAGCAACCAACCTTAATTCAATATGATAAGGTTTACATTTTAACATTTCATAAATAATAGGAATTTAGATTAAAAACCTATTTTTTACACATTGTATGCTTTTAGGAAAACAGAAGTTGGTCTTTAAATACTGTAATGACAATGCAATGCAAAACAAAAATAAGCCTTCCAATTCAATCTTATTTATTACATTATTGTATATTATTAATGTAGTAGTCCTATATATTTCTGGATCAAATATTCTCTACTTTACCTTTTTCTTAACAATGAAGTACTTATCATATGACATCATTCCATTGTAGTAGTGATGGTATTACCTCTCCCTTGGTCTCATTCATTTGATGCAAGGATGAGATATTCTTTTCCCAAAATAATCCTATCATGTGTAAAAAAATGTATATGCATGCATATATGCATAGAATGATACATCTACATCTATCACACATAAACATACATGTCAATGGAAATATGAGCTAAAAGCAAGCTAGAAAGATTCATTATAGTTAGTTGAAAATAAATCTATGGAAAGGAAAAATGGTATTTATGCTCATTATAGCTTATACATATGAAACAAATGTAGAAAGCTTTACTGTATCAACCCGATTTATGTTGTATGCATACATACATATGTGTAGCACAAGACATAGATATCTAATATATGAAAAAAAAAGAAAAGAAAAGATTAAAATGGTACTAATATTAGAATTTACATAAAATTTACTGTGGAAAAAATGAAATGAAATATGTATTCATTGGATAACCCAAAAAAAAAGCCTTTCAAAATTTCTCTTTTTTTAATCTAAAAATAAAAGAAGAAAAGTGGAACATGGAAGATTAACCTTGATATCGAGCCATAGATAGTTTATCCATCTTTCTTTACACTGCCTTACAATTCGCTTTTTTAGATTATCAGATATAGTAATCCAGTTCTTTTCTCCATACTTCTTCACCAGTTTAGCTTATAGTCTATATGGTAAAATTTCATATAAACCATCTCCATTATTTGTGAATAAATTTTCAAACATAGATGAAAAAAAATAAAAATTTGATGGTTACACAAGATGAGGAAAAAGAACCTTTTCTGAAAATATCAAAGAAATTATAATAAAGGGGGAAAGAAGAACCCCATTACCTATCATCGTTAGGTGACCAAATCATCACAATATTGGATCTCCTTGGCTTGGACACAATGGTTGTATCAACCTCATCTTCTAATATTTTATTGTTCGGTGCCTGTGATGGCACATTAGCTTCTCCTGTAGGAGGGTTGTTTGGAACAACAAAAGACTGATTGGGATTTTGATTTGCAAAACTATCCAATTTTAAATGCAACAGATGGATGCTATAGAGATATACATCTATATATTTGATGTTAGTTTTTATGTTGAACATCCAAAAAATTGTCCTGATCTTTGTAGGCGCCTATAGCTGTCCCTTGCTATTCCTAACAGAAATAGCAGGCTGTGACCTATCATTTCAAAGTACATATAGGAAAAAAAAGATGATCATAGAGGGGTAGAAAATGTGAAAATTCAGATTAACATACTCTGGATTCAAGAGGCTGTATCTTACCTATGTAGGAAGAATCAGTTCCTACTTCATAATATGGTAGCTGCTGATACTTGTGACTTAATGATAAGTTTAACAAAATTTAACTTTTTAGGAGCATTCTTTTGAGTGATCTGGTTATGTTTACCATCACTTCTGAGATTCAACTATTTTGTAACAATCACTGCATGTGAATTTTCTTGTGGCTTTCTTATTCCACAGCTTTTTATAGGAAATTGATATTAAATGCTGGTTGTCTTTGCTATATTCTAATTCTGTTGCTAAACATTGCTAGTTTTAAATGGCTAGTGTTTATTTTTAAATTCAGTACATAAAGCTGTTACTTTTCTTATTTTTCTCATAAAAAGAATTGTAGGACAAGCTAATCCCTTGAACTCTAGGTTTCATATGTGTTCTGAACAATTGATTTTTGCAACAAATGGCATTAGCTAATTTGTGTTACACAAATATTTGCTTCATGTATGCAGCCATTGAGGGATGGATTATGCTAGTCACTGGGGTTCATGAAGAAGCACAAGAAGATGATCTCCATAATGCCTTTTGTGAATTGGCCAAATCAAGAAATTGCATCTCAATCTTGACCGTCGCACTCGATTTGTGAAGGCAAGTAAATTCCATCTATTATTTAGAAGGCACCATCACTTGTATAAGTGCGCTAATAAGTTTTTTTTGTATGCTAATACATTTCTTCAACATAGCCAGGTATATAAATATCCTTTATGTTCTCCATTTTTTTCTTGAGTGGGGGCTTCCTAACTCCTATAATCAGGAGATGTAAGTCCGTGCCAAATGATCCTCAAGCTTTAAGTGCCACATTTAAACTCTTCAATTAAATTCTACCATGTAGTATTCCAACTTGATACATCCGCATCTCTTTATTATATTATTGGGTCTCTTTAGCTTGCACACAATTATTATATCAACCTCATCTTCTAATATTTTATCATCCGATACTTGTGATGGTGCATCAGGTTCTCTTGTAAGAGGTTTGTTTGGAATAACAAAAGTCTAATTGGGATTTTGATTTGCAAAACTATTCATGATATGTTGTGGAACTTGATAAAAAGATATCACCTGTAAATGGGATTATACCTTTAGACGGTATTTTTAGGTAAAAACAAGGTTAAAATTTTAATGTGCACTTGTAAAGATATGAAAATTTGCCTTCTATTTTTTGACTCTATGAATTTCAATAAAAAGCTCACTAATTTTACTACTCAAGAACTGTGTGATTTTAGAAGTCATATAGTCAAATTATAGAAAACAGACTTGCACATAAGGCAATATGCGAATAACTAAATTAAATTGGATCCTAGATCCAAGGGAATGTAGGCACCATAATACATATCTGGAGCTTATGATCCTGATCCTGATCCAAGATTGGGATCCAGATCATTTGTCTCAACCTTGATCTAGATCTTGAATTGTAAAATTTTAACAACATTGGATGAATGTAATGGTAATTTTTTTAAGATTTTTTTTTTTTTTGGTTTTATGCATTTTAGGCTTTGTAGTTGATCTCATCTAGTGGTTTAGGTTCTTGTTTTTCATTATCGTTAAGTTTGGCAGTGGATTATAAAAGCCTTACCTTTCCTCCACTGTATTTGTATCTCGTATCCGTATACGTATCTCGATTTCGTGTCTTTCCTTAACTACCATATAAGCATTGAAATTCAAATGTTTCTTTCAGTGGTTATGCTCTAATTGAGTACAAAAATTTCAAGGAAGCGCAAGATGTGATTGCAATACCGAATGGAACCGAGCTCCGCACACAAACCATTTATGTTGTCTCGGCATTTACCAAAGGTCCTATCAAGCGTGTAAACATGAGGAGGAGGTAAGTTTTTACTTTCAAGTAAATTTTATTCTTTACATGTAGCATGTGCTATTTAATCAGATTTTCACTTTCTGGTTGAGTCATCTCTGAATTTTAAAATTTAATTTGTTTTGTGCAAAGTTTATAATCTCCAAGCTGGGTATTGTCCAAATTATACATGATTTTTGTTGCTATGTTTTTTTCTTTCGCAAACATGATTTGCATATTATTTCAAAAATTGTCTTCTGGGGTTCTCTACTTCGCCACATTAGATGAATTTTAGGTTCATGCCCTTTTTATTTGTCTCGTGATTTAATGTTACCTCCTTTTGTTTTGTGGGTAAAGCCTATGGAAGGTGGCCATTAGCCTTTCTAGTCATTAGGATGATGCCTCATTTGAAGCAATGGCAAAAGCCACCCAAAAATCCCATGTTTGGTATGAAAAAAAGGCTCAATGATCTATTGGTTTGGGTTTGGGTCCCCAAAATCAAATCTGGAATCTTGGGTCAGGCCTTGGTACGTGGTGATCCAAACCCATGGTCCATAGGCAAGCTCCATTATGCATATGAATTTATGCATAACTACATGATGAACTTCTACTTCTCATTTAGTCTTCTCAACCGAGACTATTCTTTTATCTATTTCCTTCCAAGAGTAACCCGGAATTTTTTATTTCCTTAGCCTCATGATGGAGGCCATGACAAGTGATGTCGATGAATGTCTGTGCAACGGACATGAGAACAAAGTTCAGCAATTTCAATGAGTCTCAGATTACACCCTCAGCTCCTCATGCTTGCAATTTTGCCTCACCTCACCTCAAGGATGGGTCCCGTAAACCGACCAGCAAATATATGATCGGTTCACTATGAGGTATAGGGCTGTAAATTGCGTTTGGACCTGACACATGGAATTTGTATTTGGATATGCATAAGCCAAAGGCAACCCAAACCTGAATTATTGCCACCCCTAATTATTTCATCACCATATTTAAATTGACAAGTCAAATTAGTGATTTTTAACCCAACCAACATTTCCAGAGAATTCTTGCAACGTGTACCTTCTTTGACCAGAACCTTTCAAAAATAGTTACACTAACCATTATCACTTCATTGCTTTACGACAAAATCTATTTTGCAAATGACAAATATGAAAGAAGGAACAATCTCGTGTCTAGTTTGACTCTAAACATGTAAATATGATTAAAAATTTTTGGCTATAAATAAGAAGAGATTTAGTACAATCTTGAATACAATGTATGTGTATGTATAAAAGATAAACTCATGTAAGCATGTACAGAAAATATATTTATGAATAGTTATGCATATCTATATCTTGAAATGTAAAAATTTTGTATGAATTTAGTTTTTGTGTATGTACCTATTTAAATTGGTTTATGCACATCTTTTTAGAAAAAAACATAATATCCAAAGATGTTTAAGATAGAAATTTCAGCAACTTAAAGTATTTTATAGATTAAAATTTTCTCTTATCTTGACAAACTATAATGTATAAAAGGTAATTATCATACTTAAAAAATTATAGAATGGAAGATAAGTTTTCGAATAAAATAAGTTTTATTCAAAAACTTATCTACTATGGTCCCCACTAAACTTTTCAGAGTTTGCGTAGAAAATACAACTTCCAATTCATTATAATTATTAGATTAAACTTTGACCAATGGTCATTAATCCATGGGAATAAATGCATGACCTTCAACCATATCCCTTTATTAATGAAAGGAAACACTCTCAATCTGAAGCACATGTAAGGTTATCTCCTACCTATCACCACCATATTTTCCATTTTTCTTCTCTTTCATCGCTATCTCCATCTTTTTCTACATCAAAAAGATCATGGCTCCTTTGGATCTCATGTAGGAGATTGTTTATCATTCTAAGGTTCTCTTGGATGGATTTTAGGATTTCTGCGCTTTCAAAGATGCTACCAATGTGATCAGGACATATCCTATAGCCTGTGATATCTTTTTATTAAGCTTTTCACAACATATCATGGATAGTTTTGCAAATCAAAATCCCAATCAGGCTTTTATTGTTCCAAACAACCCTCTTACAGAAGAAGCTGATGCGCCATCACATGTGCCCAATGATAAAATATTAGAAGATGAGGTTGATACAACCATTGTGTACAAGCCAAGGAGACCCAATATTCTGACAATTTGGTCACCTGACGATGATAGGTAATGGGTTTCTTCTTTTCCTATTTATTATAATTTATGTGATATTTTCAGAAAAGATTATTTTTCCTCATCTTGTGTAACCATCAATTTTTTTTTTTTTCGTCTATGTTTGAAAATTTATTCACAAATAATGGAGATGGTTTACATGAAATATTTACTTTGTAGACTATTAGTTAAATTGGTGAAGAAGTATGGAGAAAAGAACTGGATTACTATAGCTGATAATCTAAAAAAGTGAACTGCAAGGCAATGTAAAGAAAGATGGATCAACTATCTACAACCCGATATTAAGGTTAATCTTCTGTGTTCCTCTTTTCTTCCTTTATTTTTAGATTAAAAAAATAAGAAATTCTGAAAGGCTTTTATTTTGGCTTATCCAATGAATACATATTTCATTTCATTTTTTCCATAGTATATTTTATGTAAATTTTAATATTAGAACCATTTTAATCTTATCTTATTTTTTTTTCATAGATTAGATATCTATGTCTTGTGCTACATATATGTATGTATACATACAATATAAATGAGATTGATGTAGTAAAGCTTTCTACATTTGTTTCACATGTACAAACTATAATGAGCATAAATACCATTTTTGCTTTAGATTTATTTTCAACTAACTATAATGAATCTTTCTAGCTCATATTTCCATGAACATGCATGTTTATATGTGATAGATGTAGATGTATACTTTTGTGCATATATGCATGGATATATATATATATATATATATATATATATATATATATATATTTACACATGATAGTATTATTTTGGGTAAAGAATATCTCACCTTTGCATCAAATGAATGAGACCAAGGGAAAGGTAATACCATCACTGCTGCATGGAATGATGTCATATGATAGGTACTTCATTGTTAAGAAAAAGGTAAAGTGGAGAATATTTGATCCAGAAATATATAGGACTCCTACATTAATAATATACAATAATATAATAAATAAAATTGAATTGGAAGGCTTATTTTTGTTTTGAATTGCATTGTCATTGCAGTATTTGAAGACCAAATTCTATTTTCCTGAAAGCATACAATATATAAATAATAGGTTTTTAATCTGAATTCCTATTATTTGTGAAATGTTAAAATGCAAACCTTACCATATTGAATTAATGTTGGTTACTATTGCATCTCCTTTTTTTCATAGATACACAAACTTGTATCTATAATAATTATATCTTTTCTCTATGAAATTTGGATCCACATTTTTTTTAAAAAAAAATTGAGTTCAACAAGTTATTCCCAAACATGAACCATGGATATGAATAGGCATTTGATCTTAGAGTGCGGCTACTCAAGACACTGTTCTACCCATATTTTTGAGGATAGTGGAATGAGCCTTTAATGCTACACTAACATGTACTCTTTGGTTAAGGCATATGAGCTTGATAGTAAACAGTAAAATCTCCACGATGCATGAACACGAAGGTAAAAGAATTCTTTGGTAGAAAGAGAGTATTACAGTGCTTATTTAGACCAAAGGCAGCATTATCAATTATGTGCAATTATTTAGCATAAAGCAACACCAATAGTTTTAGACACATTTGTCTTTGCATAGTGCACATCATATGTTCGAATGGAGTTCAATCCAATTGTGGATTAGAACTCATAAACTTTTATACTTCTACAAATGAAGCCTCTTTCTTTTAGAAATAATCTACAAATTATGGTTAAGATGCAGCATTTGCAAGCATTACTCAGCTGTGAATTTGCCAAAGTTTAAATATACGCTATGAACTAATTGTGGTGACTTGATCTATGCAGAGGGATGCTTGGATGGATCAAGAAGAGAGACAAATAATTCTAGCCCATCAGGAGTTGGGCAATAAATGGGTTGAAATAGCAAAAAGACTGCCAGGAAGAACAGAAAATTCTGTGAAAAATCACTGGAATTCAACTAAACGCAAGCTATATTCAGGGAGGCCACGGTGGACCACATTAGCCCAAAAACCCCCTTGCAAGAATATATCAAATGCTTAGAGGATCCGTCATCAGATGTAGATTCAGTGGTGGCAGCACTAACTCAAAATCATGAGAATGGATGTAACAGTAGTTCAATGGCAACAGTGAACTCCACAAGCATACTCACCACTGGACCTAGTGCTCTCAGTGAAGGCCACATTGCCCCGCTCGACCATGGTGCATCATTTCCCCTCTCACAGAATTCCATCAGAAGCTTCACTCAGTCACCGACATCAACAGCACCAAAAACCTCTACAGCTATCAGAGATGGTGTCGCCAGAGGAAGCCCCTCAGACCTCTTCACCACCAATTCACCATACTTCCTATGGGGAAACTACACCGAAAGCTCAAGTCAGTCGCCGGCAATGGCAGCGGTGTCATCTTCTATCAGTAAGTGGAGTAGTGGAGATAATGGTGGTCCAGTAGCACCAGTGACCTCCAGTAGCCTGCCGGCCATTAGTCATGCCAGTGGAGGTAGTTGTGCAGGCTTGTTTACTTCCTCGACAAGCTCCTGCTTGGCAAACAACATCGGAAGCTTAGCCCAGCCGCTAGCAGCAGGAGGATCAATTACGGCAATGCTCAGTGGGACCAGAGGGAGTGAGTCTAACAGTGTTTCAGGGGCACCAATGGACCTCACAAGCTTGCTGTCTCTCAAACTTGGTGCAGGCAAAGATGGTCATGGGGACCTGTTCACCTCTAACTTACCGTCCTCCTGCTTGCCAAACTACAATGACATCTTGACTCGGTCAGCATCTAAGGGAAAGTCAGTCATGGTGGAGAACCCAGACAGTGGATGTAACGATAATGGTTTGGTGATTCCAAACACCCTCAGAGGCGAGCCTGATATTGGACCGAGTGTGTTTAAAGATGGCATTGGCTTGTTCTCCACCAATTCAGCAAGCTCGCTGCTGCAAAGCTTCGACCGGCCCTTGGTAGCAGCCATTCCAGAGGGAAACCAAATAAGTGGATGGAACAATGGTCCGCTCGCATCGTTGACCTTCACAAGAGTGCTTGCTCCTGAGAATAATTTGGGCCATGACGATGATTTTGATTCCCTTGACAATTTGGATCTTCATCAAATGACTGAAATTTTGTCAACTGATGCTATGCTTGATGGGAATGATGGCATCAATCGCACTAAGAGTGCTTCAATCATGCAACAAGTTCAAATATGGAAATCAGCATTTGCCGGGGCACCAAGTGGAAGCCAGGAGACTGGATGCAGCAGTGGTTTGATGAAATCAACCACCCTCACAAGCATGCCTCAAATGGAACTCAATGTGGGCAAAGACAAGGGCAAGGATTTGTTCACCTCCAGTTTACCAAGATCCCTCTTGCAGAATGACCACAGAAGCATGGGTCAGCCAATAGCACTGCTAGCTCCAAATGGCTCCTTGGCAATGACGACCCTCACAAGCATGCCTACTACTGGAAACGACTTCAACAAAGATGACGTCGATTCCATTGCCAGTTTGGACCTTGAGAGCAGTCCTAATTTTATGTTCACAGAGATGTTCTCTGATGTGAATGATGGCACCAGTTTAACTCCTATGGATTTTATGAACCAAGAAGTCCCAGCTTCGGCGTTGTCAGTGGTGGGGCCACTTTATGATAGTGGACTTAGCAGTGTGTTGACGGCACTGGTAACCTTTGCAAGCATGCCTACCACTGAGTTCAATATGGGAGGAAATGATGGCATGAACTTGTTCCCCTCTGAATCACCAAATTCCCTCCGGCGAAATATGAAAAGATGCTTTGATGAGTCATCAGTACTGGCAGCTCCAAAAGGAAACCAGGAGAGTGAATATAATAATGGTTCGATGACATCAATGGCCTTCGCAAGCATGCTTTCTACTGAATACAGTATGGACAAGGCTGATAACATGCCCAGTTTTCTGCACACAAATGTGTTGCATGATAAGAATGATGGCACCAGTAGCACCAATATCGATCAGCTAACGCTAGGCCCTTTGACTAAAAGGCTCCGTGGAATGGAGGGAAGCAATGCTGTTGACTGGGTTACCGATGACTTTCCTAATTATATGTTCATGGAGGTGTTGGGTGGTAGAGAGAATGACATCATTAACACCAACACTTACCAGCCTCCTGGAGGCTATGGGAAGGAGATGGAGATGTTGCCTCGTGGAGGTGATATCCATCGCACTGATATTGACCAGTCAAAGGAAGGACCTTCAGTAGAGAAGCGAAGTGGAATAGAGAGGGTGGAAAGTAGCAATGTAGCCAACTGGGGCCTTCATGACTTGCCTTCTATGGTCATGGAGGTCATGCCTAACAGAGAGAACATCAGTTGCACCAACACTGATCAACCAAGGGGAGAGGCTTCACTGGAGAGGGGCTCTGGGATGAAGATGGCTGGAAACAACGCAGCAGAAAAGATGGCATGGGAGAATGAGAAGAGGAACCTGAACCTAAGGGACATGGACCTACTGGAAATGATCTCCTTGAACAACTACAACACCAGTGAACCTATGATATGAATTTCAACCCATTTTCAAATGACTGAACTGGACTGAAGTGTTCTTCTCAGGGCATGGTGAAGTGAAAACCTTCGGAATAAAGCTATGTGCAGGAAACTATGTATAGTGCAAAGATAATTATGTGTATAATTATCTTTATTATGTGATAAGAAGAGAAATGAATGTAATGTAAAGGTAACTATATGCAGCAAGGAAGGAACTGTATATTAAAAAAAAGGTTATAGGATGGATTAGATCTTATGATTTCATCAATAAGAAGTTTTTCTTAAGATCAACAGAAATACAGTGCAGTAACTTTCAAAACATATGCTGCTCCATTTTCCATGAAGATAAAAATAGTTTTTCTGAATGCAAGGCGAATGGATTCTTTCATTTATTTCCAAATAAAAGCACGATCGGGGATAAGAACACACCATTTGATGCTTAATAACTCATAGCCATGATGCTCAAATATAAAAATAGAGCAGATGAAAAAGACAAACAAAGGAACTCAGAAAAGCCACTTCAGTTAAGCTATCTTCCATCTAGGTAAGCCTTGGATTTGAAGTTGGAGCAAATGATTCGCCTGATGAGGAGGCCCAACTTTGAGCTTGTGAGGTCCAACTATATCATATTGCCCTCCAACGACCTCCAATCGCAATCGATGTTGTCGGATTCCTGCCACCTCCAACAATCCCCAAGCGTATCACCTCGTTACTCACCTGCACTATAGAATTTGCACCTAATATCCTCCAGATTGTACTCACTTTTGCAAGACAACATCGACTGTCAATTTGCGGATCAATAATGGAAGGAAATGTACCACAGAAGAAATAAAGACATACCGGATGGGATGGATCATTGGTCTGAAGATATCAAGAAATATTGTTGGTCAGAAGACGATCACAAATGAAAAATCTTTTGTCCATAGTCCAAAATGAAAAGGAAAAAAAAAATCCTTCATCTCTATTCCTATTCTTCATCTGTGTTCACAAAATTTGTGTACTCAAAGTAGAAGGGGAGAAAACAGTTTATGAGATGGTTTCCAACGATTCAGAAACTGATCCTAACTCCTTTGAGTCTATCTCAAAGGATTCAGATCCAGATGGTGTTGGAGGTTATTCAAAATCATAGAGTATTTTCTGTAGAAGCCAAAGAGTCATTTTATATTATCCCAGAGTCTAAGTGTCAATGTTAAAGACAAAGTTTCTTAAAGTCTTGAATGTCTAAGTTCATATCATTATATTATTAGTCTCTTCATTTTAAAAATGTCACTTTGGTTGATGAAATATACTTAATGTATAGAAAGTTTAAAAGTCATTATGAAGTCTATAAATAATAAAATCTTAGTAAAAGTATGATAGAGAGTGGAAAAGGTAATAAAAAGCATCATCAAATGAGTCCAATGGTGCATAGCCTCTTGGCTTATCTTTATATGATATGAGTATTTTTATTGATCATTTGATTTTACATCTCGCCTTTCTTATTTTATGATTAGTTTCCATTAGATACTCCACTAATTAAAGACCTCCTCACTTCTAAAACCCAATAGATTATTCTAACCCAACATGAGCACCTAATCAATCCTAATAGGCTCGAACACGAGTTGTCAGGACATTCTTTAAGCTAAAACAATGCTTAAATGGCTCCACTAGTGCAATCTCGACATTGCTAATTAGATTAGGCTCTTTAGGGTCTATTTGGATCTTTCGAAAGAGAAGGAATGAAAGGATGAAGGGAGGGAAAGAAAGGAAAGGGGAAGGGAGGAGAAGGAAGATTTATTACCTTCTTGTTTGGGAAGGAGGGATGGAGAAACAAGGGTAATTTGGATTCATCTTATTTGGATAGAAAGAAAGAGGAAAGAAAAGGAGAGTAATATTTGTGAAATAACAAATAAACCCTTTACTATAATTCAAAGTGAAGCATGGGCATGCACGCATAACAATATTCCCAAGAAAGCATTGTTTATCCAAGTTTGGGGTTATAAACTTATTTTAATATATGTTTCAAGCAATGCATGGGCATGCAAGTGTATGTTGAGTTATAAGTTATTTTGAGTATTTCCATGGCCTGCATCATATGAGCATTGGGCCATCTATGAGGCTAATCACCCAGTAGACTGTGCCATAGCATGAGCATTGCATACTATATAAAGCCGGCACCTCTTTGCGATTCGATCGTACTATGATCCCAAGGCCAAAGGGAGTACACACTAGATCAACCCAGTGGGGCAAATTCCAAGCAGCCCAGTGAGGCAAGAATCACAGCTCGGTAAAGAGCTAGGTTACTATATGGCCCAAGAAGGCACAGAGATATTGGCCCATAGAGGGGGAAGTAGGAGGCCCAGGGAAAAGGGAGTAAGCTCTCACATTTAGGGTGTGAACCGCACATGTGAGGGGTGTCATGTGGTGCGGGAAGTCCTCGGCGCTTCCCGATACACTCACCCGTTGACAGAGTACACCTA
>JACVBY030000137.1:0-86439 GCA_017589505.3 Metroxylon sagu | reverse complement strand
CAACCCAATTGGAGCCATGGTCTCCATTCAAGCCTAACTCAACCCAATTGGATTCCTGCTCTGAATCAAGCCTAACTCAACTTGATTGGAGACCTACTATTGATTCAAGCCTGACTCAATCCTATTGGATTCCTGCTTCGAATCGAGCCTGGCTTGACCCAATTGGAGCCATGGTCTTGATTCTAGCTTGACTTGACCCAATTGGACTCCTGCTCCATATCAAGCCTTAGTCAACCCGATTGGAGCCATGCTCTCATTTTGAGCATGACTCGAATTAATTGGATTCTTACTCTAAATCGAGCCTCAATCGATCTAATTGGAGTCTTGCTCATAATTCGAGGCTAACTCAAGCCAATTAGATTTCAGATTTGAATTGAGCCTCAGTCGACCCATTTGGAGCTATGCTCTCAATTCCAAGCCTCAGATGGCCTAATTAGATTCCTACTTGGAATCGAGCCTCAATAAACCTAATAGGAGCCATGCTTTCATTTTGTGCCTAAATCGATCCAATTGGATTCCTACTCTGAATTCTTGCTCCAAATCAAGCCTCAGTCAATTTAATCGGAGCCATGCAATCATTTTGAGCCTCACTCGAACCAATTGAATTCTTGCTCCAAATCAAGCCTCAGTCAACTTAATCGGAGCCATGCTCTCGATTCGAGCCAAACTTGACCCAATTTGATTCTTGCTCCGAATAATGCCTCACTTGACCCAATGGAGCCATGGTCTTGATTTGAGCGTGACTTGACCCGATCAGATACCTGCTCCAAATAGAGCCTTAGTCAACCCAATTAGAGCAATGCTCTCATTTCGAGCCTTACTCGAGCCAATTGGATTCCTGCTTTGAATCAAGCCTGACTCAACCTAATTAGAGCCCTGCTCTTGATTCAAGCCTAGTTGAACCTTATTGGATTTCTGCTCCAAATTGAACCTCTATTGATCCAATTGAAGCTATGCTCTTGTTTCGAGCTCTCATTTCGAGCTTGAATCGACCCAATTAGATTCATTATCCAAATTGAGCATCATTTGACCCAATTAGATTCATTCTCCAAATTGAGCCTCATTTGACCCAATTAGAGCCATGCTCTCATTTTGAGACTAACTTGGCCCAATTCGATTCTTGCTCCAAATTGAGCCTGACCCAACCTTATTGGATTCCTGCTCTAAATTGAACCTCACTCGACCCAATTGGAGCTATGGTCTCGATTCGAGCCTAACTCTACCCAATTGGATTCCTGATCCGAATTGAGCCTTAGTCAACCCAATTAGAGCCATGCTCTTAATTCGAGCCTGACTCGATCCAATTGGATTCCTGCTCCGTATCGAGCCTCAATCGACCCAATTGGAGCCATACTCTCATTTCGAGCCTAACTTGAGCCAATTGTATTTCAACTCTGAATCGAGCCTCAATCGACCTATTTAGAGCCATGCTCTTATTACGAGCCTGACTTGACCCTATTGGATTCTTGCTTCAAATTGAGCCTTACTCGACCCAAGTGGAGACATGGTCATGATTTGAGCCTTACTAGACCCAATTGGATTCCTACTCTGAATTGAGCCTCAGTCGATCCAATTGGAGCCACGTTCTCGTTTCGAGCCTGACTCGACCCAATTGGATTCTTGCTCCAAATCGAGCCTCAATCAACCCAATTGGAGCCATGCTCTCGTTTTGAGCATGACTTTACCCAACTAGATTCCTGCTCTGAATTAGGCCTCACTCAATCTAATTAGAGCCCTACTCTCAATTCGAGCATGACTCAACCCTATTGGATTCTTTCTTCGAGTCGAGCCTCACTCGACCCAATTGGAGCCATGGTCTCGGTTCGAACCTAACTAGATCCTATTGGATTCCTGCTCCGAATTGAGCTTAGTTGACCCAATTGATGCCATGCTCTCGTTTCAATCCTGACTCGACCCAATTGGATTCCTACTCTGAATCAAGCCTCAGTCAACTCAATTGGAGCCATGCTCTCGTTTTAAGCCTGACTCGACACAATTGGATTTCTACTCTGAATTGAGCCTAACTTGACCTGATTGGAACCCTGCTCTTAATTCAAGCTTATCTCGACCCTATTGGATTTCTACTCCGAATCAAGCATAGTTGACCCAATTGGAGCCATTGTCTCGATTTGAGCTCGACACGACCCAATTGGATTCCTACTCCGAATTGAGCCTCAGCCGACTCAATTGAAGCCTTGCACTACTTTTGACCATGACTTGACCCAATTGGATTCCTGCTCCGAATCAAGCCTCGGTTGATCCAATTAGAACCATGGTCTTGATTCAAACCTGACTCGATCCGGTTGGATTCCTACTCTAAATCAAGCCTCAATTGACCCAATTGGATCCATAGTCTAAATTGACCCAGTTGGATTCCTACTCCGAATGAAACCTCACTCAGCCCATTTTGAGCCTTGGTCTCATTATGAGTCTAACTCAACCTAATTGGATTCATTCTTTGAATCGAGCCTTCATCAATCCTTTTGGAGCCATAGTCTCGATTCGAGCCTAGTTTGACCCAGTTGGACTCCTACTCCGAATCGAGCCTTAATTGACCCAATTGGAGCCATGATCTCGATTTAAGCTTGACATAACCCAATTGGATTCTTGCTCCGATGGAGCCTCAATCTATCCAATTGGAGCCACGCTCTTGTTTCGAGCCTGACTCGATTTAATTGGATTCCTGCTCTAAATCAAGCCTTAGTTGACCGTATTGGAGCTATAGTCTCAAATCAAGCCTGACTCGACCTAGTTCGATTCCTGCTTTGAATTAAGCCTCAGCTAACCCAATTGGACCCTTGCTCTCTTTTCGAGCCTGACTCATCCCAATTGGATTCTTTCTTTGAATTGAGCCTCAATCAACCCCATTGGAGCCATAGTCTTGATTCAAGCCTAACTCGACCAGTTGGGTTCCTGCTCCAAATCGAGCCTTAATCGACCCAATTGGAGCCATAGTCTAGATTCGAGCCTGACTCGATCCAGTTGGATTCCTGCTGCAAATCAATCCTCACTCAGACCTAATTTGAGCTGTGGTCTTGATATGAGCCTAACTTGACCCAGTTGGATTCCTACTCCGAATCAAGCCTGAGTCAGCCCAATTGGAGCCATAGTCTAGATTCGAGCCTAACCTAACCCAATTGGATTCCTACTCCGAATGAAGCCTCACTCGGCCTAATTTGAGCCATGGTCTCGATAGAGCCTAAATCGACCTAGTTGGATTCCAGCTCCAAATCGAGCCTTAGTCCATCCAATTGGAGCCATACTCTTGTTTTAAGCCTGACTCGAGCCAATTGTACTCCTACTACGAATCAAGCTTCAGTTGACCCAATTGACTCATTGTCTCGATTCGAGCCTTACTCAACCAAATTGGATTCCTACTTCAAATCAAGCTTCAGTCGACCAAATTGGCTTCTGGTGGAATAGTCCAGCCCTATAGCTACAAGGATGTTGTCTTCTTTGGGTTTAAAGCTTTCATAACCTTTGCTGAGGAAGCTAATTTTGATGTTATCAAAAAAATCATGGGTTGAAAGAATAAGATCAGGAGCATAATACACTAAACCTGAATTATCTTTTAAATCTACTTCTAAGGTTGTGATTATTTGTTGTTGGTTTTGGATGACAACATACGCTTTAGTCACTAAGGCTATCCTAATTAAAGCTTTTACACGTATAACTATCTTTCCTAAATGCATGAGTTTGAATTGAGTTTGAGATATTCCTTCATTTGTTTTTGAAGCGAATAGATGGGGTGTTCTAGCTTCATGGCTACATGCTAGTTTTGCTTCACAATAGGTTTGTATAAACTTTTAGTCGTTGTCTTTCTAAAGCGTTTTAGGTTGTAGGAACTCTAAGCGTCTTTGGGAGAATTTATTAAATTGTTCTTCTATGTTAGTTCTATTTGTAGATTGATTGTAGTCATTTTCTACTGGACTATTGATGCTATCACTATTATTTTTAGCTAAACTATTACTAGAGATATTTTGGCTTTCTTCTAAGTCCTTAGTCTTTCTAATAAGATTTTTTACTTTTCTTAAGGCTTTTAGAATTATTATTATATTTTTTGCTTGTTCTTTTATATTCTTTTACATATTTAGGTTTTTCTAAGTACCTAATTACCTTCAAGTTCACTAAATCATCTAGTTCTATGTCTAATTCATTTAATTCTACTTTTGATTCTGAATCTAGATGTATTTCTAATTCTATTTCAGATTCTACATCTGATTCTATTCCTAGACTTTCGTTATCACTAGAGTCTATTATATTTGAATAACTATCTATGTGACTATCACTATCAGTAATGTATACTATGGTTTCTCTATCACTAAGGCTTTCTATATCTGATTCATAATAATTTTCATGATAATTTAAATCTTTTTCTTTTTTTCTATGATGGTGGAAATGCTTGCTAGCATTTCATCTTCAAACTTTTCATAACAATCAACTTGATCATAGTTTGGGTTGTAATGATCTTCGTTGTAATGGTCTTCATATTGGTCCATGGTGACCAAAGATGCACGATATAGGCTAAAACTTACAGGAGAAGTGAGAGCAAAGGTGATAGTAAATAGTGCTTAAAAAGGAAGTTACGAAAGTTTACTATTGATAGATCTGTGAGTGGGTAAGCTTTAAGAGTAGTGGAAACTTTCTGCAAAAGTTCAATAGATAGGAAAGGATAAGGTCACAAATAAATACTAAGATTCCCTTGTCAGGATATGATGCCATTAGTGGATAGTATGGGTTCAGATAACTATTAGGTACTATAGCTCTGGAATGATGGTGAAGCAAGAGGATGGAATGATTCTTGATTCTCTCTCAAGAGGAAAACGATAGGTGGATGTCAGAACTTGATTCAATGAGTGGATATGGTTTCAGAGTGGATGAGACTTATCTTTTAGAGGATAAGGATGGAGTACTATTTATGATAAGGATAGATGGAGTATTATCTTTGATCAAAATATTTTATTATCAGAAAGAATGAGGCCTTATCTTTTAAAGGTAAGGATGGAGTACTATTCTTGATAAGAATGACAAGTGCGATAGAATCTTTGCGGTTACGGTAGATAAGGAGAATATTGAAACAGTTGAGGCAGAATGTTGTATGAAAAATGAAGAGATGCTCTGGATGATGTATAAAACCCATACAAGATAATAATTTTAAAAGATATTTTTGGATTTTCTTTGAAAATACGTAGATAGAAATATTTTTTGATTTTTCCTTTTATATGTATTTTTTATGATTTTTTTAGGGTTCCATCATGCTTCGTTGTAAAACTCTGATGCAAAGAAAAGTGGCTAAAAATAAGTTGTAAGAAAAGCTAATGCTTAACTTTTAATCTAATATAATGAAAGTTCTACATTGCATGCATGGAAAGGGAAACAAGTCTTCACGTGATGAAGGTTTTACGTTGAGTTGCTTTCATGCAAAGCATAACCAAATATTTTTTGATTTTGAAAGTGGCAACGAGTGCATGAAGAAAGCATTTTATATAAGGACAAGCACAAAAGGATGAAATAACAGAGTGGTTGTGGAAACGGTTTTAAATATACGATAAGTAGTAGTTCTTCTTCAATGCGTTTTTGCCTATAGAGATTTCCTATTGATGGGTCTTCACCTATGACAAATTGTCTAATGAAGGATAAAGGATATAAAAGTTCTAGTGTTGTTTCCTCCTAAACTTTGATATTCTAGAGATAGAGTACATTTATCTCCTGATATTATCCTTTTGGTACTGAATGCTGATGGTGACAAACTTTCCATACAGTGTAGCCTCATATTATTGAAGAAGAGAATACATATTGTTGTAATACTAGCTCTAAAATACATAGATAGTAAAGAGAATATCCCATATAGCACTGATGGAAATGCAAACGGATGGGGAGTAGCTCTATACTATAAACCTGATGAATTCTCACCTAGCAAAATAGAAAGACTATGTAAATATGATAGTGGCAAGTATAAAGAAACTCCTAATAGCCTAACTAGAATAGATTATGAGTTACTAGCAATCCAATATGCTATTGATAGATTTAAACTCTATATATGGAATAAACCTTTCGTAATCAGAACAGATTGTAAATCCATAATAGAATATAGTAAGAGCATAAGACTACCCTAAGACATAAATTAGATAAATTTCATAGATATAACATCTGCATTCAGAGTTCAAATTTGAATACATTGAAGGCAAAAAGAATGTATTAGTAGACATGTTAAGTAGGCAAATCCTTGTTGAACTAGGATAAACTTTTGTCTTCTTTTTTAGGAATGAAGCTGCTCATAGTAGCAGTTCCATCAACACTTCTTGTACTAACATCTTGAACAAATTAGGTAGCAAAACAAATTGCAAGGTCCATATAAGCTCTTATGGATGAACGAGGTCAAAAACTCTAAACTTCACTTCCGTGATGAACACTTTGGTAAGCACACTCTAGAATAGAGAACCTAAAGCAAACTCAAAAGAAGCAAAAACAATAGAAAGACCAAAGGAGTGGTCAAAGGCACTTGAAGAACTTTTAAATACTATAAGAAGAATAGAATTAAGCCTTGAACATAATATGAAAGAAATTAAAGAGCCATGGTCTAAATTCGAGCCTAACTTGACCCAGTTGGATTCATGCTCCGATTCGAGCCTTAGTCCAACCAATTGGAGCTATGGTCTCGATTCAAGCCTGAGTCGATCCAATTGGATTCCTGCTCCAAATCAAGCCTCACTCGACCCAACTAGAGCTATGGTCTCGATTTGAGCCTGACTTGACCCAATTGGATTCTTTCTCCAAATGGAGCCTTAATCGATGAAATTAGATCCATGCTCTTGTTTCAAGCCTGACTCGACCCAATTGGATACCTACCCCAAATCGAGCCTTAGTTGACCCTATTGGAGCCATGGTCTCAATTCGAGCCTAAAGTAGCCCAATTGGATTCCTACTAAAAATTGACCTCAATTGACTAATTGGAGCCATTCTCTCATTTTGAGCCTAACTCGATCCCATTGGATTCTTGCTTTGAATCGAGCCTCACTCGACCCAATTGGAGCCATGGTCTCGATTTGATCTTGACTTGACCCAATTGGATTCCTACTCTGAATCGAGCCTCAATCGACTAAATTGGAGCCATGGTTTCAATTCGAGCCTGACTCAACCTAATTGGATTCCTGCTCCGAATCGAGCCTTAATTGGTCCAATTAGAGCCATGCTCTCGTTTCAAGCTTCAATAAACCTAATTTGATTCCTGCTCTGAATCGAGACTCAACCTAGTTGGATTCCTGCTCTGAATCAAGACTAAGTCAAATCAATTGGAGCCATGCTCTCTTTTCAAGCCTGGCTCGACCCAACTAGATTCCTACTCTGAATCGAGAGCCTTAGTCGGCCCAATTGGAGCCATGGTCTCGATTTGAGCTAGACTCGACCCAATTGGTTTCCTACTCAGAGTCGACCCTCAATTGACCCAATTGGAGCCATGCTCTCGTTTTGAGCTTGACTTAACCCAATTGGATTCCTGCTTTAAATTGAGCCTCACTTGACCATTTGGAGCCATGGTCTTATTTCAATCCTGAATCAACCCAATTGGATTCCTATTCTGAATGGAGCCTCAATTGACCCAATTGGATCCATGCTTTTGTTTCAAGACTGACTTGACCTAATTGGATTCCTACTCCAAATTGAGCCTTAATCGATTCAATTGGAGCCATGGTCTCGATTTAAGCCTCACTCAACCCAGTTGAATTTTTTCTCCAAATCAAGCCTAACTTCGATGCAACTGAAGCAATGGCCTTGATTTGAGCCTGATTCGATCCAATTGGATTCTTGCTCTGAATCAAGCCTCAATCGACCCAATTAGATCCATGCTCTTGTTTCGAGCCTGACTCAAACAATTAGATTCCTACTCCAAATCGAGCCTTAGTCAACCCAATTGGAACCATGCTCTCATTTCAAGCCTAACTCGGCCCAATTGGACTCCTACTGCAAATTGAGCCTCAGTCGACCCAATTGGAGGCATGGTCTTGATTCAAGCCTTACTCGACCAAATTGGATTATTGCTCTAAATCGAGCTTAAGTCGACCTAATAAGAGCATCATCTCGATTCAAGCCTGGCTCAACCTAGTTAGATTCTTGCTCTGTATCGAGCCTCAGTAAACCCAAATTGGATTCATGCTCTCCTTTTGAGCCTAACTCAACCTAGTTATATCTTGCTCCAAATCGAGACTCAATCGACCCAATTAGAGCATGCCCTTATTTTGATCCTGAATCAACCCAACTCGATTCCTGCTCTAAATCGAGCCTTACTCGACCCAACTGGAGCCATGGTCTCAATTCAAGCTTGACTCGACCCAATTGGATTCTTGCTCTGAATGAAGCCTCAATCGACCCAATTAGATCCATGCTCTTATTTCAACACTGACTCAACCCAATTGGATTCTTGCGCCAAATTGAGCCTTAGTCGACCCAATTGGAGCCATGCTCTCATTTTGAACCTGACTCGACGCAATTCAACTCCTGCTATGAATCGAGCCTTAGTCAACCCAATTGCAGCCATGGTCTTGATCGAGCCTTACTCAACCAAATTAGATTCCTACTCCGAATTGAGCTTTAGTCGACCTAATTGGAGCCATTGTCTCAATTCGAACTTGACTCAACCTAGTTGAATTCTTGCTTCGTATCGAGCCTCAGTCAACCAAATTGGAGCCATGCTCTTGTTTCGAGCCTGACTCAACCTAATTGTATTTTTGCTCAAAATTGATCCTCAATTGATCCAATTGGAGCCATTCTCTTATTTTGATCCTAAATCGATCCAATTCAATTCTTGCTCTAAATTGAGCCTCACTCAACCCAATTGGAGCCATAGACTTGATTCAAGCATGACTCGACCTAATTGGGTTGATTGAGGATCGATTCTAAGTAGGAATACAATTGGGTCGAGTTAGGCTCGAATCGAGACCATGACTCCAATTGGTTTGGCTGAGGGTTGGTTCTGAGCAGAAATTCAATTGGGTCGAGTCAGGCTCGAAACGAGAGCATGGCTCCAATTAGGTTGATTGAGGGTTGATTCTAAGCAGGAATCCAATTGGGTTGAGTCAGGCTCAAATCGAGACCATGACTCCAATTGGGTTGAGTGAGGATCGATTCGAAGCAAGAATCCAATTGGATTAATCAGTCTCAAAATGAGAGCATGGCTCCAATTAGGTCGATTGAGGGTTGATTCTGAGTAGGAATCCAATTGGGTCGAGTTAGGCTTGAAACGAGAGCATGGCTCCAATTGGGTTGACTAAGGCTCAGTTTGGAGCAGGAATCCAATTGGGTTGAGTCAAGCTCGAAGCGAGACCATGTCTCCAGTAGGATTGACTAAGGCTCGATTCAGAGCATAAATCCAATTGGGTCGAGCCAGGCTCAAAATGAGAAAGTGGCTCCAATTGGGTTTATTAAGGCTTGATTCAGAGCAGGAATCCAATTAGGTCGAGTTAGGCTCGAATCGAGACCATGGCTTCAATTGGGTCGACTAAGGCTCGATTCAGAGTAGGAATCCAATTGGGTTGAGTCAGGCTCGAAACGAGAGCGTGGCTCCAATTGGATCAATTGAGGCTTCATTTGGAGCAGAAATCCAATTGGGTCGAGTCAGGCTTGAATTGAGACCATGGCTTTAGTTGTGCCAGATCGAGCTCAAATCATGTTCTATCTATAAAGCATTACTCTAAGATCAGGTTGGATCAAAGCTAGATCAAACCTGAATCAAGTCCAATATGAAGAATTTATCCAAGTTTGGTTTGGATCAAACCTGAAACAAGTCCAATCTGGAGCGTTGCTCCAAGATCGGATTAGATCAAATTAGATCAAACCTTAATCAAGTTCAATGTAGAGCATTCCTATAAGATCAAGTTGGATCAAACTTAGATCAAATCAAATCTAATTTAGAGCATTGCTTCAATTTTAGGTTGGATCAAACTTTGATCAAACTTGAATCAAGTCCAATTTGGAGCGTTGCTCCAAGATCGGATTGGATCAAACTTAGATCAAATTGTAATCAAGTTCAATCTAGATCATTACTCTAAGATTGTGTTAGATCAAAATAAGACCAAACCCAAATCATGTCCATTTTGGAGCATTGCTTCAAGATTAGGTATGATCAAACACGAATCAGGTTAAATTTGGAGCGTTGCTCCAATATCGAATTAGGTTAAACTTAGATCAAACCTGAATCAAGTCCAACTTAGAGTGTTCTACAAGATTGAGTTAGATCAAACTTAGATCAAAATCGAATCAAGTCCAATTTGGAGCATCTCTCTAAGATTCAAGTTCGATCAAGCCAAGATCAGCTTCAATCAAGTCCAATTTAGAGCGTTGCTCCAAAATTGGGTTGGATAAAACTTAGATCAAACCCGAATCAAGTTCAATATAGAGCATTGCTCCAAGATTGAGTGAGATCAAATTAAGATCAAATCAAAATCATATTCAATCTAAAGCGTTGCTTCTTGATTGAACAAAATCGAACACAGATCATGTCCAAATGAAGTTTAATCTAGAGCGTTACTAAATGATCGGGCTTGATATTACTTAGATCAAGCCTGTATCAAGATTGATCTAGAAAGTTACTACATGATTTGACCATATCAAACCTCGATCAAATTGCAATGAAGTTCAATTTGGAGCATTGGTCCAAGATCGTGCCAAATCGAGCCCAAATCATGTTCATTTAAAGCATTGCTCTAAGATCAGGTTAGGTTAAAGCTAGAACAGATCCGAATCAAGTCCAATCTGAAGCAAGATCAGTTTGGATCAAACTCGAAACAAGTCCAATCTTGAGCGTTGCTCCAAGATCGGCTCAGATCAAATTAAATCAAACCCTAGAAAAGTTCAATCTAAAGCATTCCTACAAGATCGGGTTGGATCAAACTTAGATCAAAAACAAATCAAGTCTAATTTGGAGCATTTTTCAAGTTCAAGTTAGATCAAACCTTGATCAAACTTGAATCAAGTCCAATATGAAGTGTTGCTCTAAGATTAGATTGGATCAAACTTAGATCAATCCTGAATCAAGTTCAATCTAGATCATTGCTCTAAAATTAGGTTAAATCAAAAAAAGATCAAACCCAAATCAAGTCCAATTTAGGGCATTACTCCAAGATCAGGTTGAAACTCATGTAGATTAAATATGAATTAAGTTTAGTTTGAAGCGTTGCTCTAAGATCGAGTAAGACCAAACCAAGATCAAATCCAAATCAAGTTCAATATAGAGTGTTGCTCTAAGATCAGATTGGATCAAACTTAGATCAAATCTTAATTAGGTCCAATCTAGAGCGTTGCTCTAAGATCAGATTGGATCAAACTTAGATCAAATCTGAATAAGGTCAAATCTAGAGCATTACTCCAAGATCGGGATTGATCAAACCAAGATCAAACCCAAATCAAGTCAAATTTAGAGTGCTACTTCAAGATTGGTTTAGATTAAACTTAAGTCAAACCCAAATCAAGTTAAATCTAGAGCTTTGCTCCAGGATCGGGTTGGATCAAAGTTAGATCAAACTTGAGAATCCAATCTATAGCATTTCTCTATGATCAGGTTGGATCAAACTTAGATAATCCTAAATCAAATCTAATCTGGAGATTTGCAAGATCAGGTTTGATCAAACTTAGATCAAATCTGAATAAAGTCTAATCTAAAATGTTGCTCTATGGTTGGCTTAGATGTAACTTAGATCAAACCCTAAGCGAGTCCAATCTGGAGCATTACTCAAAAATCAGTTTAGATTAAACTTAGATCAAACACATATTAAGTTCAGTTATAAGCGTTACTACAAGATCGGAATAGATCAACTCATGATTGGTATAGCTCTATCCTAGATCATGCCCTAATGAAGTTTAATCCAGAGCGTTGCTCCATGATTGGGCCAAATGTTATATAGATTGAGCCCGAGATCATGCTAGATCGATTCTGAATGAAGTTTAATGAAAAGCATTGCTCTACGATCAGGTTGGATCAAACTTAGATTAAACTCAAATCAAGTACAATCAGGAGTGTTGCTCTAAGATCGAATTGGATCATACTTAGATAAAACCCAAAACAAGTCTAGTCCAGAG
Source organism: Metroxylon sagu (assembly GCA_017589505.3). Taxonomy (NCBI): domain Eukaryota; kingdom Viridiplantae; phylum Streptophyta; class Magnoliopsida; order Arecales; family Arecaceae; genus Metroxylon; species Metroxylon sagu. The sequence goes on along the minus strand of JACVBY030000137.1, from coordinate 74,370 downwards.
TGCTGCTCTAAGATTAGGTTGGATCAAGCTTAGATCAAACTCGAATTAAGTTCAATCTATAGCATCGCACTAAGATCAGATTGGATCAAACTTAGATCAAACCCGAATTAAGTTAAATCTGGAGTGTTACTCTAAGATTGGGTTAGATAAAATCGAGATCAAGCACAAATTAAGTGCAATCTGGAGTGTTGCTCCAATATTGGGTTGTATCAAACTTACATAAAATCCGAATCAAGTCTAATATGAAGCGTTGCTCTAAGATTTAATTGGATCAAACTTAGATCAAACTCAAATCAAGTCCAATCAGGAGCATTGCTCTAAGATTGGGTTAGATCAAACTTAGATCAAAATCGAATCAAGCCCAATTTGGAGCATCTCTCTAAGATTCAGGTTCGATCAAGCCAAGATCAAGCCTCAATCAAATCCAATCTAGAGCGTTGCTCCAAAATTGGGTTGGATAAAACTTAGATCAAACCCGAATCAAGTTCAATATAGAGCATTGCTCCAAGATTGAGTGAGATCAAATTAAGATCAAATCAAAATCATATTCAATCTAGAGCGTTGCTTCTTGATTGAACCAGATCGAACATAGATCATGTCCAAATGAAGTTTAATCTAGAGCGTTACTAAATGATCGGGCTTGATATGACTTAGATCAAGCCTAAATCAAGATTGATCTAGAGCATTACTACATGATTTGACCATATCTAACCTCGATCAAATTGCAATGAAGTTCAATTTGGAGCATTGGTCCAAGATCGTGCCAAATCGAGCCCAAATCATGTTCATTTAAAGCATTGCTCTAAGATCAAGTTAGGTTAAAGTTAGAATAGATCCGAATCAAGTCCAATCTGAAGCAAGATCAGTTTGGATCAAACTTGAAACAAGTCCAATCTCGAGAGTTGCTCCAAGATCGGCTCAGATCAAATTAAATCAAACCCTAGAAAAGTTCAATCTGAAGCATTCCTACAAGATCGGGTTGGATCAAACTTAGATCAAAACCAAATCAAGTCTAATTTGGAGCATTATTTCAAGTTCAAGTTAGATCAAACCTTGATCAAACTTGAATCAAGTCCAATATGAAGTGCTGCTTTAAGATCAGATTGGATCAAACTTAGATCAATCCTGAATCAAGTTCAATCTAGATCATTCCTCTAAAATTGGGTTAAATCAAATCAAGATCAAACCTAAATCAAGTCCAATCTAGGGCATTACTCCAAGATCAGGTTGAAACTCATTTAGATTAAATAGGAATTAAGTTTACTTTGAAGCTTTGCTCTAAGATCTGGTAAGACCAAACCAAGATCAAATCCAAATCAAGTTCAATATAGAGTGTTGCTCTAAGATCAGATTAGATCAAATCTTAATTAGGTCCAATCTAAAGCGTTGCTCTAAGATCAGATTGGATCAAACTTAGATCAAATCCAAATAAGGTCAAATCTAGAGCATTACTCTAAGATTGGGATTGATCAAACCAAGATCAAACCCAAATCAAGTCAAATTTAGAGCGCTACTTCAAGATTGGTTTAGATTAAACTTAAGTCAAACCCAAATCAAGTTAAATCTAGAGCTTTGCTCCAAGATCGGGTTGGATCAAAGTTAGATCAAACTCGAATCGAATCCAATCTATAGCATTTCTCTATGATCAGGTTGGATCAAACTTAGGTAATCCTAAATCAAATCTAATCTAGAGATTTGCAAGATCAGGTTTGATCAAACTTAGATCAAATCTGAATAAAGTCTAATCTAAAATGTTGCTCTAAGGTCGACTTAGATGTAACTTAGATCAAACCCGAATTGAGTCCAATCTGGAGCATTACTCAAAAATCAGGTTAGATTAAACTTAGATCAAACACGTATTAAGTTCAGTTATAAGCATTACTACAAGATCGGTATAGATCAACTCATGATTGGTATAGATCTATCCTAGATCAGACCCTAAGGAAGTTTAATCCAGAGCATTGCACCATGATTGGGCCAAATGTTATATAGATTGAGCTCGAGATCAAGCTAAATCGATTCTGAATGAAGTTTAATGAAAAGCATTGCTCTAAGATCGGGTTGGATCAAACTTAGATTAAACTCAAATCAAGTACAATCAGGAGCGTTGCTCTAAGATCGAATTGGATCATACTTAGATAAAACCCAAAACAAGTCTAATACAGAGTGTTGCTCTAAGATTAGGTTGGATCAAGCTTAGATCAAACTCGAATTAAGTTCAATCTAGAGCATCGCTCTAAGATCAGATTGGATCAAACTTAGATCAAACCCGAATTAAGTTAAATCTGGAGTGTTACTCTAAGATTGGGTTAGATAAAATTAAGATCAAGCACAAATTAAGTGCAATCAGGAGCATTGCTCCAAGATTGAGTTGTATCAAACTTACATAAAATCTGAATCAAGTCTAATATGAAGCGTTGCTCTAAGATTTAATTGGATCAAACTTAGATCAAACTCAAATCAAGTCCAATCAGGAGCATTGCTCTAAGATTGGGTTAGATCAAACTTAGATCAAAATCGAATCAAGCCCAATTTGGAGCATCTCTCTAAGATTCAGGTTCGATCAAGCCAAGATCAAGCCTCAATCAAGTCCAATCTAGAGCGTTGCTTCAAAATTGGGTTTGATAAAAATTAGATCAAACCCGAATCAAGTTCAATATAGAGCATTGCTCCAAGATTGAGTGAGATCAAATTAAGATCAAATCAAAATCATATTCAATCTAGAGCGTTGCTTCTTGATTGAACCAGATCGAACATAGATCATGTCCAAATGAAGTTTAATCTAGAGCGTTACTAAATGATCGGGCTTGATATTACTTAGATCAAGCCTGAATCAAGATTGATCTAGAGCGTTACTACATGATTTGACCATATCTAACCTCGGTCAAATTGTAATGAAGTTCAATTTGGAGCATTGGTCCAAGATCGTGCCAAATCGAGCCCAAATCATGTTCATTTAAAGCATTGCTCTAAGATCAGGTTAGGTTAAAGTTAGAACAGATCCGAATCAAGTCCAATCTGAAGCAAGATCAGTTTGGATCAAACTCGAATTAAGTCCAATCTCGAGCGTTGCTCCAAGATCAACTCAGATCAAATTAAATCAAACCCTAGAAAAGTTCAATCGGAAGCATTCCTACAAGATCGGGTTGGATCAAACTTAGATCAAAACCAAATCAAGTCTAATTTGGAGCATTATTTCAAGTTCAAGTTAGATCAAACCTTGATCAAACTTGAATCAAGTCCAATATGAAGTGTTGCTTTAAGATCAGATTGGATCAAACTTAGATCAATCCTGAATCAAGTTCAATCTAGATCATTGCTCTAAAATTGGGTTAAATCAAATCAAGATCAAACCCAAATCAAGTCCAATCTAGGGCATTACTCCAAGATCAGGTTGAAACTCATTTAGATTAAATACAAATTAAGTTTAGTTTGAAGCATTGCTCTAAGATCAAGTAAGACCAAACCAAGATCAAATCCAAATCAAGTTCAATATAGAGTGCTGCTCTAAGATCAGATTGGATCAAATCTTAATTAGGTCCAATCTAAAGCATTGCTCTAAGATCAGATTGGATCAAACTTAGATCAAATCCAAATAAGGTCAAATCTAAAGCATTACTCTAAGATTGGGATTGATCAAACCAAGATCAAACCCAAATCAAGTCAAATTTAGAGCGCTACTTCAAGATTGGTTTAGATTAAACTTAAGTCAAACCCAAATCAAGTTCAATCTAGAGCTTTGCTCCAAGATCGGGTTGGATCAAAGTTAGATCAAATCCGAATCGAAGGTCAAATCTAAAGCATTACTCTAAGATTGGGATTGATCAAACCAAGATCAAACCCAAATCAAGTCAAATTTAGAGCGCTACTTCAAGATTGGTTTAGATTAAACTTAAGTCAAACCCAAATCAAGTTCAATCTAGAGCTTTGCTCCAAGATCGGGTTGGATCAAAGTTAGATCAAACTCGAATCGAATCCAATCTATAGCATTTCTCTATGATCAGGTTGGATCAAACTTAGATAATCCTAAATCAAATCTAATCTGGAGATTTGCAAGATCAGGTTTGATCAAACTTAGATCAAATCTGAATAAAGTCTAATCTAAAATGTTGCTCTAAGGTCAACTTAGATGTAACTTAGATCAAACCCGAATCGAGTCCAATCTGGAGCATTACTCGAAAATCAGGTTAGATTAAACTTAGATCAAACACGTATTAAGTTCAGTTATAAGCGTTACTACAAGATCGGTATAGATCAACTCATGATTGGTATAGATCTATCCTAGATCAGACCCTAATGAAGTTTAATCCAGAGCATTGCTCCATGATTGGGCCAAATGTTATATAGATTGAGCCCAAGATCAAGCTAAATCGATTCTGAATGAAGTTTAATGAAAAGCATTGCTCTAAGATCGGGTTGGATCAAACTTAGATTAAACTTGAATCAAGTACAATCTGGAGCATTGCTCTAAGATCGAATTGGATCATACTTAGATCAAACCCAAAACAAGTCTAATCCAGAGTGTTGCTCTAAGATTAGGTTGGATCAAGCTTAGATCAAACTCGAATTAAGTTCAATCTAGAGCTTCGCTCTAAGATCAGATTGGATCAAACTTAGATCAAACCCGAATTAAGTTAAATCTGGAGTGTTACTCTAAGATTGGGTTAGATAAAACCAAGATCAAACACAAATTAAGTGCAATCTGGAGCATTGCTCCAAGATTGGGTTGGATCAAACTTAGATAAAATACGAATTAAGTCTAATATGAAGCATTGCTCTAAGATTTAATTGGATCAAACTTAGATCAAACTCAAATCAAGTCCAATCAGGAGCATTGCTCTAAGATTGGGTTAGATCAAACTTAGATCAAAATTGAATCAAGTCCAATTTGGAGCATCTCTCTAAGATTCAGGTTCGATCAAGCCAAGATCAAGCCTCAATCAAGTCCAATCTAGAGCGTTGCTCCAAAATTGGGTTTGATAAAACTTAGATCAAACCCGAATCAAGTTCAATATAGAGCATTGCTCCAAGATTGAGTGAGATCAAATTAAGATCAAATCAAAATCATATTCAATCTAGAGCGTTGCTTCTTGATTGAACCAGATCGAACACAGATCATGTCCAAATGAAGTTTAATCTAGAGCGTTACTAAATGATCGGGCTTGATATTACTTAGATCAAGCCTGAATCAAGATTGATCTAGAGCGTTACTACATGATTTGACCATATCTAACCTCGGTCAAATTGCAATGAAGTTCAATTTGGAGCATTGGTCCAAGATCGTGCCAAATCGAGCCCAAATCATGTTCATTTAAAGCATTGCTCTAAGATCAGGTTAGGTTAAAGTTAGAACAGATCCGAATCAAGTCCAATCTGAAGCAAGATCAGTTTGGATCAAACTCGAAACAAGTCCAATCTCGAGCGTTGCTCCAAGATCGGCTCAGATCAAATTAAATCAAACCCTAGAAAAGTTCAATCTGAAGCATTCCTACAAGATCGGGTTGGATCAAACTTAGATCAAAACCAAATCAAGTCTAATTTGGAGCATTATTTCAAGTTCAAGTTAGATCAAACCTTGATCAAACTTGAATCAAGTCCAATATGAAGTGTTGCTCTAAGATCATATTGGATCAAACTTAGATCAATCCTGAATCAAGTTCAATCTAGATCATTGCTCTAAAATTGGGTTAAATCAAATCAAGATGAAACCCAAATCAAGTCCAATCTAGGGCATTACTCCAAGATCGAGTTGAAACTCATTTAGATTAAATACAAATTAAGTTTAGTTTGAAGCATTGCTCTAAGATCAAGTAAGACCAAACCAAGATCAAATCCAAATCAAGTTCAATATAGAGTGCTGCTTTAAGATCAGATTGGATCAAACTTAGATCAAATCTGAATTAGGTCCAATCTAGAGCGTTGCTCTAAGATCAGATTGGATCAAACTTAGATCAAATCTGAATAAGGTCAAATATAGAGCATTACTCTAAGATTGGGATTGATCAAACCAAGATCAAACCCAAATCAAGTCAAATTTAGAGCGCTACTTCAACATTGGTTTAGATTAAACTTAAGTCAAACCCAAATCAAGTTCAATCTAGAGCTTTGCTCCAAGATCCGGTTGGATCAAAGTTAGATCAAACTCGAATCGAATCCAATCTATAGCATTTCTCTATGATCAGGTTGGATCAAACTTAGATAATCCTAAATCAAATCTAATCTGGAGATTTGCAAGATTAGGTTTGATCAAACTTAGATCAAATCTGAATAAAGTCTAATCTAAAATGTTGCTCTAAGGTTGACTTAGATGTAACTTAGATCAAACCCGAATTGAGTCCAATATGGAGCATTACTCAAAAATCAGGTTAGATTAAACTTAGATCAAACACGTATTAAGTTCAATTATAGGCGTTACTACAAGATCGGTATAGATAAACTCATGATTGGTATAGATCTATCCCAGATCAGACCCTAATGAAGTTTAATCCAGAGCATTGCTCCATGATTGGGCCAAATGTTATATAGATTGAGCCCGAGATCAAGCTAAATCGATTCTGAATGAAGTTTAATGAAAAGCATTGCTCTAAGATCGGGTTGGATCAAACTTAGATTAAACTCAAATCAAGTACAATTAGGAGCGTTGCTCTAAGATCGAATTGGATCATACTTAGATAAAACCCAAAACAAGTCTAATCCAGAGTGTTGCTCTAAGATTAGGTTGGATCAAGCTTAGATCAAACTCGAATTAAGTTCAATCTAGAGCATCGCTCTAAGATCAGATTGGATCAAACTTAGATCAAACCCGAATTAAGTTAAATCTGGAGTGTTACTCTAAGATTGGGTTAGATAAAACCGAGATCAAACACAAATTAAGTGCAATCTGGAGCGTTGCTCCAAGATTGGGTTGGATCAAACTTAGATAAAATCCGAATCAAGTCTAATATGAAGCGTTGCTCTAAGATTTAATTGGATCAAACTTAGATCAAACTCAAATCAAGTCCAATCAGGAGCATTGCTCTAAGATTGGGTTAGATCAAACTTAGATCAAAATCGAATCAAGTCCAATTTGGAGCGTCTCTCTAAGATTCAGGTTCGATCAAGCCAAGATCAAGCCTCAATCAAATCCAATCTAGACCGTTGCTCCAAAATTGGGTTGGATAAAACTTAGATCAAACCCGAATCAAGTTCAATATAGAGCATTGCTCCAAGATTGAGTGAGATCAAATTAAGATCAAATCAAAATCATATTCAATCTAGAGCATTGCTTCTTGATTGAACCAGATCGAACATAGATCATGTCCAAATGAAGTTTAATCTAGAGCGTTACTAAATGATCGGGCTTGATATTACTTAGATCAAGCCTGAATCAAGATTGATCTAGAGTGTTACTACATGATTTGACCATATCTAACCTCGGTCAAATTGCAATGAAGTTCAATTTGGAGCATTGGTCCAAGATCGTGCCAAATCGAGCCCAAATCATGTTCATTTAAAGCATTGCTCTAAGATCAAGTTAGGTTAAAGTTAGAATAGATCCGAATCAAGTCCAATCTGAAGCAAGATCAGTTTGGATCAAACTCGAAACAAGTCCAATCTCGAGCGTTGCTCCAAGATCAGCTCAGATCAAATTAAATCAAACCCTAGAAAAGTTCAATCCGAAGCATTCCTACAAGATCGGGTTGGATCAAACTTAGATCAAAACCAAATCAAGTCTAATTTGGAGCATTATTTCAAGTTCAAGTTAGATCAAACCTTGATCAAACTTGAATCAAGTCCAATATGAAGTGTTGCTCTAAGATCAGATTGGATCAAACTTAGATCAATCCTGAATCAAGTTCAATCTAGATCATTGCTCTAAAATTGGGTTAAATCAAATCAAGATCAAACCCAAATTAAGTCCAATCTAGGGCATTACTCCAAGATCAGGTTGAAACTCATTTAGATTAAATACGAATTAAGTTTAGTTTGAAGCGTTGCTCTAAGATCGAGTAAGACCAAACCAAGATCAAATCCAAATCAAGTTCAATATAGAGTGTTGCTCTAAGATCAGATTGGATCAAACTTAGATCAAATCTGAATTAGGTCCAATCTAGAGCGTTGCTCTAAGATCAGATTGGATCAAACTTAGATCAAATCCGAATAAGGTCAAATATAGAGCATTACTCCAAGATCGGGATTGATCAAACCCAAATCAAGTCAAATTTAGAGCACTACTTCAAGATTGGTTTAGATTAAACTTAAGTCAAACCCAAATCAAGTTCAATCTAGAGCTTTGCTCCAGGATCGGGTTGGATCAAAGTTAGATCAAACTCGAATCGAATCCAATCTATAGCATTTCTCTATGATCAGGTTGGATCAAACTTAGATAATCCTAAATCAAATCTAATTTGGAGATTTGCCAGATTAGGTTTGATCAAACTTAGATCAAATCTGAATAAAGTCTAATCTAAAATGTTGCTCTAAGGTCGGCTTAGATGTAACTTAGATCAAACCCGAATCGAGTCCAATTTGGAGCATTACTCAAAAATTAGGTTAGATTAAACTTAGATCAAACACGTATTAAGTTCAGTTATAAGCGTTACTACAAGATCGGTATAGATCAACTCATGATTGGTATAGATCTATCCCAGATCATGCCCTAATGAAGTTTAATCCAGAGCGTTGCTCCATGATTGGGCCAAATGTTATATAGATTGAGCCCGAGATCATGCTAGATCGATTCTGAATGAAGTTTAATGAAAAGCATTGCTCTAAGATCGGGTTGGATCAAACTTAGATTAGACTCAAATCAAGTACAATCTGGAGCATTGCTCTAAGATCGAATTGGATCATACTTAGATCAAACCCAAAACAAGTCTAATCCAGAGTGTTGCTCTAAGATTAGGTTGGATCAAGCTTAGATCAAACTCGAATTAAGTTCAATCTAGAGCATCGCTCTAAGATCAGATTGGATCAAACTTAGATCAAACCCGAATTAAGTTAAATCTGGAGTGTTACTCTAAGATTGGGTTAGATAAAACCAAGATCAAACACAAATTAAGTGCAATCTGGAGCATTGCTCCAAGATTGGGTTGGATCAAACTTAGATAAAATACGAATTAAGTCTAATATGAAGCATTGCTCTAAGATTTAATTGGATCAAACTTAGATCAAACTCAAATCAAGTCCAATCAGGAGCATTGCTCTAAGATTGGGTTAGATCAAACTTAGATCAAAATTGAATCAAGTCCAATTTCGATCAAGCCAAGATCAAGCCTCAATCAAATCCAATCTAGACCGTTGCTCCAAAATTGGGTTGGATAAAACTTAGATCAAACCCGAATCAAGTTCAATATAGAGCATTGCTCCAAGATTGAGTGAGATCAAATTAAGATCAAATCAAAATCATATTCAATCTAGAGCATTGCTTCTTGATTGAACCAGATCGAACACAGATCATGTCCAAATGAAGTTTAATCTAGAGCGTTACTAAATGATCGGGCTTGATATTACTTAGATCAAGCCTGAATCAAGATTGATCTAGAGCGTTACTACATGATTTGACCATATCTAACCTCGGTCAAATTGCAATGAAGTTCAATTTGGAGCATTGGTCCAAGATCGTGCCAAATCGAGCCCAAATCATGTTCATTTAAAGCATTGCTCTAAGATCAGGTTAGGTTAAAGTTAGAATAGATCCGAATCAAGTCCAATCTGAAGCAAGATCAGTTTGGATCAAACTCGAAACAAGTCCAATCTCGAGCGTTGCTCCAAGATCAACTCAGATCAAATTAAATCAAACCCTAGAAAAGTTCAATCGGAAGCATTCCTACAAGATCGGGTTGGATCAAACTTAGATCAAAACCAAATCAAGTCTAATTTGGAGCATTATTTCAAGTTCAAGTTAGATCAAACCTTGATCAAACTTGAATCAAGTCCAATATGAAGTGTTGCTCTAAGATCATATTGGATCAAACTTAGATCAATCCTGAATCAAGTTCAATCTAGATCATTGCTCTAAAATTGGGTTAAATCAAATCAAGATCAAACCCAAATCAAGTCCAATCTAGGGCATTACTCCAAGATCAGGTTGAAACTCATTTAGATTAAATACGAATTAAGTTTAGTTTGAAGCGTTGCTCTAAGATCGGGTAAGACCAAACCAAGATCAAATCCAAATCAAGTTCAATATAGAGTGTTGCTCTAAGATCAGATTGGATCAAACTTAGATCAAATCTTAATTAGGTCCAATCTAGAGCGTTGCTCTAAGATCAGATTGGATCAAACTTAGATCAAATCCGAATAAGGTCAAATCTAGAGCATTACTCCAAGATCGGGATTGATCAAACCAAGATCAAACCCAAATCAAGTCAAATTTAGAGCGCTACTTCAAGATTGGTTTAGATTAAACTTAAGTCAAACCCAAATCAAGTTCAATCTAGAGCTTTGCTCCAGGATCGGGTTGGATCAAAGTTAGATCAAACTCGAATCGAATCCAATCTATAGCATTTCTCTATGATCAGGTTGGATCAAACTTAGATAATCCTAAATCAAATCTAATTTGGAGATTTTCCAGATCAGGTTTGATCAAACTTAGATCAAATCTGAACAAAGTCTAATCTAAAATGTTGCTCTAAGGTCGGCTTAGATGTAACTTAGATCAAACCCGAATCGAGTCCAATCTAGAGAATTACTCAAAAATTAGGTTAGATGAAACTTAGATCAAACACGTATTAAGTTCAGTTATAAGCGTTACTACAAGATCGGTATAGATCAACTCATGATTGGTATAGATCTATCCTAGATCAGGCCCTAATGAAGTTTAATTCAGAGCATTGCTCCATGATTGGGCCAAATGTTATATAGATTGAGCCTGAGATCATGCTAGATTGATTCTGAATGAAGTTTAATGAAAAGCATTGCTCTAAGATCGGGTTGGATCAAACTTAGATTAAACTCGAATCAAGTACAATCTGGAGCATTGCTCTAAGATCGAATTGGATCATACTTAGATCAAACCCAAAACAAGTCTAATCCAGAGTGTTGCTCTAAGATTAGGTTGGATCAAGCTTAGATCAAACTCGAATTAAGTTCAATCTAGAGCATCGCTCTAAGATCAGATTGGATCAAACTTAGATCAAACCTGAATTAAGTTAAATCTAGAGTGTTACTCTAAGATTGGGTTAGATAAAACCGAGATCAAACACAAATTAAGTGCAATCTGGAGCGTTGCTCCAAGATTGGGTTGGATCAAACTTACATAAAATCCGAATCAAGTCTAATATGAAGCGTTGCTCTAAGATTTAATTGGATCAAACTTAGATCAAACTCAAATCAAGTCCAATCAGGAGCATTGCTCTAAGATTGGGTTAGATCAAACTTAGATCAAAATTGAATCAAGTCCAATTTGGAGCGTCTCTCTAAGATTCAGGTTCGATCAAGCCAAGATCAAGCCTCAATCAAGTCCAATCTAGAGCGTTGCTCCAAAATTGGGTTGGATAAAACTTAGATCAAACCCGAATCAAGTTCAATATAGAGCATTGCTCCAAGATTGACTGAGATCAAATTAAGATCAAATCAAAATCATATTCAATCTAGAGCATTGCTTCTTGATTGAACCAGATCGAACATAGATCATGTCCAAATGAAGTTTAATCTAGAGCGTTACTAAATGATTGGGCTTGATATTACTTAGATCAAGCCTGAATCAAGATTGATCTAGAGCGTTACTACATGATTTGACCATATCTAACCTCGGTCAAATTGTAATGAAGTTCAATTTGGAGCATTGGTCCAAGATCGTGCCAAATCGAGCCCAAATCATGTTCATTTAAAGCATTGCTCTAAGATCAGGTTAGGTTAAAGTTAGAACAGATCCGAATCAAGTCCAATCTGAAGCAAGATCAGTTTGGATCAAACTCGAAACAAGTCCAATCTTGAGCATTGCCCCAAGATCGGCTCAGATCAAATTAAATCAAACCCTAGAAAAGTTCAATCTGAAGCATTCCTACAAGATCGGGTTGGATCAAACTTAGATCAAAACCAAATCAAGTCTAATTTGGAGCATTATTTCAAGTTCAAGTTAGATCAAACCTTGATCAAACTTGAATCAAGTCCAATATGAAGTGTTGCTCTAAGATCAGATTGGATCAAACTTAGATCAATCCTGAATCAAGTTCAATCTAGATCATTGCTCTAGAATTGGGTTAAATCAAATCAAGATCAAACCCAAATTAAGTCCAATCTAGGGCATTACTCCAAGATCAGGTTGAAACTCATTTACATTAAATATGAATTAAGTTTAGTTTGAAGCATTGCTCTAAGATCGGGTAAAACCAAACCAAGATCAAATCCAAATCAAGTTCAATATAGAGTGTTCCTCTAAGATCAGATTGGATCAAACTTAGATCAAATCTTAATTAGGTCCAATCTAAAGTGTTGCTCTAAGATCAGATTGGATCAAACTTAGATCAAATCTGAATAATATTAAATCTAGAGCATTACTCTAAGATCGGGATTGATCAAACCAAGATCAAACCCAAATCAAGTCAAATTTAGAGCGCTACTTCAAGATTGGTTTAGATTAAACTTAAGTCAAACCAAAATCAAGTTAAATCTAGAGCTTTGCTCCAGGATCGGGTTGGATCAAAGTTAGATCAAACTCGAATCGAATCCAATCTATAGCATTTCTCTATGATCAAGTTGGATCAAACTTAGATAATCCTAAATCAAATCTAATCTGGAGATTTGCAAGATCAGGTTTGATCAAACTTAGATCAAATCTGAATAAAGTCTAATCTAAAATGTTGCTCTAAGGTCGGCTTAGATGTAACTTAGATCAAACCCGAATCGAGTCCAATCTGGAGCATTACTCAAAAATCAGGTTAGATTAAACTTAGATCAAACACGTATTAAGTTCAGTTATAAGCGTTACTACAAGATCGGTATAGATCAACTCATGATTGGTATAGATCTATCCCAGATCAGGCCCTAATGAAGTTTAATCCAGAGCGTTGCTCCATGATTGGGCCAAATGTTATATAGATTGAGCCCGAGATCATGCTAGATCGATTCTGAATGAAGTTTAATGAAAAGCATTGCTCTAAGATCAGGTTGGATCAAACTTAGATTAAACTCGAATCAAGTACAATCTAGAGCATTGCTCTAAGATCGAATTGGATCATACTTAGATCAAACCCAAAACAAGTCTAATCCAGAGTGTTGCTCTAAGATTAGGTTGGATCAAGCTTAGATCAAACTCAAATTAAGTTCAATCTAGAGCATCGCTCTAAGATCAGATTGGATCAAACTTAGATCAAACCCGAATTAAGTTAAATCTAGAGTGTTACTCTAAGATTAGGTTAGATAAAACCGAGATCAAACACAAATTAAGTGCAATCTGGAGTGTTGCTCCAAGATTGGGTTGGATCAAACTTACATAAAATCTGAATCAAGTCTAATAAGAAGCATTGCTCTAAGATTTAATTGGATCAAACCTAGATCAAACTCAAATCAAGTCCAATCAGGAGCATTGCTCTAAGATTGGGTTAGATCAAACTTATATCAAAATTGAATCAAGTCCAATTTGGAGCATCTCTCTAAGATTCAGGTTCGATCAAGCCAAGATCAATTTTCAATCAAGTCCAATCTAGAGCGTTGCTCCAAAATTGGGTTGGATAAAACTTAGATCAAACCCGAATCAAGTTCAATATAGAGCATTACTCCAAGATTGATTGAGATCAAATTAAGATCAAATCAAAATTATATTCAATCTAGAGCATTTCTTCTTGATTGAACCAGATCAAACACAAATCATGTCCAAATGAAGTTTTATCTAGAGCGTTACTAAATGATCGGGCTTGATATTACTTAGATCAAGCCTGAATCAAGATTGATCTAGAGCGTTACTACATGATTTGACCATATCTAACCTCGATTAAATTGCAATGAAGTTCAATTTGGAGCATTGGTCCAAGATCGTGCCAAATCGAGCCTAAATCATGTTCATTTAAAGCATTGCTGTAAGATCATGTTAGGTTAAAGTTAGAACAAATCCGAATCAAGTCCAATCTAAAGCAAGATTAGTTTGGATCAAACTTGAAACAAGTCCAATCTCGAGTGTTGCCCCAGGATCGGCTCAGATCAAATTAAATCAAACCCTAGAAAAGTTAATCTGAAGCATTCCTACAAGATCGGGTTGGATCAAACTTAGATCAAAACCAAATCAAGTCTAATTTGGAGCATTATTTCAAGTTCAAGTTAGATCAAACCTTGATCAAACTTGAATCTAGTCCAATATGAAGTGTTGCTCTAAGATCAGATTGGATCAAACTTAGATCAATCCTGAATCAAGTTCAATCTAGATCATTGCTCTAAAATTGGGTTAAATCAAATCAAGATCAAACCCAAATCAAGTCCAATCTAGGGCATTACTCCAAGATCAGGTTGAAACTCATTTAGATTAAATACGAATTAAGTTTAGTTTGAAGCATTGCTCTAAGATCGGGTAAGACCAAACCAAGATCAAATCCAAATCAAGTTCAATATAGAGTGTTGCTCTAAGATCAGATTAGATCAAACTTATATCAAGTCTTAATTAAGTCCAATCTAGAGCATTGCTCTAAGATCAGATTGGATCAAACTTAGATCAAATCCGAATAAGGTCAAATCTAGAACATTACTCCAAGATCGGGATTGATCAAACAAAGATCAAACCCAAATCAAATCAAATTTAGAGTGCTACTTCAAGATTGGTTTAGATTAAACTTAAGTCAAACCAAAATCAAGTTAAATCTAGAGCTTTGCTCCAGCATCGGGTTGGATCAAAGTTAGATCAAACACGAATCGAATACAATCTATAGCACTTCTCTATGATCAGGTTGGATCAAACTTAGATAATCCTAAATCAAATCTAATATGGAGATTTGCAAGATCAGGTTTGATCAAACTTAGATCAAATCTGAATAAAGTCTAATCTAAAATGTTGCTCTAAGGTCGGCTTAGATGTAACTTAGATCAAACCCGAATCGAGTCCAATCTGGAGCATTACTCGAAAATCAGGTTAGATTAAACTTAGATCAAACACGTATTAAGTTTAGTTATAAGCGTTACTACAAGATCGGTATAGATCAACTCATGATTGGTATAGATCTATCCCAGATCAGGCCCTAATGAAGTTTAATCCAGAGCGTTGCTCCATGATTGGGCCAAATGTTATATAGATTGAGCCCGAGATCATGCTAGATAGATTCTGAATGAAGTTTAATGAAAAGCATTGCTCTAAGATCGCATTGGATCAAACTTAGATTAGACTCGAATCAAGTACAATCAGCATTGCTCTAAGATCAAATTGGATCATACTTAGATCAAACCCAAAACAAGTCTAATCCAGAGTGTTGCTCTAAGATTAGGTTGAATCAAGCTTAGATCAAACTCGAATTAAGTTCAATCTAGAGCATCGCTCTAAGATCAGATTGGATCAAACTTAGATCAAACCTGAATTAAGTTAAATCTGAAGTGTTACTCTAAGATTGGGTTAGATAAAACCAAGATCAAACACAAATTAAGTGCAATTTGGAGCGTTGCTCCAAGATTGGGTTGGATCAAACTTACATAAAATCTGAATCAAGTCTAATATGAAGCATTGCTCTAAGATTTAATTGGATCAAACATAGATCAAACTCAAATCAAGTCCAATCAGGAGCATTGCTCTAAGATTGGGTTAGATCAAACTTAGTTCAAAATCGAATCAAGTCCAATTTGGTGCGTCTCTCTAAGATTCAGGTTCGATCAAGCCAAGATCAAGCCTCAATCAAATCCAATCTAGAGCATTGCTCCAAAATTGGGTTGGATAAAACTTAGATCAAACCCGAATCAAGTTCAATATAGAGCATTGCTCCAAGATTGAGTGAGATCAAATTAAGATCAAATCAAAATCATATTCAATCTAGAGTGTTGCTTCTTGATTGAACCAGATCGAACACAGATCATGTCCAAATGAAGTTTAATCTAGAGCGTTACTAAATGATCGGGCTTGATATTACTTAGATCAAGCCTGAATCAAGATTGATCTAGAGCGTTACTACATGATTTGACCATATCTAACCTCGGTCAAATTGCAATGAAGTTCAATTTGGAGCATTGGTCCAAGATCGTATCAAATCGAGCCCAAATCATGTTCATTTAAAGCATTGCTCTAAGATCAGGTTAGGTTAAAGTTAGAACAGATCTGAATCAAGTTCAATCTGAAGCAAGATCAGTTTGGATCAAACTCGAAACAAGTCCAATCTCGAGCATTGCTCCAAGATCGGCTCAGATCAAATTAAATCAAACCCTAGAAAAGTTCAATATGAAGCATTCCTACAAGATCGAGTTGGATCAAACTTATATCAAAACCAAATCAAGTCTAATTTGGAGCATTATTTCAAGTTAGATCAAACCTTGATCAAACTTGAATCAAGTCCAATATGAAGTGTTGCTCTAAGATCAGATTAGATCAAACTTAGATCAATCCTGAATCAAGTTCAAACTAGATCATTGCTCTAAAATTGGGTTAAATCAAATCAAGATCAAACCCAAATCAAGTTCAATATAGGGCATTACTCCAAGATCAGGTTGAAACTCATTTAGATTAAATACGAATTAAGTTTAGTTTGAAGCGTTGCTCTAAGATCGGGTAACACCAAACCAAGATCAAATCCAAATCAAGTTCAATATAGAGTGTTGCTCTAAGATCATATTGGATCAAACTTAGATCAAATTTGAATTAGGTCCAATCTAGAGCGTTGCTCTAAGATCAGATTGGATCAAACTTAGATCAAATTCGAATAAGGTCAAATCTAGAGCATTACTCCAAGATCGGGATTGATCAAACCAAGATCAGACCCAAATCAAGTCAAATTTAGAGTGCTACTTTAAGATTGGTTTAGATTAAACTTAAGTTAAACCCAAATCAAGTTAAATCTAGAGCTTTGCTCCAGGATCGAGTTGGATCAAAGTTAGATCAAACACGAATCGAATCCAATCTATAGCATTTCTTATGATCAGGTTGGATCAAACTTAGATAATCCTAAATCAAATCTAATCTGGAGATTTGCAAGGTCAGGTTTGATCAAACTTAGATCAAATCTGAATAAAGTCTAATCTAAAATGTTGCTCTAAGATTAGGTTGGATCAAGCTTAGATCAAACCCAAAACAAGTCTAATCTAGAGTGTCGCTCTAAGATTTGGTTGGATCAAGCTTAGATCAAACTCGAATTAAGTTTAATCTAGAGCATCACTCTAAGATCAGATTGGATCAAGCTTAGATCAAACCCGAATTTAGTTAAATCTGGTATGTTACTCTAAGATTGGGTTAGATAAAACCAAGATCAAACACAAATTAAGTGCAATCTGGAGCGTTGCTCCAAGATTGGGTTGGATCAAACTTGCATAAAATCTGAATCAAGTCTAATATGAAGCGTTGCTCTAAGATTTAATTAGATCAAACTTAGATCAAACTCAAATCAAGTCCAACAAGAAGCATTGCTCTAAGATTGGGTTAGATCAAACTTACATCAAAATCAAATCAAGTCCAATTTGGAGCGTCTCTCTAAGATTCAGGTTCGATCAAGCCAAGATCAAGCCTCAATCAAGTCCAATCTAGAGCGTTGCTCCAAAATTGGGTTGGATAAAACTTAGATCAAACCAGAATCAAGTTCAATATAGAGCATTGCTCCAAGATTGAGTGAGATCAAATTAAGATCAAATCAAAATCATATTCAATCTAGAGTGTTGCTTCTTGATTGAACCAGATCGAACACAGATCATGTCCAAATGAAGTTTAATCTAGAGCATTACTAAATGATCGGGCTTGATATAACTTAGATCAAGCCTGAATCAAGATTGAAACGAGAGCATCTCTCGAACTGGGTCAACTGAGGCTCCATTTCGAATCCAATTGGGTTGAGTCAGTTGACCCAATTAGACCAATTTTCTATCGTTTTGAGGCTCAAGTGAACCAATTGAAGCCATGCTCTTGTCTCAAGCCTCAATTAACCCAATTTGATTCCTGCTCCGAATGGAGCCTCAGTCGACCCAGTTGGAGCAATGCTCTCGTTTCGAGCCTCAACCAAATAAATTGGAGCCATGACCATGCAAATCAATACAGTAAAGAAAAGGGAACGTATCTCTGTTATCTTTCAATCAGGCAAGTCCTTCCACGAGACAAGAGGCTTTACTCTTCCTACGAAATAAAAGGCTTCACTCTTCCATGACACGACTTGAGAAGTAGTATTGACCCTCTCTATTATGTTGTTCTTCCTAAATCAAATACCTAAACAATTCATGGGGCCCTTCAAATTTACAAAGAGAAAATGATACATTGCACCCTAATAACCCATCTCGAGAGTTATTGGCACACTAGTGGAAACTTCAAGGCTTCAAGTAATCACTCCTCAATGCTAACGAGCTCTCCAGAACACCGGATTCCTAGACCAACTTAGAGACACTAGCTTGCCAGTGGTACCTTTATTGGCACTCAAATGACCTTCATAACGACACGGCTAAACATTGTCTAAACTCACAATTCACACATCAAGGCGAAGTCCTACCTAAGATGCTTTCCTTCCATGGAAGATGGTTCAAAGAGCATGCAGTAAGAATAACCTATGATGTAAAGCACTAACTGAGAACTACAGGAAACAAAAAAGGATAGCTCTTGTCTGAAGCCTCAATCAATCCAACTAGATTCCTGCACCGAATGGAGCCTCAGCCAACCTAGTTGGAGCCATGCTCTCGATTCGAGACTGACCCAATCCAATCGAATTTCTGGACAAAATTGAGCTTCAGTTGACCCAATTGGACCCATGCTCTTGTTTTCAGCCTAACGCAACAAAGTTGGACTCCTGCTCTGAATCGAGTCTCAGTCAACCCAATTGGAGCTATAGGCTAGTTTCGAGCCTAACTCGACCTAATTAGATTCTTACCTCACATGGAGCCTCGGTCAACCCAATTTGAGCCATGCTCTTGATTCAAGCTTGAGACAAGAGCATGGCTCCAATAGAATCGGGTGAGGCTTGAAACAAGAGCATTGCTCCAACTAAGTCGACTGAGGGTCCATTCAAAGTAGGAATCTAATTGGGTTCATTGAGGCTTAAGACAAGAGCATAGTTCTAATTGGTTCAGCTGAGGCTCAAAATGAGAGCATGTCTCCAACTGGGTCAACTAAGGCTCCATTCGAAGCAGGAATCTAATTGGGTTGAGTTAGTCGACCCAGTTGGAGCAATTTTCTCTCATTTTGAGGCTCAACCGAACCAATTGGAGCCATGCTCTTGTCTCCGGCCTCAATCAACCTAATTTGATTCCTGCTCCAATTGGAGCCTCAATTGACCCAGTTGGAGCAATGCTCTCGTTTCAAGCCTCAGCCAGATCAATTGGAGCTATTACCATGCAAACCAATATAGTAAAGAAAAGGGAACATATCTATGTTATCTTTCAATCGGGCAAGTCCTCCTATGAGACAAGAGGCTTTACTCTTCACAAAAATAAAAGGCTTCATTCTTCCATGACACGACTTGAGAAGTAGTATTGACCCTCGCCATTAAGTTGTTCTCCCTAAATCAAACACCTAAACAATTCATGGGGCCCTTCAAAGTTTATAAAGAGCAAAGGATACACTGCACCCTAATAACCCATCTCAAGAGTTATCGGCTCGCTAGTGGAAACTTCAAGGCTTCAAGTAATCACTCCCCAATGCTAATGAGCTCTCCAAAACACCAGATTCCCAAACCAACTTAGAGACACTAGCTTGCTAGTGGTACCTTCATTAGAACTCAAACATCCTTAACAACGACACGGTTAAACACTGTCTAAACTCACAATTCTCACATCAAGGCCAAGTCTTACCTAAGATGCTGTCCTTCCATGGGAGATGGTTCAAAGAGCATGCAGCAAGCATAACCTATGATGCCAGGCACTAACTAAGAACTACAGGAAACAAAAAAAGATAGCTCTTGTCTTAAGCCTTAATCAATCCAACTAGATTCCTGCACTGAGTGGAGCCTCATCCAACCTAGTTGGAGCCATGCTCTTGATTCGAGACTGACTCGATACAATCGGATTGCTGGATGGAATCGAGCTTCAATCAAGCAAATTGGACCCATGCTCTCATTTTCAACCTAACACAACCTAGTTGGAGTCCTGCTATGAATCGAGTATCGATCGACTCAATTGGAGTGATAGGCTCGCTTTGAGTCTAACTCAACCCAATTGGATTCCTACTTCAAATGGAGCATCGATCAACCCAATTGGAGCCATGCACTTGATTGAGGCTTGAGACAAAGCATGACTCCAATCGGATCGGTTGAGGCTTGAAACAAGAGCATTGGTCCAACTCGATCGACTGAGGCTCCATTCGGAGCAGGAATCCAATTGGGTTCATTAAGGCTTAAGACAAGAGCATGGCTCCAATTAGTTCCACTGAGGCTCGAAACGAGAGCATGTCTCGAACTGAGTCAACTGAGGCTCCATTCGAAGAAGGAATCCAATTGGGTTGAGTCAGTTGACCCAATTCGAGCAATTTACTCTTGTTTTGAGGCTCAAGTGAACAATTGAAGCCATGCTCTTGTCTCAAGCCTCAATTAACTCAATTCGATTCCTACTCCAAATGGAGCCTCAGTCGACCCAGTTGGAGCAATGCTCTCGTTTTGAGCATCAGCCAAATCAATTGCAGCTATGACCATGCAAACCAATACAGTAAAGAAAAGGGAACGTATCATTGTTATCTTTCAATTAGGCAAGTCCTTCCACAAGACTCTTGGCTTTAGTCTTCCCACGAAATAAAAGGCTTCACTCTTCCATGACACAACTTGAGAAGTAGTATTGACCCTCTCTATTATGTTGTTCTCCCTAAATCAAATACCTAAACAATTCATGGGGCCCTTCAAAGTTTATAAAGAGAAAAGGATACACTACACCCTAATAACCCATCTTAAGAGTTATCGGCTCGCTAGTGAAAACTTCAAGGCTTCAAGTAATTACTCCCCAATGCTAACGAGCTCTCTAGAACACTGGATTCCCAGACTAACTTAGAGACACTAGCTCACCAGTGGTACCTTCATTGGCACTCAAACGACCTTAACAACGACATGGCTAAACACTGTCTAAACTCGCAATTCCAACATCAAGGTGAAGTCCTACCTAAGATGCTTTCCTTCCATGGAAAATGGTTCAAGAAGCATGCAATAAACATAACCTACGATGCAAAGCACTAACTGAGAACTACAGGAAACAATAAAGGACAACTCTTGTCTCAAGCCTCAATCAATCCAACTAGATTTCTGCACCAAATGGAGCCTCAGCTGACCTAGTTGGAGCCATGCTCTCGATTCGAGACTGACCCGATCCAATCAGATTTCTAGATGAAATCAAGCTTTAATTGACCCAATTAGACCCATGCTCTCGTTTTCAGCCTAACGCAACCCAATAGGACTCCTGCTCTGAATCAAGTCTCAGTTGACCAAATTGGAACGATAGGCTTGTTTCGAGCCTAACTTGACCGAATTGGATTCCTACCTCAAATGGAGCCTTGGTCGACCCAATTAGAGCCATGCTCTTGATTGAGGCATGAGACAAGAGCATGGCTCCAATAGGATCGAGTGAGGCTTGAAGTAAGAGCATTGCTCCAACTGGGTTGACTGAGGCTCCATTCAGAGTAGTAATCTAATTGGGTTCATTGAGGCTTGAGACAAGAGCTTGGCTCCAATTGGTTCGGCTAAGGCTCAAAATGAGAGCATGTCTCCAACTGGGTCAATTGAGGCTCCATTCGAAGCAGGAATCCAATTGGATTAAGTTTGTCAACCCAGTTGAAGCAATTTTCTCTCGTTCTGAGGCTCAACCGAACCAATTGGAGCCATGCTCTTGTCTCAAGCCTCAATTAACCCAATTCAATTCCTGCTCCGTATGGAGCCTCAATCGACCCAGTTGGAGCAATGCTTTTGTTTCAAGCCTCAGCCATATCAATTGGAGCCATCACCATTCAAAACAATACAGTAAAGAAAAGGGAACATATCTATGTTATCTTTCTATCGAGCAAGTCGTCCCATGAGACAAGAGGCTTTACTCTTCCCATGAAATAAAAGGCTTCATTCTTCCATGACACGACTTAAGAAGTAGTATTGACCCTCTCTATTAAGCTATTCTCACTAAATCAAACACCTAAATAATTCATGTGGCCCTTCAAAGTTTATAAGGAGAAAAGGATACACTGCACCCTAATAACCCATCTCAAGAGTTATCGGCTCGCTAATGGAAACTTCAAGGCTTCAAGTAATCACTCCCCAATGCTAATGAGCTTTCCAGAATACCAAATTCCCAAAGCAACTTAGAGACACTAGCTCACCAGTGGTACCTTCTAATTGGAACTCAAACAACCTTAACAACGACACGATTAAACACTGTCTAAACTCGCAAGTCCCACATCAAGGCGAAGTCCTACCTAAGATGTTGTCCTTCCATGGGAGATGGTTCAAAGAGTATACAACAAGCATAACCTACGATGCAAAGCACTAACTAAGAACTACAGGAAACAAAAAAGGACACCTCTTGTCTTAAGCCTCAATCAATCCAACTACATTCTTACACCGAGCGGAGCCTTAGCCAACCCAGTTAGAGCCATGCTCTCGATTCGAGATTGACTCGATACAATCGAATTCCTGGATGGAATCGAGCTTCAGTCGAGCCAATTGGACCCATGCTCTCATTTCAGCCTAATGCAACCTAGTTGGATTCCTGCTTTGTATCGAATCTCAATCAACCCAATTGGAGTGATAGGCTCGTTTCGAGCCTAACTCGACCCAATTGGATTCCTACTTCAAATGGAGCATCGATCGACCCAATTGGAGTGATACACTTGATTGAGGCTTAAGACAAGAGCATGAGTCCAATTGGATCGAGTGAGGCTTGAAACAAGAGCATTGCTCCAACTGGGTCGACTGAGGCTCCATTCGAAGCAGGAATCCAATTGGGTTCATTGAGGCTTGAGACAAGAGCATGGCTCTAATTGGTTCGGCTTAGGCTCAAAACGAGAGCATTTCTTGAACTGGGTCAACCGAGGCTCCATTCGAAGTAGGAATCTAATTGGGTAGAGTCAGTCAACCCAATTAGAGCAATTTTCTCTTGTTTTGAAGCTCAAGCGAACCAATTGAAACCATGATCATGTCTCAAGCCTCAATCAACCCAATTCGATTCCTACCCCAAATGGAGCCTCACTAGACCCAGTTGGAGCAATGCTCTCATTCCAAGCCTCAGCCAAATCAATTGGAGCCAAGACCATGCAAACCAATACAGTAAAGAAAAGGAAACGTATCTCTGTTATCTTTCAATCAGGCAACTCCTCCCACAAGAGAAGAGGCTTTACTCTTCCCACAAAATAAAAGGCTTCACTCTTCCATGACACGACTTGAGAAGTAGTATTGACCCTCTCTATTATGCTTTTCTCCCTAAATCAAATAGCTAAACAATTCATGGGGCCCTTCAAAGTTTATAAAGAGAAAAGGATTCACTGCACCCTAATAACCCATCTCAAGAGTTATCGGCTCGCTAGTGGAAACTTCAAGCCTTCAAGTAATCACTCCCTAATGCTAACGAGCTCTCCAGAATATCAGATTCTCAGACCAACTTAGAGACACTAGCTCGCCAGTGGTACCTTCATTGGCACTCAAAGGACCTTAACAACGACACGGCTAAACACTGTCTAAAATCACAATTCCCACATCAAGGCAAAGTCCTACCTAAGATGCTTTACTTCCATGGAAGATGGTTCAAAGGGCATGTAGCAAGAATAACCTATGATGCAAAGCACTAACTGAGAACTACAGGAAACAAAAAAGGATAGCTCTTGTCTCAAGCCTCAATCAATCCAACTAGACTCCTGCACTGAATGAAGCCTCAGCCGACCTAGTTGGAGCCATGCTCTCAATTCGAGATTGACTCGATCCAATCGGATTCCTTGACGAAATCGAGCTTTAGTTGACCTAATTGGACCTATCCTCTCATTTTTAGCCTAATGCAACTTAATTGGATTCCTGCTCTGAATCGAGTCTTAGTCGACCCAATTGGATTGATAGGCTCGTTTCGAGCCTAACTTGACCCAGTTGGATTTCTAGTTCAAATGGAGCCTCGGTCGACCCAATTGGAGCCATGCTCTTGATTGAGATTTGAGACAAGAGCATGGCTCAAATTGAATCGGGTGAGGCTTGAAACAAGAGCATTGCTACAACTGGGTCGACTGAGGCTCCATTCAGAGCAAGAATCAAATTGGGTTGATTGAGGCTTGAGACAAGAGCATGGCTCCAATTGGTTCGGCTGAGGCTCGAAACGAGAGCATATCTCCCACTGGGTCAACTGAGGCTCTATTTGAAGCAGGAATCCAATTGGATTGAGTCAGTCGACCCAGTTGGAGCAAATTTCTCTCATTTTGAGGCTCAATTGAACCAATTGGAGCCATGCTCTTGTCTCAAGCCTCAATCAACCCAATTTGATTCCCGCTCCGAATGGAGCCTTAGTCGAACCAATTGGAGCAATGTTCTCATTTCAAGCCTCAACCAAATCAATTGGATCCATGACCTTGCAATCCAATACAGTAAAGAAAAAGGAACGTATCTATATTGTGTTTCAATCAAACAAGTCCTCCCACGAGACAAGAGGCTTTACTCTTCCCACAAAATAAAAGGCTTCACTCTTCTGTGATACAACTTGAGAAGTAGTATTAACCCTCTCTATTTTGCTGTTCTTCCTAAATCAAATACCTAAAAAATTCATGGGGCCCTTGAAAGTTTATAAAGTGAAAAGGATACACTACACCCTAATAACCCATCTCAAGATTTATCGGCTTGGTAGTGGAAACTTCAAGGCTTCAAGTAATCGCTCCCCAATGCTATCGAGCTCTCCAGAACACCAGAATCCCGATCAACTTAAAGACACTAGCTCACCAGTGGTACCTTCATTGGCACTCAAACGACATTAACAATGACATAGTTAAACACTATCTAAATGTGCAATTCCCACATCAAGGCAAAGTCCTGCCTAAGATGCTGTCCTTCTGCGGGAGATGGTTTAAAGAGCATACAGCAAGTATAACCTATGATGCAAAGTACTAACTAAGAACTACAGGAAACAAAAAAGAATAACTCTTGTCTCAAGCCACAATCAATCCACCTAGATTCTTGCATCTAATAGAGCCTCAGTCGACCCAGTTGGAGCCATGCTCTCGACTCGAGACTGACTCGATCCAAACGGATTCCTTGACCAAATCGAGCTTTAGTCGACCCAATTGGACCCATGCTCTCATTTTCAGCCTAAATCAATCTAGTTGGATTCCTGCTCTAAATCGAGTCTCGGTTGACCCAAATGGAATGATAGGCTCGATTTGAGCCTAACTCGACCTAATTGGATTCCTACTTCAAATGGAGCCTCGGTCAACCCAATTGGAGCCATGCTCTTGATTGAGGCTTACGACAAGAGCACGGCTCCAATTGGATTGGGTGAGGCTTGAAACGAGACCATTGCTCCAACTGGGTCGACTGAGGCTCCATTCGGAGTAGGAATCTAATAGGGTTCATTGCATGTTGAGACAAGAGCATGGCTCCAATTGGTTCGACTGAGGCTCGAAACGAGAGCATATCTCCAATTGGGTCAACTGAGGCTCCATTTGAAGTAGGAATCCAATTGGATTGAGTCAGTCGACCAAGTTGGAGCAATTTTCTCTCATTTTGAGGCTCAACCAAATCAATTAGAGCGATGCTTTTGTCTCAAGCCTTAATCAACCCAATTTGATTCGTGCTCCGAATGGAGCCTCAGTCGACCTAGTTGGAGCAATGCTCTCATTTTAAGCCACAGCCAAATTAATTTGAGCCATGACCATGCAAACCAATACAGTAAAGAAAAGGAAACATATCTATGTTATCTTTCAATCAGGCAAGTCCTCCCACGAGACAACAAGAGGCTTTACTCTTCCCATGAAATAAAAGGCTTCACTCTTCTGTGACATGACTTGAGAAGTAGTATTGACCCTCTCTATTATGCTATTCTTCCTAAATCAAATACCTAAAGAATTCATGGGGCCCCTAAAAGTTTATAAGGAGAAAAGGATACACTGCACCCTAATAACCCATCTCAAGGTTTATCGGCTCGCTAGTGAAAACTTCAAGGCTTCAAGTAATCACTCCCCAATGCTAACGAGCTCTCCAGAACACCAAAATCCCAGAC
This sequence comes from Metroxylon sagu, assembly GCA_017589505.3. Classification (NCBI taxonomy): domain Eukaryota; kingdom Viridiplantae; phylum Streptophyta; class Magnoliopsida; order Arecales; family Arecaceae; genus Metroxylon; species Metroxylon sagu. Next base: position 48,147 of record JACVBY030000137.1, on the reverse strand, counting down.
CAACTTAAAGACACTAGCTCCCCAGTGGTACCTTCCTTCGCACTCAAACGACCTTAAAAATGACATGGTTAAACACTGTCTAATCTTGCAATTCCTACATCAAGGTGAAGTGCTACCTAAGATGCTATCCTTCCATAGGAGACGGTTGAAAGAGCATGCAGCAAGCATAATCTACGATGCAAAGCACTAACTGAGAACTAGGAAACAAAAAAGGACAACTCTTGTCTCAAGCCTCAATCAATCCAACTAGACTCCTGCACCAAATGGAGCCTCAGCCGACCTAGTTGGAGCCATGCTATCAATTCGAGATTGACTTGATCCAATCGGATTCTTTGATGGAATCGAGCTTTAGTCGACCCAATTGGACCCATCCTCTCATTTTCAGCCAAACGCAACCTAGTTGGATTCCTGCTCTAAATTGAGTCTCAGTCAACCCAATTGGAGCGATAGGCTCGTTTCGAGCTTAACTTGACCCAATTGGATTCCTACTTCAAATGGAGCCTCGGTCGACCCAATTGGAGCCATGCTCTTGATTGAGATTTGAGATAAGAGCATGGCTCCAATTGGATCGGGTGAGGCTTGAAACAAGAGCATTGCTTCAACTGGGTCGACTGAGGCTCCATTTAGAGCAGGAATCGAATTGGGTTGACTAAGGCTTGAGACAAGAGCATGGCTCCAATTGGTTCGGCTGAGGATTGAAATGAGAGCATATCTCCAACTGGGTCAACTAAGGCTCCATTCGAAGCAGGAATCTAATTGGGTTGAGTTAGTCAACCCAGTTGGAGCAATTTTCTCTCATTTTGAGGCTCAACCGAAGCAATTGGAGCCATGCTCTTGTCTCAAGCCTCAATCAACCTAATTCGATTCCCGCTCCGAATGGAGCCTGAGTCAACCCAGTTGGAGCAATGCTCTTGTTTCAAGCCTCAACCAAATCAATTGGATCCATGACCTTGCAATCCAATACAGTAAAGAAAAGGGAATGTATATATGTCATGTTTCAATCAGGCAAGTCCTTCCACGAGACAAGAGGCTTTACTCTTCCCACAAAACAAAAGGCTTCACTCTTCTATGACACGACTTGAGAAGTAGCATTGACCCTCTCTATTTTGTTGTTCTCCCTAAATCAAATACCTAAAAAATTCATGGGGCCCTTGAAAGTTTATAAAGAGAAAAGGATACACTGCACCCTAATAACCCAACTCAAGATTTATCAGCTCGATAGTGGAAACTTCAAGGCTTCAAGTAATCGCTCCCCAATGCTATCGAGCTCTCCAGAACAACAGAATCCCGACCAACATAAAGACACTAGCTTGCTAGTGGTACCTTCATTGGCACTAAAACGACATTAACAATGACACGGTTAAACACTATCTAAACATGCAATTCCCACATCAAGGCGAAGTCCTGCCTAAGATGCTGTCCTTCTACAGAAGATGGTTTAAAGAGCATGCAGCAAGTATAACCTACAATGCAAAGCACTAATTGAGAACTACAGGAAACAAAAAAGGATAGCTCTTGTCTCAAGCCTCGATCAATCCATCTAGAGTCCTGCATCGAATGGAGCCTCAGTCAACCTAGTTGGAGCCATGCTCTTGAATTGAGACTAATCGATCCAATTAGATTCTTGAACAGAATTATGCTTCAGTTGACCGAACTGGATGCATGATCTCATTTTCAGCTTAACTCAACCTAGTTGGATTCCTACTCTGAATCGAGTCTCGGCCGACCCAATTGGAACGATAGGCTCGATTCGAGCCTAACTCAACCCAATTGGATTCCTATTTCAAATGGAGCCTCGATCAACCCAATTGGAGCCATGCTCTTGATTGAGGCTTGAGACAAGAGCACGACTCCAATTGGATTGGGTGAGGCTTGGAACAAGACCATTGCTCCAACTGGGTCGGCTGAGGCTCCATTCGGAGCAGGAATCTAATAGGGTTCATTGAAGGTTGAGACAAGAGCATGGCTCTAATTGGTTCGACTGAGGCTCAAAACGAAAGCATATCTCCAATTGGGTCAATTGAGGCTCCATTCGAAGCAGGAATCCAATTGGATTGAGTTAGTCAACCAAGTTGGAGCAATTTTCTCTCATTTTGAGGCTCAATCGAACCAATTGGAGCCATGCTCTTGTCTCAAGCCTTAATCAGCCCAATTCGATTCCTGCTCCGAATAGAGCCTCAATCGATCCAGTTGGAGCAATGCTCTCGTTTCAAGCCAAAGCCAAATCAATTCGAGCCATGACCATGCAAACCAATACAGTAAAGAAAAGGGAACGTATCTATGTTATCTTTCAATTAGGCAAGTCCTCCCATGAGACAACAAGAGGCTTTACTCTTCCTACGAAAAAAAAGGCTTCACTCTTTTGTAACATGACTTGAGAAGTAGTATTGACCCTCTCTATTATGCTATTTTCCCTAAATCAAATACCTAAAGAATTAATGGGGCCCCTAAAAGTTTATAAGGAGAAAAGGACACACTGCACCCTAATAACCCATCTCAAGGTTTATCGGCTCGCTAGTGAAAACTTCAAGGCTTCAAGTAATCGCTCCCCAATACTAACGAGCTCTCCATAACACTAGAATCCCAGACCAACTTAAAGACACTAGCTCCTCAGCGGTACCTTCATTGGCACTCAAACGACCTTAACAACGACATGGTTAAACACTATCTAATCTCGCAATTCCCACATCAAGGCAAAGTGCTACCTAAGATGCTATCCTTCCACAGGAGATTGTTCAAAGAGCATGTAGCAAGCATAACCTATGATGCAAAGCACTAATTGAGAACTACAAGAAACAAAAAAGGATAGGTCTTGTCTCAAGCCTCAATCAATCCAACTAGACTCCTGCACCAAATGGAGCCTCAACCGACCTAGTTGAAGCCATGCTCTCAATTCTAGATTGACTCGATCCAACTGAATTCCTTGATGGAATTGAGCTTTAGTCGACCCAATTGGACCCATCCTCTCATTTTTAGCCTAAAACAACCTAGTTGGATTCCTGCTCTGAATCGAGTCTCAGTCGACCCAATTGGAGCGATAGGCTCATTTCGAGCCTAACTCGACCTAATTGGATTCCTACTTCAAATGAAGCCTCAATCGATCCAATTGGAGCCATGCTCTTGATTGAGATTTAAGACAAGAGCATGGCTCCAATTGGATCGGGTGAGGCTTGAAACAAGAGCATTGCTTCAACTGGGTCAACTAAGGCTCTATTCGGAGTAGGAATCAAATTGGGTTGACTGAGGCTTGAGACAAGAGCATGGCTCCAATTAGTTTGGCTGAGGCTCGAAACGAGAGCATATCTCCAACTCGGTCAACTAAGGCTCCATTCAAAGCAGGAATCCAATCGGGTTGAGTCAGTTGACCTAGTTGGAGCAATTTTCTCTCATTTTGAGGCTCAACCAAACCAATTGGAGCCATACTCTTGTCTCAAGCCTCAATCAACCCAATTCGATTCCCGCTCTGAATGGAGCCTCAGTCAACCCAGTTGGAGAAATGCTCTCGTTTCAAGCCTCAGCCAAATCAATTAGAACCATGACCTTGCAATCCAATACAGTAAAGAAAAGGGAATGTATCTATGTTGTGTTTCAATCAGGCAAGTCCTCCCATGAGACAAGAGGCTTTACTCTTCCCATAAAATAAAAGGCTTCACTCTTCTGTGACACGACTTGAGAAGTAGTATTGACCCTCTCTATTTTGTTGTTCTCCCTAAATCAAATACCTAAAATATTCATGAGGCCCTTGAAAGTTTATAAAGAGAAAATGATACACTACACCCTAATAACCCATCTCAAGATTTATCAGCTCGTTAGTGGAAACTTTAAGGCTTCAAGTAATCGCTCCCCAATGCTATTGAGCTCTCCAGAACACCGGAATCCCAACCAACTTAAAGACACTAGCTTGCTAGTGGTACCTTCATTGGCACTCAAACGACATTAACAATGGCATGGTTAAACACTATCTAAACATGCAATTCCCACATCAAGGCAAAGTCCTGCATGAGATGCTATCCTTCTACGGAAGATAGTTTAAAGAGCATGCAGTAAGCATAACCTATGATGCAAAGCACTAATTGAGAACTACAGGAAACAAAAAAGGATAGCTCTTGTCTTAAGCCTCAATCAATCCACCTAGATTACTTCATCGAATGGAGCCTCAGCTGACCCAGTTGAAGCCATGCTCTCGACTCGAGACTAACTCGATCCAATCAAATTCTTGGACGAAATCGAGCTTCAGTTGACCCAACTAGACCCATGATCTAGTTTTCAACCTAACTCAACCTAGTTGGATTCCTGCTCTGAATCGAATCTCGGTCGACCCAATTGGAATGATTGGCTTGATTCGAGCCTAACTCGACCCAATTGGATTCCTACTTCAAATGGATCCTTGGTCAACACAATTGGATTCATGCTCTTGATTGAGGCTTGAGACAAGAGCATGGCTCCAATTGGATTGGGTGAGGCTTGAAACAAGACCATTGCTCCAACTAGGTCGGCTGAGGCTCCATTCGGAGTAGGAAGCTAATAGGGTTCTTTAAGGGTTGAGACAATAACATGGCTCCAATTGGTTCGACTGAGGCTCAAAACGAGAGCATATCTCCAACTTGGTCAACTAAGGCACCATTCGAAGCAGGAATCCAATTGGATTGAGTCAGTCAACCAAGTTAGAGCAATTTTCTCTCATTTTGAGGCTTAACCGAACCAATTGGAGCCATGCTTTTGTCTCAAGCTTCAATCAACCCAATTCAATTCCTGCTCCGAATGGAGCTTCAGTCGACCCAATTGGAGAAATGCTCTCATTTCAAGCCTCAGCCAAATCAATTGGAGCCATGACCAAGCAAACCAATACAGTAAAGAAAAGGGAACGTATCTATGTTATCTTTTAATTAGGCAAGTCCTCTCATAAGACAAGAGGCTTACTCTTCCTACAAAATAAAAAGCTTCACTCTTCTGTGACACGACTTGAGAAGTAGTATTGACCCTCTCTATTATGTTGTTCTCCCTAAATCAAATACCTAAATAATTCATGGGGCCCTTGAAAGTTTATAAAGAGAAAAGGATACACTACACCCTAATAACCCATCTTAAAGTTATCGGCTCGCTAGTGGAACCTTCAAGGCTTCACGTAATCGCTCCCCAATGCTAACAAGCTCTCCAGAACACCAGAATCCCATACCAACTTAAAGACACTAGCTCGCCAGTGGTACCTTCATTAGCACTCAAACGACCTTAACAACGACATGGTTAAACATTGTTTAAACTCGCAATTCCTACATCAAGGAAAAGTCCTACCTAAGAAGCTGTCCTTCCATGGGAGACGGTTCAAAGAGCATGCAGCAAGCATAACCTACAATGCGAAGCACTAACGAGAACTACAGGAAATGAAAAAGGATAGCTCTTGTCTCAAGCCTCAATCAATCTAGCTTGATTCCTACATTGAATAGAGCCTCAGTCGACCCAACTGGAGCCTTCTCTCAATTCGAGACTGACTCAATCCAATCGGATTCTTAGATAGAATCGAGCTTCAGTCCACCCAATTGGACCCATGCTCTCCTTTTCAACCTAACGCGACCCAATTGTATTCCTGCTCTGAATTGAGTCTTAGTCGACCCAATTGGAGCGATAAGCTCATTTCGAGGCTAACTCAATCCAATTAGATTCCTATTTCAAATGGAGCCTCGGTCAACCCAATTGGAGCCATGCTATTGATTGAGGCTTGAGACAAGAGAATGGCTCCAATTGGATCTAGTGAGGCTTGAAACAAGAGCAATTTTCTCTCATTTTGAGGCTCAATGAACCAATTGGAGCCATGCTCTTGTCTCAAGCCTTAATCAACCCAATTCGATTCTTGCTTCGAATGGAGCCTCAGTCAACCTAGTTGGAGCAATGCTCTCGTTTGAAGCCTCAGCCAAATCAATTAGAGCCATGACCATGCAAACCAATATAGTAAAGAAAAGGGAACGTATCTATGTTATTTCAATCAGACAAGTCCTCCCACGAGACAACAAGAGGCTTTACGCTTTCCATGAAATAAAAGGCTTCACTCTTCTGTGACTTGACTTGAGAAGTAGTATTGAGCTTCTCTATTATGCTATTCTCCCTAAAGCAAATACCTAAATAATTCATAGGGCCCTTCAAAGTTTATAAAGAGAAAAGGATACACTGCACCCTAATAACCCATCTTAAGAGTTATCGGCTCGCTAGTGGAAACTTCAAGGCTTCAAGTAATCGCTCCCCAATGCTAACGAGCTCTCTAGAACACTGAAATCCCAGACCAACTTAAAGACACTAGCTTGCCAGTGGTACCTTCATTAGCACTCAAACGACCTTAACAACGACATGGTTAAACACTGCCTAATCTCACAATTCCCACATAAAGGCAAAGTGCTACCTAAGATGTTATCCTTCCATAGGAGATGGTTCAAAAAGCATGCAACAAGCATAACCTACGATGCGAAACACTAACTGAGAACTATAGGAAACAAAAAAAGACAGCTCTTGTCTCAAGCCTCAATCAATCAAACTAGATTCCTGCAACGAATGGAGCGTCAGATGACCCAGTTGGAGCCATGATCTCGATTCGAACTGACTCAATCCAATCGAATTCCTGGATGGAATTGAGCTTCAGTCGATCCAATTGGACCCATCCTCTTGTTTTCAGCCTAATGCAACCTAGTTGGATTCCCGCTCTGAATCGAGTCTCAGTCGACCCAATTGGAGCGATAGGCTCGTTTCGAGCCTAACTCGACCTAATTGGATTCCTACTTTAAATGGAGCCTCAATCGACCCAATTGGAGCCATGCTATTGATTGAGATTTGAGACAAGAGCATGGCTCCAATTGGATTGGGTGAGGCTTGAAACAAGAGCATTGCTCCAATTGGGTCAACTGAGGCTCCATTCGGAGCAGGAATGGAATTGGGTTCATTGAGGCTTGAGACAAGAGCATGGCTCCAATTGGTTCGACTGAGGCTCGAAATGAGAGCATATATCCAACTGGGTCAACTGAGGCTCCATTCGAAGAAGGAATCCAATTGGGTTGAGTCAGTCAACCCAGTTGGAGCAATTTTCTCTCATTTTGAGGCTCAACCGAACCAATTGGAGCCATGCTCTTGTCTCAAGCCTCAATCAACCCAATTCGATTCCTACTCCGAATGGAGCTTCAGTCGACCTAGTTGGAGCATTGCTCTCATTTCAAGGCTCAACTAAATCAATTGGAGCCATGACCATGCAAACCAATATAGTAAAGAAAAGGAAATGTATCTATGTTATCTTTCAATCAGGCAAGTCCTCCCACGAGACAAGAGGCTTACTTTTCCCATGAAATAAAAGGCTCACTCTTTCGTGACACAACTTGAGAAGTAGTATTGAACCTCTCTATTATGCTATTCTCTCTAAATCAAATACCTAAATAATTCATGGGGCCCCTGAAAGTTTATAAAGAGAAAAGGATACACTCCACCCTAATAACCCATCGCAAAGTTATCGGCTCGCTAGTGGAACCTTCAAGGCTTCACATAATTGCTCCCCAATGCTAACGAACTCTCCAAAACATTGGAATCACATACCAACTTAAAGACACTAGCTCGCTAGTGGTACCTTCATTGGCACTCAAACGACCTTAACAACGACATGGTTGAACACTACCTAAACTCGCAATTCCCACATGAAGGTGAAGTGCTACCTAAGATGCTGTCCTTCCATGAGAGATGGTTCAAAGAGCATGCAGCAAGCATAACCTAGGATGCAAAGCACTAACTAAGAACTATAGGAAATAAAAAAGGATAGCTCTTGTCTCAAGTCTCAATCGATCCAACTAGATTCCTGGACCGAATGGAGCCTTAGCCGACCCTATTGGAGCCATGCTCTTGATTCGAGACTGAATCGATCCAATTGGATTCGTAGATGAAATCGAGCTTCAGTCGACCCAATTAGACCCATGCTCTCCTTTTCAACCTAATGCAACCCAATTGTATTCCTGCTCTGAATCGAGTCTTAGCTAACCCAATTGGAGCGATAAGCTCATTTCAAGGCTAACTCAATCCAATTGGATTCCTACTTCAAATGGAGCTTTGGTCGACCCAATTGAAGCCATGCTCTTGATTGAGGCTTAAGACAAGAGCATGGCTCCAATTGGATCGGGTGAGGCTTGAAACAAGAGCAATTTCTCTCATTTTGAGGCTTAACCAAACCAATTGGAGCCATGCTCTTGTCTCAAGCCTTAATCAACCCAATTCGATTCCTACTCCGAGTGGAGCCTCAGTCAACCCAGTTGAAGCAATGCTCTCGTTTCAAGCGTCAGCCAAATCAATTAGAGCCATTACCATGCAAACCAATATAGTAAAGAAAAGGGAACGTATCTATGTTATCTTTCAATCAGGCAAGTCCTCCAACGAGACAACAAGAGGCTTTACTCTTCCCACGAAATAAAAGGCTTCGCTCTTCTGTGATATGACTTGAGAAGTAGTATTGACCCTCTCTATTATGCTGTTCTCCCTAAATCAAATACCTAAAGAACTCATGGGGCCCCTGAAAGTTTATAAGGAGAAAAGGATACGCTGCACCCTAATGACCCATCTCAAGGTTTATCGGCTCGCTAGTGGAAACTTAAAGGCTTCAAGTAATCGCTCCCCAATGCTAATGAGCTCTCTAGAACACCGAAATCCCAGACCAACTTAAAGACACTAGCTCATCAGTGGTACCTTCATTAGCACTCAAATGACCTTAACAACGATATGGTTAAACATTGTCTAATCTCGCAATTACCACATCAAGGCGAAGTGCTACCTAAGATGCTATCCTTCCATAGGAGATGGTTCAAAGAGCATGCAGCAAGCATAACCTACAATGCGAAGCACTAACTGAGAACTATAGGAAACAAAAAAGGATAGCTCTTGTCTAAAGCCTCAATCAATCCAATTAGACTCCTGCACCGAATGGAGCCTTAGCCAACCCAGTTGGAGCCATGCTCTCGATTCGAGACTGACTCGATCTAATCAGATTCCTAGACAGAATCGAGCTTCAGTTGACCTAATTGGACCCATCCTCTCGTTTTGAGCCTAATGCAACCTAGTTGGATTCCTGCTCTGAATCGAGTCTCAGTAGACCCAATTGGAGCGATAGGCTCGTTTTGAGCCTAACTCAACCCAATTGGATTTCTACTTCAAATGGAGCCTTGGTCAACCCAATTGGAGCCATGCTCTTGATTGAGATTTGAGACAAGTGCATGGCTCCAATTTGATCGAATGAGGCTTGAAACAAGAGCATTGCTCCAATTGGGTTGACTGAGGCTCCATTCAAAGTAGGAATCTAATTAATTAGGTTCATTGAGGCTTGAGACAAGAGCATGGCTCCAATTGGTTTGGATAAGGCTCAAAACGAGAGCATATCTCCATTCAAAGGAGGAATCCAATTGGGTTGAGTGAGTTGACCCAATTGGAGTAATTTTTTCTCATTTTGAGGCTCAACCGAATCAATTGGAGCCATAGTCTTGTCTCAAGCCTCAATCAACCCAATTCGATTCCTGCTCCGAATGGAGCTTCAGTCGACCTACTTGGAGCATTGCTCTCATTTCAAGCCTCAGCTAAATCAATTGGAGCCATGACCATGCAAACCAATAAAATAAAGAAAAGGGAATGTATCTATGTTATCTTTCAATCAGGCAAGTCCTCCCACAAGACAAGAGGCTTACTCTTCCCATGAAATAAAAGGCTTAACTCTTCTATGACATGACTTGAGAAGCAGTATTGACCCTCTCTATTATGCTATTCTCTCTAAATCAAATACCTAAATAATTTATGGGGCCCTTGAAAGTTTATAAAGAGAAAAGGATACACTCCACCCTAATAACCCATCTCAAAGTTATTGGCTCGCTAGTGGAACCTTCAAGGCTTCACGTAATCGCTCCCCAATGCTAACGAGCTCTCCAGAACACTGGAATCACAGACCAACTTAAAGACACTAGCTCACCATTGGTACTCAAACGACCTTAACAACGACATGGTTGAACACTATCTAAACTCGCAATTCCCACATGAAGGTGAAGTGCTACCTAAGATGCTGTCCTTCCATGGGAGATGGTTCAAAGAGCATGTAGCAAGCATAACCTAGGATGCGAAGCACTAACTGAGAACTATAGGAAATAAAAAAGGATAGCTCTTGTCTCAAGTCTCAATCGATCCAACTAGATTCCTGGACCGAATGGAGCCTTAGCCGACCCTATTGGAGCCATGCTCTCGATTCGAGACTGACTCGATCCAATTGGATTCGTAGATGGAATCGAGCTTCAATCGACCCAATTGGACCCATGCTCTCCTTTTCAACCTAACGCAACCCAATTGTATTCCTGCTCTGAATCAAGTCTTAGCTGACCCAATTGGAGTGATAAGCTCATTTCGAGGCTAACTTAATCCAATTGGATTCCTACTTCAAATGGATCTTTGGTCGACCCAATTGAAGCCATGCTCTTGATTGAGGCTTGAGACAAGAGCATGGCTCCAATTGGATCGGGTGAGGCTTGAAACAAGAGCAATTTCTCTCATTTTGAGGCTCAACCAAACCAATTGGAGCCATGCTCTTGTCTCAAGCTTTAATCAACCTAATTTGATTCCTACTCCGAGTGGAGCCTCAGTCGACCCAGTTGAAGCAATGCTCTCATTTCAAGTGTCAGCCAAATCAATTAGAGCCATTACCATGCAAACCAATACAGTAAAGAAAAGGGAACGTATCTATGTTATCTTTCAATCAGGCAAGTCCTCCAACGAGACAACAAGAGGCTTTACTCTTCCCACGAAATAAAAGGCTTCACTCTTCTGTGATATGACTTGAGAAGTAGTATTGACCCTCTCTATTATGCTGTTCTCCCTAAATCAAATACCTAAAGAACTCATGGGGCCCCTGAAAGTTTATAAGGAGAAAAGGATATGCTGCACCTTAATGACCCATCTCAAGGTTTATCGGCTCGCTAGTGGAAACTTAAAGGCTTCAAGTAATCGCTCCCCAATGCTAACGAGCTCTCTAGAACACCGGAATCCCAGACCAACTTAAAGACACTAGCTCGTCAATGGTACCTTCATTGGCACTCAAATGACCTTAACAACGACATGGTTAAACATTGTCTAATCTCGCAATTACCACATCAAGGCGAAGTGCTACCTAAGATGCTATCCTTCCACAGGAGATGGTTCAAAGAGCATGCAGCAAGCATAACCTACAATGCGAAGCACTAACTGAGAACTACAGGAAACAAAAAAGGATAGCTCTTGTCTAAAGCCTCAATCAATCCAACTAGACTCCTGCACCGAATGGAGCCTTAGCCGACCCAGTTGGAGCCATGCTCTCGATTCGAGACTGACTCGATCTAATCAGATTCCTGGATAGAATCAAGCTTCAGTCGACCTAATTGGACCCATCCTCTCGTTTTGAGCCTAATGCAACCTAGTTGGATTCCTGCTCTGAATCGAGTCTCAGTAGACCCAATTGGAGCGATAGGCTCGTTTCGAGCCTAACTCAACCCAATTGGATTTCTACTTCAAATGGAGCCTTGGTCGACCTAATTGGAGCCATGCTCTTGATTGAGATTTGAGACAAGTGCATGGCTCCAATTTGATCGGATGAGGCTTGAAACAAGAGCATTGCTCCAATTGGGTCGACTGAGGCTCCATTCAAAGTAGGAATCTAATTAATTAGGTTCATTGAGGCTTGAGACAAGAGCATGGCTCCAATTGGTTTGGATAAGGCTCAAAATGAGAGCATATCTCCATTCAAAGGACGAATCCAATTGGGTTGAGTGAGTTGACCCAATTGGAGTAATTTTTTCTCATTTTGAGGCTCAACCGAACCAATTGGAGCCATGCTCTTGTCTCAAGCCTCAATCAACCCAATTCGATTCCTGCTTTGAATGGAGCTTCAGTCGACCTACTTGGAGCATTGCTCTCATTTCAAGCCTCAGCTAAATCAATTGGAACCATGACCATGCAAACCAATATAATAAAGAAAAGGGAATGCATCTATGTTATCTTTCAATCAGGCAAGTCCTCCCATGAGACAAGAGGCTTACTCTTCCCACGAAATAAAAGGCTTAACTCTTCTGTGACATGACTTGAGAAGTAGTATTGACCCTCTCTATTATGCTATTCTCTCTAAATCAAATACCTAAATAATTTATGGGGCCCTTGAAAGTTTATAAAGAGAAAAGAATACACTCCACCCTAATAACCCATCTCAAAGTTATTGGCTTGCTAGTGGAACCTTCAAGGCTTCATGTAATCGCTCCCCAATGCTAACGAGCTCTCCAGAGCACCGGAATCACAGACCAACTTAAAGACACTAGCTCGCCATTGGTACTCAAATGACCTTAACAACGACATGGTTAAACATTGTCTAAACTCGTAATTCACACATCAACGCGAAGTTTTACCTAAGATGCTAGCCTTCCACGGGAGATGGTTCAAAGAGCATGCAACAAGTATAACCTATAATGCGAAGCACTGATTGAAAACTATAGGAAACAAAAAAGGATAGCTCTTGTCTCAAGCCTCAATCAATCTAACTAGATTCCTACATCGAATGGAGCCTTAGCCAACCCAGTAGGAGCCATGCTCTTGATGCGAGACTAACTCGATCCAATCGGATTCCTGAACGGAATCAAGCTTCAGTCAACCCAATTGGACCCATGCTCTCATTTTCAGCCTAATGCAACCTAGTTGGATTCCGGCTCTGAATCAAGTCTCAGTCGACCCAATTGGAGCGATAGGCTCGTTTCAAGCCTAACATAACCCAATTGGATTCCTACTTGAAATGGAGCCTTGGTTGACCCAATTGGAGCCATGCTCTTGATTGAGGCTTGAGACAAGAGCATGGCTCCAATTGGATCGGGTGAGGCTTGAAACAAGAGCATTGCTCCAATTGGGTTGACTAAGGCTCCATTCGAAGCAGGAATCTAATTGGGTTCATTAAGGCTTGAGACAAGAGCATGGCTCGAATTAGTTTGGCTGAGGCTCGAAATGAGAGCATATCTCCAACTGGGTCAACTGAGGCTCCATTCGAAGCAGGAATCCAATTGGGTTTAGTCAGTCAACCCAGTTGGAGCAATTTTCTCTCATTTTGAGGCTCAACCGAACCAATTGGAGCCATGCTCTTGTCTCAAGCCTCAATCAATCCAATTTAATTCCTACTCTGAATGGAGCCTCAGTCAACCCAGTTGGAGCAATGCTCTCGTTTCAAGCCTTAGCCAAATCAATTGGAGCCATGACCATGCAAACCAAAATAGTAAAGAAAAGGGAATGCATTTATATTATCTTTCAATTAGGCAAGTCCTCCCACAAGACAAGAAGCTTTACTCTTCCCACAAAATAAAAGGCTTCACTCTTCTATGACACAACTTGATAAGTAGTATTGACCCTCTCTATTATGCTGTTCTCCCTAATTCAAATACCTAAATAGTTCATGGGGCCCTTGAAAGTTTATAAAGAGAAAAGGATACACTGCACCCTAATAACCCATCTCAAGATTTATCAGCTCGGTAGTGGAAACTTCAAGGCTTCAAGTAATCGCTCCCCAATGCTAACGAGCTCTCCAGAACATCGGAATCTCAGACCAACTTAAAGACACTAGCTCTCCAATGGTACCTTCATTGGCACTCAAACGACCTTAACAATGACATAATTAAACACTGTCTAAACTCATAATTCCCACATCAAGGCGAAGTCCTACCTAAGATGCCATCCTTCCATGGGAGATGGTTCAAAGAGTATGCAGCAAGCATAACCTACAATGCGAAACACTAACTGAGAACTACATGAAACAAAAAGGACAGCTCTTTTCTCAATCCAACTAGATTCCTGCACTGAATGGAGCCTCAGCCGACTCAATTGGAGCTATGCTCTCGATTCGAGGCTGACTCGATCCAATTGAATTCCTAGACAAAATCGAGCTTCAGTCGACCCAATTGGACCCATGCTCTCATTCTTAGCCTAACGCAACCTAGCTGGATTCTTGCTCTGAATCGAGTCTTAGTCAACCCAATTGGAGCAATAGGATCGTTTCCAGCCTATCTCGACCCAATTGGATTCCTACTTTAAATGCAACCTTGGTCGACCCAATTGGAGCCATGCTCTTGATTAAGGCTTGGGATAAGAGCATGGCTCCAATTGGATCAGGTGAGGCTTGAAATAAGAGCATTGCTCCAATTGGGTCGACTGAGGCTCCATTCGAAGCAAGAATCTAATAGGATTCATTGAGGCTTGAAATGAGAGCATATCTCCAGCTGGGTCAACTAAGGTTCCATTTGAAGCAGGAATCCAATTGGGTTGAGTTAGTCAACCCAATTGGAGCAATTTTCTCTCATTTTGAGGCTCAACCGAACCAATTGGAACCATGGTCTTGTCTTAAGCCTCAATCAACCCAATTCGATTCCTACTCCGAATGGAGCCTCAGTCGATCCAGTTGGAGCAATCCTCTTGTTTCAAATCTCAGCCAAATCAATTGGAGCCATGACCATACAAACCAATACAGTAAAGAAAAGAGAACGTATTTATGTTATCTTTCAATCAAGCAAGTCCTTCCACGAGACAAGAGGCTTTACTCTTCCCACGAAATAAAAGGCTTCACTCTTTTGTGACACAACTTGAGAAGTAGTATTACCCTCTCTATTATGTTGTTCTCCCTAAATCAAATACCTAAACAATTCATGGGGCCCTTGAAAGTTTATAACGAGAAAAGGATGCACTGCACCCTAATAACCCATCTCAAGATTTATCGTCTCGCTTGTGGAAACTTCAAGGCTTCACGTAATCGCTCCCCAATGCTAACAAGCTCTCCAGAACACCGGAATCCCAGATGAACTTAAAGACACTAGCTTGCCAGTGGTACCTTCATTGACACTCAAACGACCTTAACAACGACACGGTTAAACACTATCTAAACTCACAATTCCAACATCAAGGCGAAGTGCTACCTAAGATGTTATCCTTCCATGGGAGATGGTTCAAAGAGCATGCAACAAGCATAACCTACAAAGCACTAACTGAGAACTACAGGAAACAAAAAAGGATAGCTCTTAGCTCAAGCCTCAATCAATCCAACTAGATTCCTGCACCGAATGGAGCCTCAATCGACCAAGTTGGAGCCATGCTCTCGATTCGAGACTGACTCGATCTAATCGGATTCCTAGACAAAATCGAGCTTTAGTCGACCCAATTGGACCCATGCTCTCATTTTCAGCCTAACGCAACCTAGTTGGATTCCTGCTCTAAATCGAGTCTCAATTGATCCAATTGGAGTGATAGTTTTATTTCAAGCCTCACTTGATCCAATTGGATTCTTACTTCAAATGGAGCCTTGGTCGACCCAATTTGAGCCATGCTCTTGATTGAGGCTTGAGACAAGAGCATGGCTCTAATTGGATCGGGTGAGGCTTGAAACAAAGCATTGCTCTAGCTGGGTTGACTGACGCTTCATTGGAGAAGGAATCTAATTGGGTTTATTGAGGCTTGAGACAAGAGCATGGCTCCAATTGGTTCAAATGAGGCTCGAAATGAGAGCATATCTCTAACTGAGTCAACTGAGGCTCCATTTGAAGCAGGAATCCAATTGGGTTGAGTTAGTCGACCCAATTTGAGCAATTCTCTCGTTTGAGCCTCAATCGAACCAATTGGAGACATGTTCTTGTCTCAAGCCTCAATCAACCCAATTCGATTCCTACTCCAAATGGAGCCTCAATCGATTCAATTGGAGCAATGCTCTCATTTTGAGCCTTAGCGAAATCAATTGAGCTATGACCATGCAAACCAATATAGTAAGGAAAAGGGAACGTATCTCTGTTATCTTTCAATCAAGCAAGTCCTCCCACGAGATAAGAGGTTTTACTCTTTCTACGAAATAAAAGGCTTCACTCTTCTGTGACACAACTTGAGAAGTAGTATTGACCCTCTCTATTATGCTGTTCTCCCTAAATCAAATACCTAAACAATTCATGGGGCCTTGAAAGTTTATAACGAGAAACGGATACATTGCACCCTAATAACCCATCTCAAGATTTATCAGCTCCGTGGTGGAAACTTCAACGCTTCACGTAATCACTCCCCAATGCTAACGAGCTCTCCAGAACACTGAAATCACAGACCAACTTAAAGACACTAGCTCGCCAGTGGTACCTTCATTGGCACTCAAACGACCTTAATAATGACATGGTTAAACATTATCTAAATTCGTAATTCACACATCAAGGCGAAGTTCTACCTAAGATGCTATCCTTTCATAGGAGATGGTTCAAAGAGCATGCAGCAAGCATAACCTACAATGCGAAGCACTAATTGAGAACTATAGGAAACAAAAAAAGGACAGCTCTTATTTCAAGCCTTAATCAATCTAACTAGATTCCTGCACCGAATGGAGCCTCAGCCGACCCAGTAGGAGCCATGCTCTCGATTCGAGGCTGACTCGATCCAATCGGATTCGTGGATGGAATCAAGCTTTAGTCAACCCAATTGGACCCATGCTCTCATTTTTAGCCTAATGCAACCTAGTTGGATTTCTGCTCTGAATCGAGTCTCAGTCGACCCAATTGGAGCGATAGGCTTGTTTCGAGCCTAACTCGACCAAATTGCATTCCTACATCAAATGGAGCCTCAATCGACCCAATTGGAGCCATGCTCTTGATTGAGGCTTGAGACAAGAGCATGGCTCTAATTGCATCGGGTGAGGCTTGAAACAAGAGCATTGCTCCAATTGGGTCGACTGAGGCTCCATTCGGAGCAGGAATCTAATTGGGTTTATTGAGGCTTAAGACAAGAGCATAGCTCTAATTGGTTTGGCTGAGGCTTGAAACAAGAGCATATCTCCAACTGGGTCAATTGAGGCTCCATTCAAAGCAAGAATTGAATTGGGTTGAGTCAGTCGATCCAGTTGGAGCAATTTTCTCTCATTTTGAGGCTCAATCGAACCAATTGGAGCCATGCTCTTGTCTCAAGCCTCAATCAATCCAATTCAATTCCTGCTCCAAATGGAGCCTTAGTCGACCCAGTTCGAGCAATGCTCTCATTTCAAGCCTCAGCTAAATCAATTGGAGCCATGACCAAGCAAACCAATACAATAAAGAAAAGGGAACGTATCTATGTTATCTTTCAATCAGGCAAGTCCTCTCATGAGACAAGATGCTTTTCTTTCCACATAATAAAAGGCTTCACTCTTCTGTGACACAACTTGAGAAGTAGTATTGACCCTCTCTATTATGCTGTTCTTCCTAAATCAAATACCTAAACAATTCATGGGGCCCTTGAAAGTTTATAAAGAGAAAAGGATACACTGCGCCCTAATAACCCATCTCAAGATTATCGGCTTCGTAGTGGAAACTTCAAGGCTTCAAGTAATCGCTCCCCAATGCTAAACAATTCATGGGTCCCTTGAAAGTTTATAATGAGAAAAGGATACACTACACCCTAGTAACCCATCTCAAGATTTATCGGCTCGCTAGTGGAAACTTCAAGGCTTCACGTAATCACTCCCCAATGCTACAAGCTCTCTAGAGCACCAAAATCCCAGACCAACTTAAAGACACTAGCTCGCTAGTGGTACCTTCATTGGCACTCAAACAACCTTAACAATAACACGATTAAACACTATCTAAACTCGCAATGCCCACATCAAGGCAAAGTGCTTCTTAAGATGCTATCCTTCCATAGGAGATGGTTCAAAGAGCATGTAGCAAGAATAACCTACAATGCGAAGCACTAATTGAGAACTACAGGAAACAAAAAAGGACAACTCTTGTCTCAAGCTCCAATCAATTCAACTAGATTCCTGCACCGAATGGAACCTCAGCCGACCTAGTTGGAGCCATGCTCTCGATTCGAGACTGACTCGATCCAATCGAATTGCTGGATGGAATTGAGCTTCAGTCGACCCAATTGGACCCATGCTCTTGTTTTTAGCCTAACGCAACCTAATTGGATTCCTACTTTAAATCGAGTCTCAGTCGACCCAATTAGAGCGATAGGCTCGTTTCGAGCCTAACTCAACCCAGTTGCATTCCTACTTCAAATGGAGCCTCGGTCGACCCAATGAAAACCATGCTCTTGATTAAGGCTTAAGACAAGAGCATGGCTCTAATTGGATTGGGTGAAGCTTGAAACAAGGGCATTGCTTCAACTGGGTCGACTGAGGCTTCATTCGGAGCAAGAATCTAATTGGGTTCATTGAGGCTTAAGACAAGAGCATGGCTCCAATTGGTTCGGATGAGGCTCGAAACGAGAGCATATCTCCAACTGGGTCAACTGAGGCTCCATTCGAAGCAGGAATCCAATTGGGTTGAGACAGTCGACCCAGTTGAAGCAATTTTCTCTCATTTTGAGGCTCAATCGAACCAATTGGAGCCATGCTCTTGTCTCAAGCCTCAATCAATCCAATTCGATTCTTGCTCCGAATGGAGCCTCAGTAAACCCAGTAGGAGCAATGCTTTCATTTCAAGCCTCAGCCAAATCAATTGGAGCCATGACCATGCAAACTAATATAGTAAAGAAAAAGGAATGTATCTATATTATCTTTCAATCAGGCAAGTCCTCCCACGAGACAAGAGGCTTTACTTTTTTCATGAAATAAAATGCTTCACTCTTCTATGACACAACTTGAGAAGTAGTATTGACCCTCTCTATTATGTTGTTCTTCCTAAATCAAATACCTAAACAATTCATGGGGCCCTTCAAAGTTTATAATGAGAAAAGGATACACTACACCCTAATAACCCATCTCTAGATTTATCGGCTCAGTGGTGGAAACTTCAAGGCTTCATGTAATCGCTCCCCAATGCTAACAAGCTCTCCAGAACATCAGAATCCCAAACCAACTTAAAGGCACTCGCTCGGCAGTGGTACCTTCATTAGCACTCAAACGACCTTAACAACGACATGGTTAAACACTATCTAAACTCGCAATTCCCACATCAAGGCGAAGTCCTACCTAAGATGCTTTCTTTCCATGGAAGATGGTTCAAAGAGAATGAAGCAAGTATAAGCTATGATGCGAAGCAGTAACTAAGAACTACAGGAACCAAAGAAGGATAGCTCTTGTCTCAAGCCTCAGTCAATCCAACTAGATTTCTGCACCGAATGGAGCCTCAGTCAACGTAGTTGGAGCATGCTCTCGGTTCAAGACTGACTCGATCCAATCGGATTCCTGGACAGAATCGAGCTTTAGTCGACCCAATTGGACCCAAGCTCTCATTTTCATACTAATGCAACCTAGTTGGATTCCTACTCTAAATCGAGTCTTAGTTGACCCAACTAGAGCGATAGGCTCGTTTCGAGCCTAACTCAACCCAATTGGATTCCTACTTAAAATGGAGCCTCGATCGATCCAATTGGAGCCATGATTTTGATTGAGGCTTGAGACAAGACCAAGAGCATGGCTCCAATTGGATTGGGTAAGGCTTGAAGCAAGAGCATTGCACCAACTGAGTCGACTGAGGCTCCATTCAGAGCAGGAATCCTATTGGGTTCGTTGAGGCTTGAAACAAGAGCATGGCTCAAATTGGTTTGGCTGAGGCTCAAAACGAAAGCATATCTCCAACTGGGTCAACTAAGGCTCCATTCGAAGTAGGAATCTAATTGGGTTGAGTCAGTCGATATAGTTGGAGCAATTTTCTTTCATTTTGAGGCTCAATCGAACCAATAGGAGCCATGCTGTTGTCTCAAGTGTCAATCAACCCAATTTGATTCCTGCTCCGAATGGAGCCTCAGTTGACCCACTTCGAGCAATGCTCTCGTTTCAAGCCTCAACCAAATCAATTGTAGCCATCACCATACAAACCAATACAGTAAAGAAAAGGGAACTTATCTATGTTATTTTTCAATTAGGCAAGTCCTCCAACGAGACAAGAGCCTTTACTCTTCTCATGAAATAAAAGGCTTCACTCCTTTGTGACACAACTTGAGAAGTAGTATTGACCCTCTCTACTATGCTGTTCTCCCTAAATCAAATACCTAAAGAATTCATGGGGCCCTTGAAAGTTTATAACGAGAAAAGGATACACTGCACCCTAATAACCTATCTCAAGATTTATCGACTTGCTAGTGGAAACTTCAAGGCTTCACGTAATCGCTCCCCAATGCTAGCTCGCTAGTGGTACCTTCATTGGCACTCAAACGACCTTAACAACAACATGGTTAAACACTGTCTAAGCTCGCAATTCCCACATCAAGGGGAAGTCGTACCTAAGATGCTATCCTTCCATGGAAGATGGTTCAAAGAGCATGCATCAAGCAAAACCTACGATGTGAAGCACTAATTGAGAAATTATAGGAAACAAAAAAGGACTGCTCTTATCTCAAGCCTCAATCAATCCAACTAGATTCCTGCATGAATGGAGCCTCAGCCAACTCAGTTGGAGCCATGCTCTCGATTTGAGATTAACATGATCCAATCAGATTGCTGGATGAAATCGAGCTTCAGTTGACCCAATTGGACCCATACTCTCATTTTTAGCCTAACGCAACCTAGTTGGATTCATGCTCTGAATCGAGTCTCAGTCGACCCAATTGGAGCGATAGGCTCATTTCGAGCCTAACTCGACCCAATTGGATTCCTACTTGAAATGGAGCCTCGATCGACCCAATTGGAGCCATGCTCTTGATTGAAGCTTGAGACAAGAGCATGGCTCCAATTGGACTGGGTGAGGCTTGAAGCAAGAGCATTGCTCTAACTGGGTCGACTGAGGCTCCATTCAGAGCAGGAATCTAATTGGGTTCATTAAGGCTTGAGACAAGAGCATGGCTCCAATTGGTTTGGCTGAGGCTCGAAATGAGAACATATCTCCAACTGGGTCAACCGAGGCTCCATTCGAAGAAGGAATCCAATTGGGTTGAAATAGTCGATCCAGCTAGAGCAATTTTCTCTCGTTTTGAGGCTTAACCAAACCAATTGGAGCCATGCTCTTGTCTCAAGCCTCAATTAACCCAATTCGATTCCTACTCCGAATGGAGCCTCAGTCGACTCAGTTGGAGCAATGCTCTCTCGTTTCAAGCCTCAACCAAATCAATTGGAGCCATGACCATGCAAACCAATATAATAAAGAAAAGGGAACGTATCTATGTTATCTTTCAATCAGGCAAGTCCTCCCATGAGACAAGAGGTTTTACTCTTTCCACAAAATAAAAGGCTTCACTCTTCTATCACACGACTTGAGAAGTAGTATTGACCCTCTCTATTATGCTATTCTTCCTAAATCAAATACCTAAACAATTCATGGGGCCCTTGAAAGTTTATAACAAGAAAAGGATATACTGCACCCTAGTAACCCATCTCAAGATTTATTGGCTCGGTAGTGGAAACTTCAAGGCTTCAAATAATCGCTCCCCAATGCTAACGAGCTCTCCAGAACACCGAAATTGCAGACCTATTTAAAGACACTAGCTTGCCAGTGGTACCTTCATTGGCACTCAAATGACCTTAACAATGACACGGTTAAACATTGTCTAAACTCATAATTCCCACATCAAGGCGAAGTCTTACCTAAGATGCTATCCTTCCACGGGAGATGGTTCAAAGAGGATGTAGCAAGTATAACTTATGATGGAAAGCACTAACGAAGGACTACAGGAAGAAAAATAGGATAGCTCTTGTCTCAAGCCTCAATCAATGCAACTAGATTCCTGCATCGAATGAAGCCTCAGTCGACCCAATCGGAGCCATGCTCTTGATTCGAGCCTTCCTTGATCCAATTGTATTCCTGGTCGAAATCGAGCTTTAGTCAACCCAATTGGATCCATGCTATCATTTTCAGCTTGACGCGACCCAATTGGATTCCTGCTCTGAATCAAGTCTCAATCGACCTAATTGGAGCGATAGGCTTGTTTCAAGCCTAACTCGACCCAATTGGATTCCTACTTGAAATGGAGCCTCGGTTGACCCAATTGGAGCCATGCTCTTAATTGAGGATTGAGACAAGAGCATGGCTCCAATTGGATCGGGTGAGGATTGAAACAAGAGCATTGCTCCAATTGGGTTGACTGAGGCTCCATTTGGAGTAGGAATCTAATTGGGTTCAATGAGGCTTTAGACAAGAAAATGGCTCCAATTGGTTTCGGTTGAGGCTCGAAAAGGGAGCATATCACCAACTGGGTCAACTGAGGCTCCGTTCGAAGTAGGAATCCAATTGGGTTGAGTTAGTCGATCTAGTTGGAGCAATTCTCTGGTTTTAAGCCTCAACCGAACTAATTGGAGCCATGCTCTTGTCTCAAGCCTCAATCAACCCAATTCGATTCCTGCTTTGAATGAAACCTCAGTTGACCCAATTCGAGCAATGCTCTCATTTTGAGCCTCAGCCAAATCAATTGGAGCCATGACCATCAAACCAATACAATAAAGAAAAGGGAACGTATCTATGTTATCTTTCAATCAGGCAAGTCCTCCCATGAGACAAGAGGCTTTGATCTTTCCATGAAATAAAAGGCTTCACTCTTCTGTGACACAACTTGAGAAGTAGTATTGACCCTCTCTATTATGCTGTTCTCCCTAAATCAAAAGCTAAACAATTCATGGGGCCCTCGAAAGTTTATAAAGAGAAAAGGAAACACTACACCCTAATAACCCATTTCAAGAGTTATTGGCTTGCTAGTGGAACCTGAAGGCTTCAAGTAATCGCTCCCCAATTCTTACGAGCTCTCCAGAACACCGGATTACCAGACCAACTTAGAGACTCTAGCTCACTAGTGGTACCTTCATTGGCACTCAAACAACCTTAAGAATGACCCAGTTAAACACAGTCTAAACTCGCAATTCACACATCAAGGCGAAGTCCTAAGTAAGATGTCATTCTTTAATAGAAAATAGTTCAAAGAGCATGCAACAAGCATAACCTACGATGGAAAGAACTAACTGAGGACTACAGGAAACAAAAAAGGACAACTCTTGTCTCAAGCCTCAATCAATCCAACTAGATTCCTACACCGAATGGAGCCTTAGCCAACCTAGTTGGAGCCATGCTCTCGATTCAAGCCTGACTTGATCTAATTGAATTCTTGGTCAGAATCGAGCTTCATTCGACCCAACTGGACCCATGTTTTTGATTTTAGCCTAATGCGACCCAATTGGATTCCTGCTCTTAATTGAGTCTCAATCGATCCAATTGGAGCGATAGGCTCGTTTGGAGCCTAACTCGACCCAAATGGATTCCCACTTCAAATGGAGCCTCGGTCGACCCAATTGGAGCCATGCTCTTGATTGAGGCTTGAGACAAGAGCATGGCTCCAATTGGATCAGCTGAGGCTTGAAACAATAGCATCGCTTCAACTAGGCCGACTGAGGCTCCATTACGAGCAAGAATCTAATTGAGTTCATTGAGCCTTCAGACACAAGCATGGCTTCAATTGGTTCGGTTGAGGCTCGAAATGAAAGCATATCTCCAACTGGGTCAACTGAGGCTCCATTCAAAATAGGAATCCAATTGGGTTAAGTCAGTCGACCTAGTTGGAGCAATTCTCTCATTTTGAGTTAACCGAACCAATTGGAGCCATGCTCTTGTCTCAAGCCTCAATCAACCCAATTCGATTCTTGCTCCGAATGGAGCCTTAGTCGACCCAGTTGGAGCAATGCTCTTGTTTCAAGCTTCAACCAAATCAATGGGAGCCATGACCATGCAAACCAATGCAGTAAAGAGAAGGGAACGTATCTCTACTATCTTTCAATCCGACAAGTCCTCCCATGAGACAAGAGGCTTTACTCTTCCTACAAAATAAAAGGCTTTACTCTTCCAAGACACGACTTAAGAAGTAGTATTGACCCTCTCTATTATGCTATTCTCCCTAAATCAAATACCTAAAGAATTCATGGGGCCGTTCAAAGTTTATAAAGAGAAAAGGATACACTGCACCCTAATAACCCATCTCAAGAGTTATCAGCTAGCTAGTGGAACCTTCAAGGCTTCAAGTAATCAATCCCTAATGCTCACGAGCTCTCCAGAACACTGAATACCTAGAGCAACTTAGAGACTATAGCTCACTAGTGGTACCTTCATTGGCACTCAAACCACCTTAACAACGACCCGGTTAAACATGATCTAAATTCATAATTCCCATATCATGGCAAAGTCCTACTTAAGATGCTATACTTTCACGGAAGATGGTTCAAAGAGCATACAGCAATCATAACCTACGATGGAAAGCACTAACTGAGGATTACAAAAAACAAAAAAGGATAGTTCTTTTCTCAAGGCTCAATTAATCCAACCGAATGGAGCCTCAACTGATCCAGTTGGAGCCATACTCTCGATTCGAGCCTGACTCAATCCAATCGGATTCCTGGTTAGAATTGAGCTTCAATCAACCCAATTGGACTCATGCTCTTATTTTTAGCCTAACGCGACCCAATTGGATTCTTACTTCGAATGGAGCCTCAATCGATCAGCTAGAGCCATGCTCTCGATTTGAGAGTAAATTGATCCAATTGGATTCCTGCTTTGAATGGAACTGTAATTGACCCAATTGGATTCCTACTCCGAATGAAGCTTTAGTCAGCCTAATTGGAGCCTTGCTCTCATTTTCAGCCTGGCATGACCCATTTGGATTCCTGCTTTGATCGAGCCTTAGTCGACCCAATTGGAGTAATGGGTTCGTTTCGAGCCTGACTCGATTCAATTGGATTCTTACTCGAAATGGAACCTTAATCAACTAAGTTGGAGCCATTGTCTTGATTCAAGCTTGACTTGACCCAATGAATTCCTACTTCGGATCAAGCTTTGGTCGACCCAATTGGAGCGATGGGCTTGCTTTGAGACTGACTCAACCCAATTGGATTCTTGCTCGGAATGGACCCTCGGTCAACACAGTTGGAGCCATGCTGTCGATTCGGGCCTGAATCGACCCAATTGGTTTCATGCTCCAAATGGAACCTTAATCGATCTAATTAGTGCCATGCTCTCGTTTTCACCTTGACTCGACCCAATTGGATTCCTACTCAGGATCGAACCTTAGTCGACCCGATTTGAGTGATGGCCTTGTTTTGAGCCTAACTCAACCCAATTGGATTCTTGCTCTGAATGGAGCTTTAGTAGACCTAGTTGGAGCCATGCTTTCGATTTGAGCTTGACTTGATTCAATCAGATTCCTAGTCAAAATCGAGCTTCAATGAACCTAATTGGACCCATGCTCTCGTTTTCAGCCTAATGCAACCCAATTGAATTTTTGCTCTGAATCGAGTCTTAGTCGACCCAATTGGAGCGATAGGCTCGTTTCGAGCCTAACTCGACCCAAATGGATTCCTACTTCAAATGGAGCCTCGGTCGATCCAATTGGAGCCATGCTCTTGATTGAAGCTTAAGACAAGAGCATGCATCCAATTGGATCAGGTGAGGCTTGAAACAAGACCATTGCTCTAACTGGATCGACTGAGGCTCCATTCGAAGTAGGAATCTAATTGGATTCATTGAGCCTTGAGACAAGAGCATGGCTCCAATTGGTTCGGCTAGGGCTCGAAATGAGAGCATATCTCCAACTGGATCAACTAAAGCTCCGTTCAAAGCAGGAATCCAATTGGGTTGAGTCAGTCGACCCAGTTGGAGCAATTCTCTCGTTTTGAACCTCAACCGAACCAATTGGAGCTATGCTCTTGTCTCAAGCCTCAATCAACCCAATTTGATTCCTGCTTCGAATGGAGCCTCGGTAGACCTAGTTGGAGCAATTCTCTCATTTTGAGCCTTAGCCAAATCAATTGGAGCCATGACCATGCAAACCAATATAGTAAAGAAAAGGGAACGTATCTATGTTATCTTTCAATCAAGCAAGTCCTCTCACGAGACAAGAGGCTTTACTCTTCCTACGAAATAAAAGGCTTTAACTCTTCCGTGACATGACTTGAGAAGTAGTATTGACCCTCTCTATTATGTTGTTCTCCCTAAATCAAATTCCTAAACAATTCATGGGGCCCTTCAAAGTTTATAAAGAGAAAACTACACCCTAATAACCTATCTCAAGAGTTATTGGCTCGCTAGTGGAACCTTCAAGGCTTCAAGTAATCAATCCCCAATGCTCATGAGCTCTCTAGAACACCGGATTCCCATACCAACTTAGAGACTTTAGCTCGCTAGTGGTACCTTCATTCGCACTCAAATGACGTTAACAACGACCTGGTTAAACATGGTCTAAACTCACAATTCTCACATCAAGGCGAAGTCCTACCTAAGATGCCGTTCTTTCACGGGAGATGGTTCAAAGAGCATGGAGCAAGCATTACTTACGATGGAAAGCACTAGCTGAGGACTGTAGGAGACAAAATAGGACAGCTCTTGTCTTAAGCCTCAATCAATCCAACTAGAATCGTATACCGAATGGAGCCTCAGTCGACCCAGTTGGATCCATCTCTCGATTCGAGGCTGACTCGATCCAATCAGATTCCTGGTTGGAATCGAGCTTCGATTGACCTAATTGGACCCATGCTCTTGTTTCAACCTAACGCAACCCAGTTGGATTCCTGCTCTAAATCAGTCTCAGTCGATCCAATTGGAGCCATGCTATTGATTGAGGCTTGAAACAAGAGCATTGCTCCAACTAGGTCGATTGAGGGTCCATTCGAAGCAGGAATCTAATTGGGTTCATTGAGGCTTATGACAAGAGCATGGCTCCAATGGTTCGGCTGAGGCTCGAAATGAGAGCATATCTCCAACTGAGTCAACTGAGACCCCATTCAAAGTAGGAATCCAATTGTGATTGTGAAAGGTTATCCTGGTTCGACAAGGTTATCCTGTTTTGATTGTGAAAGGTTTATTCCATATATAGAGTTTAAATCTATCAATAGCATACTGGACTGCTAGTCATAATCTATACTAGTTAGGCTATTGGGAGTTTCTTTATACTTGCCACTGCCATATTGACATAGTCTTTTTGTTTTGCTGGGCGAGAATTCATGGGGTTTATAATATAGAGCTGCTCCCCATCCTCACTCGACCCAATTTGAGCCATGGTCTCGATATGAGCCTAGCTCGACCAAGTTGGATTCTTGCTTTGAATCAAGCCTCAGTCGACCCAATTGGAGCCTTGCTCTCATTTTGAGCTTTGCTTGACCCAGTTGAATTCTTGCTCCGAATCGAGCCTCAGTCGATCCAATTGGAGCCATAATCTTAATACGAGCTTGGCTTAACCCAATTGGATTCCTTCTCCGAATCGAGCCTCAATCGACCTAATTGGAGCCATTGTCTCGATTTAAGCTTGACATGACCCAATTGGATTCCTGCTTTGAATCGAGCCTTAGTCAACCCAATTGGAGCCATAGTCTCAATTCTTGCCTAACAAACAGTTTGAATCCTGCTCTAAATCAAAGCTCAATTGACACTATTGGAGCCACTTTCTTGTTTTGAGCCTATCTCAATTCAATTAGATTTCTACTCTGAATTGAAAGTTAGTCAACCCTATTGGAGCCATAGTCTCGAATCAAGCTTGACTCAACTTAGTTGGACTGTTGCTCCGACTCGAGCCTCAACCGACATAATTGAAGCCTTACTCTCTTTTTGAGCCTTAATAGACCCAATTGGAGCCAAAGTCTAGATTCAAGCCTAGCTTGACCCAAATGGATTCCTCCTTCGAATCGAGCCTCGCTTGACCCAATTCAAGCCATTGTCTCAATATGAGCCTAACTCGACCCAACTAGATTCTTGCTCCAAATCAAGCCTCAGTCAACCCAATTAGAGCCATAGTCTTGATTCGAGCCTGGCTTGACCTAGTTGGATTTCTACTCTAAATCGAGCCTTAGTTGACCCAATTGGAGCCATTGTCTTGATTCAAGCTCGACACGACCCAATTGGATTCCTGCTCCAAATCGAGCCTTAGTTGACTCAATTGAAGCCTTGCACTACTTTCGACCGTGACTTGACCTAATTAGATTCCTGCTCCGAATCAAGCCTCAGTTAACCCAATTAGAGCCATGGTCTTGATTCAAACCTGCCTCGATCTGGTTAGATTCCTACTCTAAATCAAGCCTCAATCGACCCAATTAGATCCATAGTCTAAATTGACCTAGTTGGATTCCTACTCTGAATGAAACCTCACTCAGCCCATTTTGAGCCTTGGTCTCGTTATGAGCCTAACTCAACCTAACTGGATTCCTTCTTTGAATTGAGCCTTCGTCAATCCTTTTGGAGCCATAGTCTCGATTCGAGCCTAGTTTGACCCAGTTGGACTCCTACTCCAAATTGAGCCTTAATTGACCCAATTGGAGCCATAGTCTTGATTTAAGCCTAACACAACCCATTTGGATTCGTGCTCCGATCGAGCCTCAATCGATTCAATTGGAGCCATGCTCTCGTTTCGAGCCTGGGTTGACCTAATTGGATTCCTACTTTGAATCAAGCCTTAGTTGACCGTATTGGAGCCATAGTCTCGATCAAGCCTGACTCGACCTAGTTCGATTACTGCTTTGAATCAAGCCTCAGCTAACCCAATTGGAGCCTTGCTCTCTTTTCGAGCCTGACTCTTCCCAATTGGATTCTTGCTCCGAATTGAGCCTCAATCAACCCCATTGGAGCCATAGTTTTGATTCAAGCCTAACTCGACCAGTTGGGTTCCTGCTCCGAATCGAGCCTTAATCGACCCAATTGGAGCCATAGTCTAGATTCGAGCCTGACTCGACCCAGTTGGATTCTTGCTCCAAATCAATCCTCACTTGGATCCAATTTGAGTTGTGGTCTTGATATGAGCCTAACTTGACCCAGTTGGATTCCTACTCCGAATCAAGCCTGAGTCAGCCCAATTGGAGCCATAGTCTAGATTCGAGCCTAACCTAACCCAATTGGATTCCTACTCCGAATGAAGCCTCACTTGGCCTAATTTGAGCCATGGTCTCGATAGAGCCTAAATCGACCTAGTTGGATTCCTGCTCCAAATCGAGCCTTAGTCCATCCAATTGGAGCCATACTCTTGTTTTAAGCCTGACTCGAGCCAATTGTACTCCTACTATGAATCAAGCTTCAGTTGACCCAATTGACTCATTGTCTCGATTCGAGCCTTAGTCAACCAAATTGGATTCCTGCTTCAAATCAAGCTTCAGTCGATCAAATTGGCTTCTGGTGGAATAGTCCAGCCCTATAGCTACAAGGATGTTGTCTTCTTTGGGTTTAAAGCTTTCATAACCTTTTCTGAGGAAGCTAATTTTGATGTTATCAAAAACATCATGGGTTGAAAGAATAAGATCATGAGCATAATACACTAAACTTGAATAATCTTTTAAATCTACTTCTAAGGTTATGATTATTTGTTGTTGGTTTTGGATGACAACATATACTTTAGTCACTAAGGCTATTCTAACTAAAGCTTTTACACCTATAACTATCTTTCCTAAATGCATGAGTTCGAAATGAGTTTGAGATATTCCTTCATTTGTTTTTGAAGTGAATAGATGGGTTGTTCTAGCTTCATGGCTACATGCTAGTTTTGCTTCACAATAGGTTTGTATAAACTTTGAGTCATTGTCTTTGTAAAGCGTTTTAGGTTGTAGGAACTCTAAGCGTCTTTGGGAGAATTTATTAAATTGTTCTTCTACATTAGTTTTATTTGTAGATTGATTGTAGTCATTTTCTACTGGACTATTGACGCTATCACTATTATTTTTAGCTAAACTATTACTAGAGATATTTTGGCTTTCTTCTAAGTCCTTAGTCTTTCTAATAAGATTTTTACTTTTCTTGGGGCTTTTAGAATTATTATTATATTTTTTGCTTGTTCTTTTATATTCTTTTACATATTTAGGTTTTTCTAGGTACCTAATTACCTTCAAGTTCACTAAATCATCTAGTTCTATGTCTAATTCTTCTAATTCTACTTTTGATTCTGAATCTAGATATATTTCTAATTCTATTTCAGATTCTACATTTGATTCTATTCCTAGACTTTCGTTATCATTAGAGTCTATTATATCTGAATAACTATGTAAGTGACTATCACTATTAGTAATGTATACTATGGTTTCTCTATCACTAAGGCTTTCTATATCTGATTCATAATAATTTTCATGTTTATTTAAATCTTTTTCTTTTTTTCTATGATGGTGGAAATGCTTGCAAGCATTTCATCTTCAAACTTTTCATAATAATCAACTTGATCATAGTTTGGGTTGTAATAATCTTCGTTGTAATAGTCTTCATATTGGTCCATGGTGACCAAAGATGCACGATATAGGCTAAAACTTACAAGAGAAGTGAGAGCAAAGGTGATAGTAAATAGTGCTTAACAAGGAAGTTACGAAAGTTTACTATTGATAGATCTGTGAGTGGGTAAGCTTTAAGAGTAGTGGAAACTTTTTGCAAAAGTTCAATAGATACGAAAGGATAAGGTCACAAATAAATACTAAGATTCCCTTGTCAGGATATGATGCCATTAGTGGATAGTATGGGTTCAGATAACTATTAGGTACTATAGCTCTGGAATGATGGTGAAGCAAGAGGATGGAATGATTCTTGATTCTCTCTCAAGAGGAAAACGATAGGTGGATGTCAGAACTTGATTCAATGAGTGGATATGGTTTCAGAGTGGATGAGACTTATCTTTTAGAGGATAAGGATGGAGTACTATTTATGATAAGGATGGATGGAGTACTATCTCTGATCAAAATATTTTATTACTAGAAAGAATGAGGCCTTGTCTTTTAAAGGATAAGGATGGAGTATTGTTCTTGATAAGAATGACAGGTGTGATAGAATCTTTGTGGTTACAGTAGATAAGGAGAATATTGAAACAGTTGAGGCAGAATGTTGTATGAAAAATGAAGAGATGCTTTGGATGATGTATAAAACCCATACAAGATAATAATTTTAAAAGATATTTTTGGATTTTCTTTGAAAATACGTAGATAGAAATATTTATTGATTTTTCCTTTTATATGTATTTTTTATGATTTTTTTAGGGTTCCATCATGCTTCGTTGTAAAACTCTGATGCAAAGAAAAGTGGCTAAAAATAAGTTGTAAGAAAAGCTAATGCTTAACTTTTAATCTAATACAATGAAAGTTCTACATTGCATGCATGGAAAGGGAAACAAGTCTTCGCATGATAAAAGTTTTACATTGAGTTGCTTTCATGCAAAGCATAAACAAATATTTTTTGATTTTGAAAGTGGCAACGAGTGCATGAAGAAAGCATTTTATATAAGGACAAGCACAAAAGGATGAAATAACAGAGTGGTTGTGGAAACGGTTTTAAATATACGATAAGTAGTAGTTCTTCTTCAATGCATTTTTTGCCTATAGAGATTTCCTATTGATGGGTCTTCACCTATGACAAATTGTCTAATGAAGGATAAAGGATATAAAAGTTCTAGGGTTGTTTCCTCCTAAACTTTGATATTCTAGAGATAGAGTACATTTATCTCCTGATATTATCCTTTTGGTACTGAATGCTGATGGTGACAAACTTTCCATACAGTGTAGCCTCATATTATTGAAGAAGAGAATACATATTGTTGTAATACTAGCTCTAAAATACATAGATAGTAAAGAGAATATCCCATACAGCACTGATGGAAACGCAGACGGATGGGGAGTAGCTCTATACTATAAACCTGATGAATTCTCGCCTAGCAAAATAGAAAGACTATGTAAATATGACAATGGCAAGTATAAAGAAATTCCTAATAGCCTAACTAGAATAGATTATGAGTTACTAGCAGTCCAATATGCTATTGATAGATTTAAACTCTATATATGGAATAAACCTTTCACAATCAGAACAAATTGTAAATCCATAGTAGAATATAGTAAGAGCATAAGACTACCCTAAGACATAAAATTAGATAAATTTCATAGATATAACATCTGCATTCAGAGTTCAAATTTGAATACATTGAAGGCAAAAAGAATGTATTAGTAGACATGTTAAGTAGGCAAATCCTTGTTGAACTAGGATAAACTTTTGTCTTCTTTTCCAGGAATGAAGCTGCTCATAGTAGCAGTTCCATCAGCACTTCTTGTACTAACATCTTGAACAAATTAGGTAGCAAAACAAATTGCAAGGTCCATATAAGCTCTTGTGGATG
The DNA here is from genome assembly GCA_017589505.3 of Metroxylon sagu. NCBI lineage: Eukaryota > Viridiplantae > Streptophyta > Magnoliopsida > Arecales > Arecaceae > Metroxylon > Metroxylon sagu. The sequence continues at coordinate 16,146 of JACVBY030000137.1, read as the reverse complement.
AACGAGGTCAGAAACCCTAAACTTCACTTCCGTGATGAACACTTTGGTAAGCACACTCTAGAATAGAGAACCTAAAGCAAACTCAAAAGAAGCAAAAACAATAGAAAGACCAAAGGAGTGGTCAAAGGCACTTGAAGAACTTTTAAATACTGTAAGAAGAATAGAATTAAGCCTTGAATAGAATATGAAAGAAATTAAAGAGCCATGGTCTAAATTCGAGCCTAACTTGACCCAGTTGGAATCATGCTCCGATTCGAGCCTCAGTCCAACCAATTGGAGCTATGGTCTCGATTCGAGCCTGAGTCGATCCAATTGGATTCTTGCTCCAAATCAAGCCTCACTCGACCCAACTGGAGCTATGGTCTCGATTTGAGCCTGACTTGACCCAATTGGATTCTTTCTCCAAATGGAGCCTCAATCAATGAAATTAGATCCATGCTCTTGTTTCAAGCCTGACTCGACCCAATTGGATTCCTACCCCGAATCGAGCCTTAGTTGACCCTATTGAAGCCATGGTCTCGATTTGAGCTTAAAGTAGCCCAATTGGATTCCTACTAAAAATTGACCTTAATTGACCAATTGGAGCCATTCTCTCATTTTGAGCCTAACTCGACCCCATTGGATTCTTGCTTTGAATCGAGCCTCACTCGACCCAATTGGAGCCATGGTCTCGATTTGAGCTTGACTTGACCCAATTGGATTCCTACTCTGAATCGAGCCTCAGCCGACTAAATTGGAGCCATGGTTTCAATTCGAGCCTGACTCAACCTAATTGGATTCCTGCTCCGAATCAAGCCTTAATCGGCCCAATTAGAGCCATGCTCTCGTTTCAAGCTTTAATAAACCTAATTTGATTCCTGCTCTAAATCAAGACTCGACTTAGTTGGATTCCTGCTCTGAATCAAGACTAAGTCAAACCAATTGGAGCCATGCTCTCTTTTCGAGCCTGGCTCGACCCAACTCGATTCCTACTCTGAATCGAGCCTCAGTCGGCCCAGTTAGAGCCATGGTCTCGACTCGAGCTTAACTCGACCTAGTTGGATTCCTACTCCGAATCGACCCTTAGTCGACCCAATTAATGCCTTGCTCTCGATTTGAGCTTGACTCAACCCAATTGGATTCCTACTTTAAATTGAGCCTCACTTGACCAATTGGAGATATGGTCTTGTTTCAATCCTGAATCGACCCAATTGGATTCCTACTCTAAATTGAGCCTCAATTGACCCAATTGGATCCATGCTTTTGTTTCAAGACTGACTTGACCTAATTGGATTCCTATTCCAAATTGAGCCTTAATCGATTCAATTGGAGCCATGGTCTCAATTTAAGCCTCACTTAGCCCAGTTGAATTTCTTCTCCAAATCAAGCCTCACTTTGATGTAACTGAAGCAATGGTCTCGATTCGAGCCTGATTCGATCCAATTGGATTCTTGCTCTGAATCAAGCCTCAATCGACCCAATTAGATCCATGCTCTTGTTTTGAGCCTGACTCGAACAATTGGATTCCTGCTCCAAATCGAGCCTTAGTCAACCCAATTGGAACCATGCTCTCATTTCGAGCCTAACTCGGCCCAATTGGACTCCTGCTGCAAATTGAGCCTCAATCGACCCAATTGGAGCCATGGTCTTGATTCAAGCCTCACTCGACCAAATTGGATTATTGCTCTAAATCAAGCTTAAGTCGACCTAATAAGAGCATCATCTCGATTCGAGCTTGACTCAACCTAGTTAGATTCTTGCTCTGTATCGAGCCTCAGTAAACCCAAATTGGATTCATGCTCTCCTTTCGAGCCTAACTCAACCTAGTTATGTCCTGCTCCAAATCGAGACTCAGTCGACCCAATTGGAGCATGCCCTTATTTCGATCCTGAATCAACCCAACTCGATTCCTGCTCTGAATCGAGCCTTACTCAACCCAACTAGAGCCATGGTCTCAATTCAAGCCTGACTCGACCCAATTGGATTCTTGCTCTGAATGAAGCCTCAATCGACCCAATTAGTTCCATGCTCTTATTTCAACACTGACTCGATCCAATTGGATTCTTGCGCCAAATTGAGCCTTAGTCGATCCAATTGGAGCCATGCTCTCATTTTGAACCTGACTCGATGCAATTCAACTCCTGCTATGAATCGAGCCTTAGTCAACCCAATTGCAGCCATGGTCTTGATCGAGCCTTACTCAACCAAATTAGATTCCTACTCCGAATTGAGCTTTAGTCAACCTAATTAGAGCCATCGTCTCGATTCGAACTTGACTCAACCTAGTTGAATTCTTGCTTCGTATCAAGCCTCAGTCAACCCAATTGGAGCCATGCTCTTGTTTCGAACCTGACTCAACCTAATTGTATTTCTGCTCAAAATCGAGCCTCAATTGACCCAATTAGAGCCATTCTCTTATTTCAATCCTAAATCGACCCAATTCAATTCTTGCTCTAAATCGAGCCTCACTCAACCCAATTGGAGCCATAGACTTGATTCGAGCATGACTCGACCTAATTGGGTTGATTGAGGGTCGATTCTAAGCAGGAATACAATTGGGTCGAGTTAGGCTCGAATCGAGACCATGGCTCCAATTGGTTTGGCTGAGGGTTGGTTCTGAGCAAAAATCCAATTGGGTCAAGTCAGGCTCGAAACGAGAGCATGGCTCCAATTAGGTCGATTAAGGGTTGATTCTAAGCAGGAATCCAATTGGGTTGAGTCAGGCTCAAATCGAGACCATGACTCCAATTGGGTTGAGTGAGGCTCGATTTGAAGCAAGAATCCAATTGGATTAATCAGGCTCAAAATGAGAGCATGGCTCCAATTAGGTCGATTGAGGGTCGATTCTAAGTAAGAATCCAATTGGGTCGAGTCAGGCTTGAAACAAGAGCATGGCTCTAATTGGGTTGACTAAGGCTCGGTTTGGAGCAGGAATCCAATTGGGTCGAGTCAAGCTTGAAGCGAGACCATGTCTCCAATAGATTGACTAAGGCTCGATTCGGAGCATAAATCCAATTGGGTCGAGCCAGGCTCAAAACGAGAAGTGGCTCCAATTGGGTTTGTTGAGGTTTGTTTCAGAGCGGGAATCCAATTAGGTCGAGTTAGGCTCGAATCGAGACCATGGCTTCAATTGGGTCGACTAAGGCTCGATTCAGAGTAGGAATCCAATTGGGTTGAGTCAAGCTCGAAATGAGAGCGTAGCTCCAATTGGATCGATTGAGGCTTCATTTGGAGTAGAAATCCAATTGGGTCAAGTCAGGCTTGAATTGAGACCATGGCTCTAGTTGTACCAGATCGAGCTCGAATCATGTTCTATCTATAAAGCATTACTCTAAGATCAGGTTGGATCAAAGCTAGATCAAACCTGAATCAAGTCCAATATGAAGAATTTCTCCAAGTTTGGTTTGGATCAAACCTGAAACAAGTCCAATCTGGAGCGTTGCTCCAAGATCGGATTAGATCATATTAGATCAAACCTTAATCAAGTTCAATGTAGAGCATTCTTATAAGTTCAAGTTGGATCAAACTTAGATCAAATCAAATCTAATTTATAGTATTGCTTTAATTTCAGGTTGGATCAAACTTTGATCAAACTTGAATCAAGTCCAATTTGGAGCATTGCTCCAAGATCGGATTGGATCAAACTTAGATCAAATCGGAATCAAGTTCAATCTAGATCGTTGCTCTAAGATTGGGTTTGATCAAGCCAAGATCAAGCCTCAATCAAGTCCAATCTAGAGCGTTGCTCCAAAATTGGGTTTGATAAAACTTAGATCAAACCCGAATCAAGTTCAATATAGAGCATTGCTCCAAGATTGAGTGAGATCAAATTAAGATCAAATCAAAATCATATTCAATCTAGAGCGTTGCTTCTTGATTGAACCAGATCGAACACAGATCATGTCCAAATGAAGTTTAATCTAGAGCGTTACTAAATGATCAAGCTTGATATTACTTAGATCAAGCCTGAATCAAGATTGATCTAGAGCGTTACTACATGATTTGACCATATCTAACCTCGGTCAAATTGCAATGAAGTTCAATTTGGAGCATTGGTCCAAGATCGTGCCAAAATGAGCCCAAATCATGTTCATTTAAAGCATTGCTCGAAGATCAGGTTAGGTTAAAGTTAGAACAGATCCGAATCAAGTCCAATCTGAAGAAAGATCAGTTTGGATCAAACTTGAAACAAGTCCAATCTCGAGCGTTGCTCCAAGATCGGCTCAGATCAAATTAAATCAAAACCTAGAAAAGTTCAATCGAAAGCATTCCTACAGGATCGGGTTGGATCAAACTTAGATCAAAACCAAATCAAGTCTAATTTGGAGCATTATTTCAAGTTCAAGTTAGATCAAACCTTGATCAAACTCGAATCAAGTCCAATATGAAGTGTTGCTCTAAGATCAGATTGGATCAAACTTAGATCAATCCTGAATCGAGTTCAATCTAGATCATTGCTCTAAAATTGGGTTAAATCAAATCAGGATCAAACCCAAATCAAGTCCAATCTAGGGCATTACTCCAAGATTAGGTTGAAACTCATGTAGATTAAATACGAATTAAGTTTAGTTTGAAGCGTTGCTCTAAGATCGGGTAAGACCAAACCAAGATCAAATCCAAATCAAGTTCAATATAGAGTGTTGCTCTAATATCAGATTGGATCAAACTTAGATCAAATCTTAATTAGGTCCCATCTAGAGCGTTGCTCTAAGATCAGATTGGATCAAACTTAGATCAAATCCGAATAAGGTCAAATCTAGGGCATTACTCCAAGATCGGGATTGATCAAACCCAAATCAAGTCAAATTTAGAGCGTTACTTTAAGATTGGTTTAGATTAAACTTAAGTCAAACCCAAATCAAGTTCAATCTAGAGCTTTGCTCCAGGATCGGGTTGGATCAAAGTTAGATCAAACTCGAATCGAATCCAGTCTATAGCATATCTCTATGATCAGGTTGGATCAAACTTAGATAATCCTAAATCAAATCTAATCTGGAGATTTGCAAGATCAGGTTTGATCAAACTTAGATCAAATCTGAATAAAGTCTAATCTAAAATGTTGCTCTAAGGTCGGCTTAGATGTAACTTAGAATCAAACAGAATCGAGTCCAACTGTAACGACATTACTCAAAAATCAGGTTAGATTAAACTTAGATCAAACACGTATTAAGTTCAGTTATAACCGTTACTACAAGATCGGTATAGATCAACTCATGATTGGTATAGATCTATCCAAGATCAGGCCCTTATGAAGTTTAATCCAGAGCGTTGCTCCATGATTGGGCCAAATGTTATATAGATTGAGCCCGAGATCATGCTAGATCGATTCTGAATGAAGTTTAATGAAAAGCATTGCTCTAAGATTGGGTTGGATCAAACTTAGATTAGACTCAAATCAAGTACAATCTGGAGCATTGCTCTAAGATCGAATTGGATCATACTTAGATCAAACCCAAAACAAGTCTAATCCAGAGTGTTGCTCTAAGATTAGGTTGGATCAAGCTTAGATCAAACTCGAATTAAGTTCAATCTAGAGCATCGCTCTAAGATCAGATTGGATCAAACTTAGATCAAACCCGAATTAAGTTAAATCAAGAGTGTTACTCTAAGATTGGGTTAGATAAAACCGAGATCAAACACAAATTAAGTGCAATCTAGAGCGTTGCTCCAAGATTGGGTTGGATCAAACTTAGACAAAATCCGAATCAAGTCTAATATGAAGCATTGCTCTAAGATTTAATTGGATCAAACTTAGATCAAACTCAAATCAAGTCCAATCAGGAGCATTGCTCTAAGATTGGGTTAGATCAAACTTAGATCAAAATTGAATCAAGTCCAATTTGGAGCATCTCTCTAAGATTCAGGTTCGATCAAGCCAAGATCAAGTCCAATCTAGAGCGTTGCTCCAAAATTGGGTTTGATAAAACTTAGATCAAACCCGAATCAAGTTCAATATAGAGCATTGCTCCAAGATTGAGTGAGATAAAATTAAGATCAAATCAAAATCATATTCAATCTAGAGCGTTGCTTCTTGATTGAACCAGATCGAACACAGATCATGTCCAAATGAAGTTTAATCTAGAGCGTTACTAAATGATCGGGCTTGATATTACTTAGATCAAGCCTGAATCAAGATTGATCTAGAGCGTTACTACATGATTTGACCATATCTAACCTCGGTCAAATTGCAATGAAGTTCAATTTGGAGCATTGGTCCAAGATCGTGCCAAAACGAGCCCAAATCATGTTCATTTAAAGCATTGCTCGAAGATCAGGTTAGGTTAAAGTTAGAACAGATCCGAATCAAGTCCAATCTGAAGCAAGATCAGTTTGGATCAAACTTGAAACAAGTCCAATCTCGAGCGTTGCTCCAAGATCGGCTCAGATCAAATTAAATCAAACCCTAGAAAAGTTCATTCGGAAGCATTCCTATAAGATCGAGTTGGATCAAACTTAGATCAAAACCAAATCAAGTCTAATTTGGAGCATTATTTCAAGTTCAAGTTAGATCAAACCTTGATCAAACTCAAATCAAGTCCAATATGAAGTGTTGCTCTAAGATCAGATTGGATCAAACTTAGATCAATCCTGAATCCAGTTCAATCTAGATCATTGCTCTAAAATTGGTTTAAATCAAATCAGGATCAAACCCAAATCAAGTCCAATCTAGGGCATTACTCCAAGATAAGGTTGAAACTCATGTAGATTAAATACGAATTAAGTTTAGTTTGAAGCGTTGCTCTAAGATCGGGTAAGACCAAACCAAGATCAAATCCAAATCAAGTTCAATATAGAGTGTTGCTCTAATATCAGATTGGATCAAACCTAGATCAAATCTTAATTAGGTCCCATCTAGAGCGTTGCTCTAAGATCAGATTGGATCAAACTTAGATCAAATCCGAATAAGGTCAAATCTAGAGCATTACTCCAAGATCGGGATTGATCAAACCAAGATCAAACCCAAATCAAGTCAAATTTAGAGCGTTACTTCAAGATTGGTTTAGATTAAACTTAAGTCAAACCCAAATCAAGTTAAATCTAGAGCTTTGCTCCAAAATCGGGTTGGATCAAAGTTAGATCAAACTCAAATCGAATCCAGTCTATAGCATTTCGCTATGATCAGGTTGGATCAAACTTAGATAATCCTAAATCAAATCTAATCTGGAGATTTGCAAGATCAGGTTTGATCAAACTTAGATCAAATCTGAATAAAGTCTAATCTAAAATGTTGCTCTAAGGTCGGCTTAGATGTAACTTAGATCAAACTCGAATCGAGTCCAATTTGCAGCATTACTCAAAAATCAGGTTAAATTAAACTTAGATCAAACACGTATTAAGTTCAGTTATAAGCGTTACTACAAGATCGGTATAGATCAACTCATGATTGTTATAGATCTATCCCAGATCAGGCCCTAATGAAGTTTAATCCAGAGCGTTGCTCCATGATTGGGCTAAATGTTATATAGATTGAGCCCGAGATCATGCTAGGTCGATTCTGAATGAAGTTTAATGAAAAGCATTGCTCTAAGATCGGGTTGGATCAAACTTAGATTAGGCTCAAATCAAGTACAATCTGGAGCATTGCTCTAAGATCGAATTGGATCATACTTAGATCAAACCCAAAACAAGTCTAATCGAGAGTGTTGCTCTAAGATTAGGTTGGATCAAGCTTAGATCAAACTCGAATTAAGTTCAATCTAGAGCATCGCTCTAAGATCAGATTGGATCAAACTTAGATCAAACCCAAATTAAGTTAAATCAAGAGTGTTACTCTAAGATTGGATTAGATAAAACCGAGATCAAACACAAATTAAGTGCAATCTGGAGCGTTGCTCCAAGATTGGGTTGGATCAAACTTACATAAAATCCGAATCAAGTCTAGTATGAAGCGTTGCTCTAAGTTTTAATTGGATCAAACTTAGATCAAACTCAAATCAAGTCCAATCAGGAGCATTGCTCTATGATTGGGTTAGATCAAACTTAGATCAAAATCGAATCAAGTCCAATTTGGAGCGTCTCTCTAAGATTCAGGTTCGATCAAGCCAAGATCAAGCCTCAATCAAGTCCAATCTAGAGCGTTGCTCCAAAATTGGGTTTGATAAAACTTAGATCAAACCCGAATCAAGTTCAATATAGAGCATTGCTCCAAGATTGAGTGAGATCAAATTAAGATCAAATCAAAATCATATTCAATCCAGAGTGTTGCTTCTTGATTGAACCAGATCGAACACAGATCATGTCCAAATGAAGTTTAATCTAGAGCGTTACTAAATGATCGGGCTTGATATTACTTAGATCAAGCCTGAATCAAGATTGATCTAGAGCGTTACTACATGATTTGACCATATCTAACCTCGGTCAAATTGCAATGAAGTTCAATTTGGAGCATTGGTCCAAGATCGTGCCAAAACGAGCCCAAATCATGTTCATTTAAAGCATTGCTCGAAGATCAGGTTAGGTTAAAGTTATAGCAAATCCGAATCAAGTCCAATCTGAAGCAGGATCAGTTTGGATCAAACTTGAAACAAGTCCAATCTCGAGCGTTGTTCCAAGATCGGCTTAGATCAAATTAAATCAAACCCTAGAAAAGTTCAATCTGAAGCATTCCTACAAGATCGGGTTGGATCAAACTTAGATCAAAACCAAATCAAGTCTAATTTGGAGCATTATTTCAAGTTCAAGTTAGATCAAACCTTGATCAAACTTGAATCAAGTCCAATATGAAGTGTCGCTCTAAGATCAGATTGGATCAAACTTAGATCAATCCTGAATCAAGTTCAATCTAGATCATTGCTCTAAAATTGGGTCAAATCAAATCAAGATCAAACCCAAATCAAGTCCAATATAGGGCATTACTCCAAGATCAGGTTGAAACTCATTTAGATTAAATACGAATTAAGTTTAGTTTGATGCGTTGCTCTAAGATCGGGTAAGACCAAACCAAGATCAAATCCAAATCAAGTTCAATATAGAGTGTTGCTCTAATATCAGATTGGATCAAACTTAGATCAAATCTTAATTAGGTCCGATCTAGAGCGTTGCTCTAAGATCAGATTGGATCAAACTTAGATTAAATCCGAATAAGGTCAAATCTAGGGCATTACTCCAAAATCGGGATTGATCAAACCAAGATCAAACCCAAATCAAGTCAAATTTAGAGCGCTACTTCAAGATTGGTTTAGATTAAACTTAAGTCAAACCCAAATCAAGTTCAATCTAGAGCTTTGCTCCAGATCCGGTTGGATCAAAGTTAGATCAAACTCGAATCGAATCCAATCTATAGCATTTCTCTATGATCAGGTTGGATCAAACTTAGATAATCCTAAATCAAATCTAATCTTGAGATTTGCAAGATCAGGTTTGACCAAACTTAGATCAAATCTGAATAAAGTCTAATCTAAAATGTTGCTCTAAGGTTAGCTTAGATGTAACTTAGATCAAACCTAAATCGAGTCCAATCTAGAGCATTACTCAAAAATTAGGTTAGATTAAACTTAGATCAAACACGTATTAAGTTTAGTTATAACCATTACTACAAGATCGGTATAGATCAACTCATGATTGGTATAGATCTATCCTAGATCAAGCCCTAATGAAGTTTAATCCAGAGCGTTGCTCCATGATTGGGCCAAATGTTATATAGATTGAGCTCGAGATCATGCTAGATCGATTCTAAATGAAGTTTAATGAAAAGCATTGCTCTAAGATCGGGTTGGATCAAACTTAGATTAGACTCAAATCAAGTACAATCTGGAGCATTGCTCTAAGATCGAATTGGATCATACTTAGATCAAACCCAAAACAAGTCTAATCCAGAGTGTTGCTCTAAGATTAGGTTGGATCAAGCTTAGATCAAACTCGAATTAAGTTCAATCTAGAGCATCGCTCTAAGATCAGATTGGATCAAACTTAGATCAAACCGAATTAAGTTAAATGCGAGTGTTACTCTAAGATTGGGTTAGATAAAACCGAGATCAAACACAAATTAAGTGCAATCTGGAGCGTTGCTCCAAGATTGGGTTGGATCAAACTTAGATAAAATTCGAATCAAGTCTAATATGAAGCATTGCTCTAAGATTTAATTGGATCAAACTTAGATCAAACTCAAATCAAGTCCAATCAGGAGCATTGCTCTAAGATTAGGTTAGATCAAACTTAGATCAAAATCGAATCAAGTCCAATTTGGAAAGTCTCTCTAAGACTCAGGTTCGATCAAGCCAAGATCAAGCCTCAATCAAGTTCAATCTAGAGCGTTGCTCCAAAATTGGGTTTGATGAAACTTAGATCAAACCCGAATCAAGTTCAATATAGAGCATTGCTCCAAGATTGAGTGAGATCAAATTAAGATCAAATCAAAATCATATTCAATCTAGAGCATTGCTTCTTGATTGAACCAGATCGAACACAGATCATGTCCAAATGAAGTTTAATCTAGAGCGTTACTAAATGATCGAGCTTGATATTACTTACATCAAGCCTGAATCAAGATTGATCTAGAGCGTTACTACATGATTTGACCATATCTAACCTCGATCAAATTGCAACGAAGTTCAATTTGGAGCATTGGTCCAAGATCATGCCAATTCAAGCCCAAATCATGTTCATTTAAATTATTGCTCTAAGAATAGGTTAGGTTAAAGTTAGAACAGATCCAAATCAAGTCCAATCTGAAGCAAGATCAGTTTGGATCAAACTCGAAACAAGTCCAATCTCGAGCGTTGCTCCAAGATCGGCTCAAATCAAATTAAATCAAACCATAGAAAAGTTCAATCTGAAGCATTCCTATAAGATTGGTTGGATCAAACTTAGATCAAAACCAAATCATGACTAATTTGGAGCATTATTTCAAGTTCAAGTTAGATCAAACCTTGATCAAACTTGAATCAAGTCCAATATGAAGTGTTGCTCTTAGGTCAAATTAGATCAAACTTAGATCAATCCTGAATCAAGTTCAATCTAGATCGTTGCTCTAAAATTGGGTTAAATCAAATCAAGATCAAACCCAAATCAAGTCCAATCTAGGGCATTACTCCAAGATCAGGTTGAAACTCATTTAGATTAAATACGAATTAAGTTTAGTTTGAAGCGTTGCTCTAAGATCGGGTAAGATCAAACCAAGATCAAATCCAAATCAAGTTCAATATAGAGTGTTGCTCTAAGATTAGATTGGATCAAACTTAGATCAAATATGAATTAGGTCCAATCTAGAGCGTTGCTCTAAGATCAGATTGGATCAAACTTAGATCAAATCCGAATAAGGTCAAATCTAGAGCATTACTCCAAGATCGAGATTGATCAAACCAAGATCAAACCCAAATCAAGTCAAATTTAGAGTGATACTTCAAGATTGGTTTAGATTAAACTTAAGTCAAACCCAAATCAAGTTAAATCTAGAGCTTTGCTCTAGGATCGGGTTGGATCAAAGTTAGATCAAACTCGAATCGAATCCAATCTATAGCATTTCTCTATGATCAGGTTGGATCAAACTTAGATAATCCTAAATCAAATCTAATCTGGAGATTTGCAAGATTAGGTTTGATCAAACTTAGATCAAATCTGAATAAAGTCTAATCAAAAATGTTACTTTAAGGTCGGCTTAGATGTAACTTAGATCAAACCCGAATCGAGTCCAATCTGCAGCATTACTCAAAAATCAGGTTAGATTAAACTTAGATCAAACACGTATTAAGTTCATTTATAAGCGTTACTACGAGATCGGTATAGATCAACTCATGATTGGTATAGATCTATCCCAGATCAGGCCCTAATGAAGTTTAATCCAGAGCATTGCTCCAAGATTGGGCCAAATGTTATATAGATTGAGCCCGAGATCATGCTAGATCGATTCTGAATGAAGTTTAATGAACAGCATTGCTCTAAGATCAGGTTGGATCAAACTTAGATTAAACTCGAATCAAGTACAATCTGGAGCATTGCTCTAAGATCGAATTGGATCATACTTAGATCAAACCCAAAACAAGTCTAATCCAGAGTGTTGCTCTAAGATTAGGTTGGATCAAGCTTAGATCAAACTCGAATTAAGTTCAATCTAGAGCATCGCTCTAAGATCAGATTGGATCAAACTTAGATCAAACCCGAATTAAGTTAAATGCGGAGTGTTACTCTAAGATTGGGTTAGATAAAGCGAGATCAAACACAAATTAAGTGCAATCTGGAGCGTTGCTCCAAGATTGGGTTGGATCAAACTTACATAAAATCCGAATCAAGTCTAATATGAAGCGTTGCTCTAAGATTTAATTGGATCAAGCTTAGATCAAACTCAAATCAAGTCCAATCAGGAGCATTGCTCTAAGATTGGGTTAGATCAAACTTAGATCAAAATCAAATCAAGTCCAATTTGGAGCGTCTCTCTAAGATTCAGGTTCGATCAAGCCAAGATCAAGCCTCAATCAAATCCAATCTAGACCGTTGCTCCAAAATTAGGTTGGATAAAACTTAGATCAAACCCGAATCAAGTTCAATATAGAGCATTGCTCCAAGATTGAGTGAGATCAAATTAAGATCAAATCAAAATCATATTCAATCTAGAGCATTGCTTCTTGATTGAACCAGATCGAACATAGATCATGTCCAAATGAAGTTTAATCTAGAGCGTTACTAAATAATCGGGCTTGATATTACTTAGATCAAGCCTGAATCAAGATTGATCTAGAGCGTTACTACATGATTTGACCATATCTAACCTCGGTCAAATTGCAATGAAGTTCAATTTGAAGCATTGGTCCAAGATCGTGCCAAATCGAGCCCAAATCATGTTCATTTAAAGCATTGCTTGAAGATCAAGTTAGGTTAAAGTTAGAACAGATCCGAATCAAGTCCAATCTGAAGCAAGATCAGTTTGGATCAAACTCGAAACAAGTCCAATCTTGAGCGTTGCTCCAAGATCAGCTCAGATCAAATTAAATCAAACCCTAGAAAAGTTCAATCCGAAGCATTCCTACAAGATCGGGTTGGATCAAACTTAGATCAAAACCAAATCAAGTCTAATTTGGAGCATTATTTCAAGTTCAAGTTAGATCAAACCTTGATCAAACTCGAATCAAGTCCAAAATGAAGTGTTGCTCTAAGATCAGATTGGATCAAACTTAGATCAATCCTGAATCGAGTTCAATCTAGATCATTGCTCTAAAATTGGGTTAAATCAAATCAGGATCAAACCCAAATCAAGTCCAATCTAGGGCATTACTCCAAGATTAGGTTGAAACTCATGTAGATTAAATACGAATTAAGTTTAGTTTGAAGCGTTGCTCTAAGATCGGGTAAGACCAAACCAAGATCAAATCCAAATCAAGTTCAATATAGAGTGTTGCTCTAAGATCAGATTGGATCAAACTTAGATCAAATATGAATTAGGTCCAATCTAGAGCGTTGCTCTAAGATCAGATTGGATCAAACTTAGATCAAATCCGAATAAGGTCAAATCTAGAGCATTACTCCAAGATCGAGATTGATCAAACCAAGATCAAACCCAAATCAAGTCAAATTTAGAGGGCTACTTCAAGATTGGTTTAGATTAAACTTAAGTCAAACCCAAATCAAGTTAAATCTAGAGCTTTGCTCTAGGATCGGGTTGGATCAAAGTTAGATCAAACTCGAATCGAATCCAATCTATATCATTTCTCTATGATCAGGTTGGATCAAACTTAAATAATCCTAAATGAAATCTAATCTGTAGATTTGCAAGATCAGGTTTGATCAAACTTAGATCAAATCTGAATAAAGTCTAATCTAAAATGTTACTCTAAGGTCGGCTTAGATGTAACTTAGATCAAACCCAAATCGAGTCCAATATGGAGCATTACTCGAAAATCAGGTTAGATTAAACTTGGATCAAGCACGTATTAAGTTCAGTTATAAGCGTTACTACAAGATCGGTATAGATCAACTCATGATTGGTATAGATGTATCCCATATCAAGCCCTAATGAAGTTTAATCCAGAGCATTGCTCCATGATTGGGCCAAATGTTATATAGATTGAGCCCGAGATCATGCTAGATCGATTCTGAATGAAGTTTAATGAAAAGCATTGCTCTAAGATCAGGTTGGATCAAACTTAGATTAAACTCGAATCAAGTACAATCTGGAGCATTGCTCTAAGATCGAATTGGACCATACTTAGATCAAACCCAAAACAAGTCTAATCCAGAGTGTTGCTCTAAGATTAGGTTGGATCAAGCTTAGATCAAACTCGAATTAAGTTCAATCTAGAGCATCGCTCTAAGATCAGATTGGATCAAACTTAGATCAAACCCGAATTAAGTTAAATCTGGAGTGTTACTCTAAGATTGGGTTAGATAAAACCGAGATCAAACACAAATCAAGTGCAATCTGGAGCGTTGCTCCAAGATTGGGTTGGATCAAACTTACATAAAATCCGAATCAAGTCTAATATGAAGCATTGCTCTACGATTCAATTGGATCAAACTTAGATCAAAATCAAATCAAGTCCAATCAGGAACATTGCTCTAAGATTGGGTTAGATCAAACTTAGATCAAAATCAAATCAAGTCCAATTTGGAGCGTCTCTCTAAGATTCAGGTTCGATCAAGCCAAGATCAAGCCTCAATCAAATCCAATCTAGACTGTTGCTCCAAAATTGGGTTGGATAAAACTTAGATCAAACCCGAATCAAGTTCAATATAGAGCATTGCTCCAAGATTGAGTGAGATCAAATTAAAGATCAAATCAAAATCATATTCAATCCTAGGCGTTTAGCTTCTTGATTGAACCGAATCGAACACGAGATCATGTCCAAATGAAGTTTAATCTAGAGCGTTACTAAATGATCGGGCTTGATATTACTTAGATCAAGCCTGAATCAAGATTGATCTAGAGCGTTACTACATGATTTGACTATATCTACCTCGGTCAAATTGCAATGAAGTTCAATTTGGAGCATTGGTCCAAGATCGTGCCAAATCGAGCCCAAATCATTGTTCATTTAAAGCATTACTCTACAGATCGGAGTTAGGTTAAAGTTAGAACGGTCCGAATCAAGGTCAATCTGAAGCGAGATCAATTTGGATCTGAAACTCGAAACGAAGTCCAATCTCGAGCATTGCTCCAAGATCGGCTCGGATCAAATTAAATCAAACCTTAGAAAAGGATTCGATCGGAAGCATTCCTACCAAGATCGGGTTGGATCAAACTAAGATCAAAACCAAATCAAGTCTAATTTGGAGCATCATTTTCAAGTTCAAAGTTGGGTAAAACCTTGATCAAACTCGAATCCAAAGTCCAATATGAAGTGTTGCTCTAAGATCGGATTGGATCAAACTTAGATCAATCTGAATCGAGTTCAATCTAGATCATTGCTTTCTAAAATTGGGTTAAATCAAATCGGAGGATCAAACCCAAGATCCAAGTCCAATCTAGGGCATTACTCCAAGATTAGGTTGGAAACTCACATGTAGATTAGAAATCTACGAATTAAGTTTAGTTTGAAGCATTGCACCTTTCTAAGATCGGGTACTAAGACCAAACCAAGATCAAATCCAAATCAAGTTAGAAGTATAGAGTGTTGCGCTAAGATCAGACATTGGATCAAACTTAGATCCAAATCTAAATTAGATCCCAATCTAGAGCGATTGCTTTCTAAAGATCAAATTGGATCAAACTTAGATCAAATCCGAATACCAGGTCAAATCTAAGAGCATTACTATAAGATCGGGATTGATCAAACCAAGATCGAAACCCAAATCCAAAGTCAAGATTTAGAGCGCTACTTCAAGATTGGTTTTAGATTAAACTTAGAAGTCAAACCTAAAATCAAGTTCAATCTAGAGCTTTGCTCCGAGGATCGATTTGGATCAAAGTTAGATCAAACTCGGAGAAATCGAATCCAATCTACTAGCATTTCTCTATGATCAAGTTGGATCAAACTTAGAATAATCCTAAATCAAATCTAATCTCGAGGATTTGCAAGATCGGAGTTTGATCAAACTTAGATCAAATCTGAATAAAGTCTAATCTAAAATGTTTCTCTAAGGTCGGTTAAACCCCAGATGTAACTTAGATCAAACCCGAATCGAGTCCAATCTGAAGCATTACTCAGAAAATCGGGTTAGATTAAACTTAGATCAAACACGTATTAAGTTTAGTTATAAAGAACGTTACTACTGAGAGATCGATATAAGATCAACTCA
>JACVBY030000289.1:0-257327 GCA_017589505.3 Metroxylon sagu | reverse complement strand
TTTTTTCATACACAACAGGCGTAGATTTCTATTGAAAAATAGTAAAATCGGCAAAATCCAGGGTAAAGATGAAACGAAAAATCAACTTTTGGGAAAAGAAAAAAGGACGCCAGAGAAGCCGATCTAATGGCGATTGAGTTGGATGCCACCGAAACTTGGATCTGCTGATCGACGTCTCTCTCATTGGTACCTGTTACTTCTCTTAAAACAAAATCGAAATGAAGAAATCATGCTTGCACGCTCTCATGCGCACCGTGATATGCAGCACCGTCAGTGCAATAGCGCTGCTCTTCTTCTTCCAAGTCCTCTTCTCCATTTTTCTAATCTTTCTTAGAAACCAGGAGCAAGCTCTCAAAAGAAAAATAAAAAAAAGAAGAAAGACAAATCTAATGTGGATGGAGAACAAGCACCTGGGCAGGCAGCTGGGGGACGAGGGCATGGAGATTCGAGAACATCTCCCTCATCTTCTTCCTCTTCTCCCTCTCGACCCGTATGCGCTTCGTATGATAGGATTCGCGGCCACGTTTTCCCTCATGTCCCTCGCCCTTGGAGGGCGATCTCTTCGACGCCTCACTAGAGACCCACTGGCCAGAGGGATCATTCGAGCTCGACTCGGGTAGCTCCATGGCCGCCTTGCGGTCGCTGCCGCTGGAGCCGTTGAGTTAAAGAACGCCCACGGCTGGGCAATCAGAGCTTAATTTATTTATAAATGGAAGCGATGGCAAAAGCCTGATGGTTGTCGTTTTTAAAGCCGAAGAGCTGTATTATATGCTTTCCTCTTGTTTAAATTTTTCGGTTGAACCATCAGCCAATATTTATTAGTCATAAATGAATTCATTTGGCCGTTCGTAGCTTCTGTCCAAAAGAAAGCATCTGGCTCGCTATATGTTTTAGAAATTCTTCGAATAAATAAGTATAAAAATTTTTGATTTTTCCTCCTCTTTTACTTTTTCTTGGTTGCATTTGCTTTTCATTATCAACATTAAGATACACATTACAATCTAAACTTATATTAGATGTGGAGCACTCATTAATTTATATAGGTAAATTATTTATTATTAAAAAAAATATTTTCAAAGAAGATTGCATCAAGGTTCCATAATTATATTATTAGAAATTTTAGAATTTAACCCTAAAAATCGATATGGACACTGTTTAAAGAATATCAAATAAAAGCATAGTATGTTGTTTCAGGACGTATTTTTCTTTTCTTATTTATTGAAATATTCACCTTAATTAGGCATCCCATACTTTG
Source organism: Metroxylon sagu (assembly GCA_017589505.3). NCBI lineage: Eukaryota > Viridiplantae > Streptophyta > Magnoliopsida > Arecales > Arecaceae > Metroxylon > Metroxylon sagu. The sequence goes on along the minus strand of JACVBY030000289.1, from coordinate 256,072 downwards.
AGAATTTTTTGATTTGATTTTTTATTTTTCTAAAATTCATAGGGTGTTTTATTTAAATTTTTATATTAAATTAATTCTATTAAAATATGATGTTTTAATATAAAGCCTCACCCTATAAATTATTAGGTAGAGCCTAGAATTTACTACATAGTATTAACTATATCTAATAATTTTTGATTTTTTCTTTCCATTACTCCATTAGATCAAGGTGCATATGGAGGTGTTACTGGATGTATAGTTCTATTCACTTCACAAAATTCATTCATTTTAGTTGAAACATATTCTTCACCTTTATTTATGGGTGGGCTGGGCTCGGGTTCAGGTCGGGCTAGACCCAAAGTCAGGCCAACTATTGCTAGCACAAGCCTGACCTAATAGGATCATTTAAGGCCCGAACCTTGCCCAACCTGTGCTCTTTATATATTATTAGTTTTATAATATATATATAGCATATATTTAAATAAGGTTAAAAAAGAGCTGGTTGATTCCTTGGTCAGAGCGCTGGCACTTTATTGAGAGGTCTTTTGTTTGACTTGCTTTTTAAGGCCTTTATATAAAAATTATATATTCAGGTTGGGTCGAACCAAGTCTGATCTATTTTTCTTAAGTTTGGGCTCAGCCCAAAATTTGAATGGGCCTAGATACTTAGGTCTCACCCGGCCCCATAGGCTAAAATTTATGACTTGAGCCCGAAAATTTTCAGGTCAAGTTTGGGTAGGCCCACGAGTTGCTCGGCCTAGCCCAAGGGTTGCTCGACCCATACTCACCCCTACCTCCATTGGATCACAAAATTTTAATTTCTTTTTTAATTGATTTTCAACGTAGCTTTATAAATTTTAAATTTGTCAAATAATTAACTTTTTGAATTGATTAGATAAACATAAAAATATTTTGAATGATCATCTATACAAGAAATATTTAGTTTCATGTATCAAGATATTGTTACTATTACATATGTCACTATGAATTAATTTTAATAATTTTGTATCTTTTTCCATTGATTTAAATTACTTTTTAGGTTGATTGGCTTGCACACAAATTTTACAGTTTTTCTGTTAAATTTATTTGAGATTTTAGAATAAGATCTAAAATCATCATTCTTATAATTATATTCAAATTTACATATCCAAGCCTACCATGCCATGACACAATGAGAAATTTTATTACCATTAGAAGAAAGCATTATTACATTTAAATGGAACATCCGGCAAATAATCTTTACAAAAAAAATTACATTTCTTCTAAATACAATCTTGTTAGACTCAAATACAACTCTATAACCATGTTGAACCAACAAAGATGCACTAATTAATTTTTTTCTAATTTCTGGAGCATGACAAACTTTATTTATTGTGTGAATTTTTTTAGATGACAATTCTAACTTGGCTTGGCCTTTTCTTAGGAATAGAGCCACACTCCCATTCCCCATGCCCACAGCTGTTGTGCTTGATGGTTGATGAGAGGAAAATAAATTTTTATCAACACACACGTGAACATTAGCCTTAAAGTCTACGTACCAATCATTTGAATTAAAAATAACATTTAACTATGGGCTAGAGATAAAATATTTCTCATATAGGAAAGAAGAGCTGATCCTTATAGTAACCACATTAGCCTATAGTTTAAGGGCAACAGGAGGTCCAGATACTTTAGGGCTTGTCCATGACGGCTGTATTTCAGCCAGAATTTTTTCTCAGAAAGAAAGGCGAAAGAAGTGGAACATCAGAATTCTCATTTTTCATTTTGAAATCATACTTATCTATCCAACAATACGTTACCCACACACACCTAACTACATTTGATTTTTAACTCAACAAACTACCAGACTTATTAATAAAATACTTATCATATAATAATGATAACAATAAAGAATTAAATTTTAATGCTCTCCCTTAATTCCTTATTGTGACATTCAATAATTCTCTAAAGTATTGAAACTTGTCTCTTGAAAGTGTTTTAGTAAAAATATCTGCAACTTGATCAATGGAGTTGCAATATTTGATTTGAATCTTCTTCTTCTCCATTGCATCTCTAATGAAGTGATGCTTGATGGCAATGTATCTTGTACGGCTATGGTAGACTAGATTCTTAGTCATAGCAATTACTGATTTGTTGTCACACAAGATTGGAGTAGCTTCTTCTTGCTTCTCACCAATATCCTTCAAAATACGCCTTAACCATATTACTTGTGAAGCTGCCAATGATCTTTGAAACATATTCAACCTCGGTGATGATTGTGCTATTATTTGTTGTTTCTTAGAAGTCCAAGCAACTGCTCCCGAACCAAGAGAAAAAACATATCCTGAAGTGCTTCTCATATCATCAATACATTTAGCCCAATCACTGTCACAAAATCCCAATAACTTTGCACAATATTCTTCTCATACCAAACACCAAAATCAATAGTACCTTGAATGCATCTCAACACTCTTTCAGCAGCCCTAAAATGAATTTGAGTAGGTTTTGTGCATAAACCTCGGACAACAAGCTTCTTTGCATACATAATATCAGGTCTAGTAGCTGTCAAATATAATAAACTTCCAATTAAGCTTCTATAGAATGATGCATTCACTTCTTTGCTTCCATCTTCTTTGCTTAGCTTTTCATTCACAACTAATGGAGTACAAATTGATTTACAATTCACCATTTGAAATTTTTTAAGAAGAGTTTTTGCATACTTCTTTTAGCAAATAAACACTCCTTGATAAATTTCAATACTCAAAAATTGATGTAATAAACCCAAGTCACTCATTTCATATTTTTGCTTCATCTCCATTTTAAAGTTAGCAATCATTCTTTCATCATTACCAGTAATCACCATATCATCAACATAGAGAGAAATAATAAGAATGTCAGATATACCTTGCTTCTTAATATATAATGTTGGCTCATTCTTGCTTCTTTGAAAACCTTTGTTGTTGAAGTAGGCATCAATCTTACTATACCAAGTTTGGGGTGCTTGTTTAAGGCCATACAAAGCCTTTTTTAGCTTGTAGACTTTTTCTTCTTTTTTATTTGCCACAAAGCCTTGAGGTTGCTCTACATAAACCCCCTCTTTCAGAGTACCATTCAATAACGCTGATTTTACATCAAGTTGATGCAATAACCAGCCATTTTTAGCTGCCAAGGCAATAAAAACTCTAATTGTATCATGTTGAGCCACTGGAGCAAATGTCTCTTCAAAGTCAATTCCAAGTTGTTGAGAATATCTTTTGGCTACAAGCCTTGCTTTGTTCTTTTTTGGATAGTACCATCCAAATAGAATTTCATTTTGTAGATCCACTTCACACCAATCACTTCTTTATCTTTTGGTCTTTCAACTAACTCCCAAGTTTTGTTCTTCTCAATCACATTAATTTCTTCTTCCATAGCTTTCTTCCAAGTCTCTTCTTTGATTGCTTCTTCAAAACTTTCTGGCTTAACAACACAAAAATTGCAGCTAACATACATATCACTAAGGCTTTTCATTTTCCTTGGAGGTGTACTACTTGATCATGAATAACTAGAGCTTGATGATGAACTTGAACATATTTGTGGAGATATTTGTAGTGCATCTTCATGAACATTATCTTCATATTCTTAAATTTCTGGTGTTTCATTGAGAATAATGGCCTGACCTTGGACTTTCTTCTCTTTCCAATCCTACGTATCCTTCTCATTAAAAATAACATCTCTACTAATAATCAACTTATTTTTCTTCAAGCTGAAAAGTCTATAGCCCTTTGATTTTGAGCTATAACCCACAAAAATGCATTTCTCACTAGTCTCATCAAGCTTGTTACATTCTTTGGAACATGAGCAAAACAAATACATCCAAAAACCTTTAAGTGATTCACTGATGGCTTCTTTCCACTCCAAGCTTCAATTGGAGTTTGATTAATCACTGCTTTTGTTGGGCATATATTCAACAAATAAACTGCAGTATAAACTGCTTCACCCTAAAAAGACAAAGGCAGCCCCTTCTCATGAAGCATTGCTTTTAACATCTCCACAATAGTTCTATTCTTTCTTTCAGCCACTCTATTTTGTTGTGGAGTGTATCCAACCGTTAGCTATCTATTCAAGCCAATATCTTCACAAAAATTATCAAATTCATTTGAGTTATACTCACTATCTCTATTACTTCTTAACACTTTAATCAAATATCCACTTTGCCTCTGAACAAAATGCTGAAATTTTTTAAAGATACTAAACACATCTGATTTTTGTCTCATAAAATATACCCATGTCATTCTAGAGAAGTCATCAATAAAGGTTAGGAAGTATTTGTTACCTCCATGAGATGGTGTTGACATAGGACCACATACATTTATGTGAACAAGCTCCAATGGTGCTTTAGCTCTCCATGCCTTCTCTTTTGGAAATGTTTCTCGATGTTGCTTCCCAAGTGCACAATCTTCATAAACTTCTTTTAATTCTTGTATAGATGGCAGCTCATACACCATGCTCTTCTGCTGAAGATTTTTCAAGCTTTGAAAATTCAAATGCCTAAGTCTTCTATACCATAACCATGAGTCACCAACTATATCCATCTTCAAAGCTACATCATTCTTGTAAGAGAAAGTAAGAGGAAAACTTCTATTTTTCTCCATCTTGATCTTTGCTACAGCTTGATTTCTTTTATCAAAAATTCTGCAAGAGTCTTCTTCAAAGTGAACCGAGTATCCATGATCTACAAGTTGTCCAATACTTAGCAAGTTTTGCTCTAGTTCTGGAACTAGCAACACATCACGGATATATCTTGTTCCTTTCTTTGTTTCTATGGCAATTATATCTTTTTCTTTTGCTTGAACTAAGGCACCATTACCCATCTTCACTTGAGAATTGGTAGTTGAATCAATCTCCATAAAAATTCTTTTATTGCTGGTCATATGATTGCTACACTCGTTATCAAGAAACTAAACATCATGCTTTCGGTCCATAGCTGCTTGACAAGCATAGAATATATTGGCTTCACCTTCTTTTTCTTCAATAAAATTTACTTACTGATTTTTCATCAAGTAACAATCTTTTTGGATATGACCAAACTTTTTGCAATTGTGACATTGAGGCTTTCCTCGAAACTAACAATCTTTCTCTACATGGCTACTTCTTTGATAAATTCTAAATTTTTGTTGAGTGAATTCCTCATTAATTTGCCTTCTAAAGTTGCTTCTTCCTCTTCCTCTTGAATTGTTTCTACCTCTTTCTCTTGTATGTCTTTCACCTCTTAAAGATTCTCCTTTAGAGTCTTTATCGTGAAGTCTTAAATTAACATTGAGCTTGGATTGAAAAGCGCTCTCGATTGATTTTTCAGAATGCCTATTCGATCTTTGCTCAAATGCTTTAATTGATCCCATCAACTCTTCAACACTCAAACATTCAAGATCTTTAGTTTCTTCAATAACATCAATAATGGAGTCATATTTTTCGTGCAAACTGATAAGAATTTTTTCAACAATTCTTTGATCAGAAATAGTATCCCCATATATCTTCATTTGATTCACAACCTCCATAACTCTAGTGAAATAATCCTTCAACAACTCCATTTCTTTCATCTTTAAATTTTCAAAATCTCTTCGCAGAGTTTGAAGCTTTACTGTTTTTACCTTGGAAGCGCCTCTATACTCCTTTTGAAGAATATCCCAAGCCTCTTTTGGTCTTATTACATTAATAATTCTTAGAAAAATTTTATCGGCAACTCCTTATTGTATTAAAGCTAAAGCCTTTGCATCTTTCTTCCTTTGATCCTTTAATTGTCGTTTTTGGGCATTACTCAAAGCAACTGTATCATCCTGTTCATCATACCCATCTTCCACATACTCCCAAAGATCATATGATAAAAAAAACTGTTTTTATCTTCACAAACTAGAAATCATAGTTTTCTTCATCAAAAATGGGAACTTGTGATTGTTGAACACTTATAGATTGACTGCTTGAACTCGCCATCTTCAAAACTTGAGACTGCTTGGAGGTATCTTCACTCAAGCCTTTCGTCGAACACCTTGAGAGCCTGAGAAGACTGCTTGGATGTATCCTCACTTAAGCTTTTCATCGAACACCTTGAGAGCGTGGGAAGACTGCTTGGATGAAGTTAGGCTTTGATCTTCTTTGTTTCTCGTATTTCGATTCTTGAACTATGGCCTCCTTCCTTAGTCCACTTCCTGGGCATGATTCAAAGTTGAGGAAACTTTAAGCGCTGCTTGAGAATCCTTCTCTGGATTTTTTTTTTAAGATCAATTTCTGGAAACCAGGTTCGTTGGCTACGCATGGAAGCGGGATCTTCTTCTTAGATTCCGCCTGCGTTACGTCCGTATCTTTCTTTTTTCTTGATCCGTTTCGATGTTTCAGTTAAACGCGGAAGGGGAGCACCGCATTGCTATGAAAAGGAAGAGATTTGAGCGGTGGAGACTCGGCAGAGAATCATCGGCGATGCTCTGATACCAGTTTGACGGCTGTAGTTTCAGCTAGAATTTTTTCTTAGAAAGAAAGGCGAAAGAAGTGGAACATCAGAATTCATATTTTTCATTGTGAAATCATACTTATCTATCCAACAATACATTACCCACACACAACTAACCACATTTGATTTTTAACTCAACAAACTACCAGACTTATTAATAAAATACTTATCGTATAATAACGTTAACAATAAGGAATTAAATTTCAACAGTCCATGGCGGGAATAGCAATCCTTAGCCTTATGATTTGGTTTTCTACATACCCAACAAACTGATTCTTTCTTTGACTAAAGTTTTTACCACTATTGCTCTTAAAAGATTCTTTTTTTTTCTTAAAATTTTGAAGCTTAGGTTTATGTGCATTTTTGGCAATATGTGTCTTAGCCTGAAATTTAGATTTTTGCTATTGGTTTTGTGAGGCATGGTGTTTATCTTCGATCTTTAAGCTAACAAGCATGTCATTAAAAGTGAAATTTTTAGTTTTTGTTTTAGGCCTCTTGCAAATTCAGACCATGAAGATGGCAATTTTTTAATAAAAAATGTAGTAACAAGGACTGCTACATTAATTTCAATCTCTTTTATTTTCATATTAAACATATTGTCTTCAAATTCATGAAGCACTATTTAAAGTATCAAATATTATTTTTGTTAATTGAGAAAATATGCATTAACAAGAATAATAGAGCAAACAAGAATAAAAATAATCAAAAAAATAGTTTAACATAGTATGTGGATTGAAGTACATCAAAGTGCTATTTTCAGTAAGGAAATGCTCCACTACATCGGAATAAATTTTCGCATTCCTTTCCTAGCGCATTGGGATGAATTTCTATGCTTCTCTCCTAAATAGGACAACCCGTTGGACCTCTTGTATACAATTAAGATAATTCTTAAACCAATGACCGTTCGATACATTCACAAGAAAATATAGATTAAATAAGAAAGAGAAAGAGACTAAGAAGATAGTTTTCATATGAAGATAGAATTTATTCTTTATTACATATAAAATAATATAGATAAAACTTAGATCAAAAGAGAAGCACTTTATTAGAATAAAATACTACTGAAGAGAGAACATGGTCCTTAGGATGGGGAACATAGACTACTCTTCCACCCACATTCTCATGCACCAACAGTTATAAGATAAGTGTAGGATCGCATGCAAGAAAAAAAAGGAAAATAAATTTTAAATCAATCAGTTCCAACATGATAAAAAAGCTGAAAGTCTCATCTATCAATCATTAATAGTTTAATTCACTACTACTAATCCCAAGTAGAACCACAACCCATAGCAATAAAGAAATTCTAAACAGTGAGGACACACATGCTTTATTCTCAAGTCAACTTAAGAAGAAGCCCAGTCCTATATAACAAGTGAGAGGCCTTTTCTCTCTCGGTGCACTCCATTGAAGGCATGCTCTATCCTCAAAGAGGAAGCATGCATGAGGCCCTTCAGCATGATCACGAAGAAAGCCAGGGAAGTATTTCGCCAACTACATATTTGTACAAGTCTTCAATCATCAAAATCTGAGGGGATTGACCCGATACTCCGCTCACCTGTTCCATGAACCATAGTGGCAGTACGAAAGCTAATTCAATCAAGCTCATTTAGGAATGTACAACATATGTTAGTAAACATAAATGGCTGATTAAATCATAGTGAGAATAGTATGGCCTTGTTTATTGTCAGCTATTGTTGAATTCAATTCAGTTCATATACTTCTTACAATGCTGTTAGACCGTTGCAATGAGCAATTATAGTAGTCCAAAGGTCAAGGCATTCCTAACATGAATTTTGAAGTTATCATTACTTTTTTGTTCATCACTAACCAATGGAATTAATTCAATAACTTTTTAAGATACAATTTCTATCTTCTCAAGAGAATTTCAATAACTTTCAGGTCATCTTTGTCTAGACATACTACTTCTCAGCATGGGTAACTTTTCATGCCAATTATTCTTCTTTCTTCCCCTAAAAACATAATTAATTATCCATTATTCACAAGACATTTTGAGGAAGGAGCTGAGCTTTTCTTTTTCCCTTCTTTTTGGTGTAGGCAGAGGAAGAACGGAAGTTCAAACAATTCTATCTAGGTCATCCGAATGACATTACTAGAGCATCTTTTTTTTAACTGATATTTTTTCTCCAGATCAAACACAATGCAGATCATCAAAGCTTGGTAAAACGCGAAAGTATCATTTAAAATTCCTATTCTCATCTTATTTATCTTAATGCAGAAAAAGTTGCAATCTAAATCAAGGAAGGAAAACGAGAAGAAATATCTTAGAAAGTGCATGGATTACTTACATGGGCATGAATCATGATCATGCTCCTGGAGTCATCTGATGTGATTTCGGCCGAGACCACTTCGATGTTATACTTCTCAAGCACATGGGCGATGGCCATGAAGAGGCGCGGCTTCTTGACGGTGCAGATGCTGATGTGGGCGTCCGCTCCGGTCACGTTCAGCGCGACGTTAGGCGACGTCCAGGTCCGGAAGCAGGAGGGGTATTGAGGGATGGCGACAGCCAAGGGCGAGTTCGCCATTGCCAAATTCTTGACCTGGTCTGCCTGCCTCATCGACGATGCTGATTTTATCAGCCTGTGGAAGAGAGAAATTTTAGGAGAAATGAAGAGAGAGAGAGAGAGAAAGAAATCAGTGATGAATGATAGCTAAAGATTGATTCATTTAGTATGAGGACTGTAAAAAATGGATGTTGATTAGTCTGATAAGAAGCTCCTAAGAAGCCCAAAAAAAACAAAGACCATCTCAATGGAAGCCAGCAGAAATATATTACGCCTTTTGAACTCACCTCAATGTACTCCACTCCACTTCCTTTAGAAAAAAAGGGTGTAGATTTCTATCGAAAAATAGTAAGTAAAATCGGCAAAATCCAAAAGATCTACTTGGAAAAAGATGGAGGAGGCCAGAGAAGCCAATCTAATGGCGATGGAGCTGACGCCGCCGAAACTTTGATCTGCTGATCGACATCTCTGTTTTCAGTTCTTGTTACTTCCATTACTTCTCTTTTTTTTTTTTTTTTTTTTTTTTAAAGGAAAAAAAGGAGGAGATCATGCTTGCATGTTCTCGTGCGCACCGCGACAAGCACCACCGTCAGTGAAACAGTATCGCTCTTCTTCTTCTTCTTCCTCCAAGTCCTCTTCTCCCTTTTCTTCTCTTTCTTAGAAACCTGGTGCAATTTCTCAAAAGAAAACAAAAACAAGAAGAAGGAAAAGCGATCTAGTGTAGGTGGAGAACAAACAAGCACCTTCTCAGGCAGCTGGGGGAGGAGGGCTTGGAGATTCGTGAACATGGTCGTCATCTTCTTCCTCCTCTTCCTTTCTGTCCGTAGGTGCATCTCATGTTCCGATTCGCCGCCACCTTTTCCCTCCTGGCTCCCGCCCTTGGAGGACGAGCTCTTCGACCCCTCACCCAAGGCCCGCTTCACGGGGCCCGGGCCGGGCAGGCTGTTTGAAGCCGGGGCAGAAGGAATACTCGAGCCCGTCTCCGGCGGCTCCACGGCCGTCTCAACGTGGCCGCCACCGGAGTCGTCTGAGTCAAACAACTCCCACGCCATGCCCTTCCAGAGGAACGCCTGTAGCCCCTCTAGCTCCCCTCCGTCTCCTCCTCCTCCTCCTCCTTCTTGAGACATTGAGAGAGACAGATAAGAGAGAGAGCGAGAGAGAGAGAGAGGAGGAGAGTGAAGCGTTAAAAATGGTGGTGGAGTTCAGGTGAAGGGATGATGTCTGTGGGAAGAATGAACGCAAAATGTAATCATAAGACGTGCCGTTATCGGCGTCGGAACAAAAACGGACAGCTGCTCGAGGCCTGCGAAGTTTCGCCAAGGAATGGCCGGCTTCCCATCTTACCACGGCGTTTTCGCTATTACTACGAATGCACCACTGGTTTCTACCTTCCTCGCTACTATTTGTGCTCGCAGCCGGTCATGGAAGCGAACCGCGACGACTGCAATGCCGGACGTGTTGTTATTTACGCGGAGAAGGCGGCCATCCGCGATGAACTGCGAGCCAAATGGGCGCGACGTGGATCATTTCCTTCCCTTGTAACACCGCACACCGGAATGGAGCTCAGTGAGGCAGGAGAGGGAGAGGCCGGTGGGACTAGATGACGTGGGGGAATTCGTAGAGAACACGATTGGAAGGGTCAATTGGTGGAGAACACGTGGCATGGTATTTTGGCAATGGGGTTGCGTGCATTGCCGTTTCACTCTGGCAGCGAGAGGATGGTGGCGTTTGAATAGTTTTGAAAAAATATTAAGGCGACAAAGAAGAGGAAGGGATCCAAAGGCCTCATGGTCCTGTGCAGTGCAAACTACACAAGCTGTGATTTGATTTGGCCGTTATGTTGAAGCTGACATTCTCTGCTTTTCCTCTTTATTTTTTTTTTATTATATTATATATAACTTATTTCATAAGTTGTTGTATTTTCTATTTTTTAAAAAGAGATTGTACTACTTTTCTCAAATTTTTTTAAAAAAACTCTACATTATATGTATAGCTAATAGTTAATATCCAAATCCTGACTTACATCTCATAATTTGATCTAGAGAGAATTAGATGTATACAATCTTATCATCTTATTTCTACATAAAGTAAGGGGATGAAAGGTTTCACTATGGCATTTAAGGATTAAATTTACATGTTTGGATGATAGACTCATATATTGGCAAAAATTTGAGGGTTTCACAAAACTATTATATATAATTTGTACATTATTTTATGCTGCTTGTGAGAGTTTTAAGATAATTACACTCTCTAAAGAATAAGAAAGAGAGGCTCTTCACATCTCTCTTTGCATACCCATGTATATAAGCATTGTTTTGCATATAATATGAGGTAATGACTATGCATATGCTATTAAGGACTACATTCATACTCTAGACCAAAGGAGTTTGAAGAATTGGACCTTTCACTTTGGATTCGTCAAGGTCGGATTAGGAAAGAACAAAGGTTGACGTTGAAAAACAAGGAGAAGCTCTTCTTCTCTATGAAAAGAGAGATCGAAGGGTTGAATCAAATTGGAAAAGGAAAAGAGTCACCTCCCAGACATTCTACTAGACGACAAATGGAGCTCAACTCCTTTAGGGACGTAGCAGTTGAGGTGTTTGGCAAGGTATTCTTCATATACCTTAATTAGATAATTAATTTAAAAAGAGGAAAAGTGCAAGAAACCAAAAGATATTAAAATGTGAAAGACATCCCTAAGACATCACTACATAAAAATTCTTTGCCAAATCTTAAAGAGGTCACTATAAATGATCATGCAGATATACAAAGTTTATGAAGGTTCATTTATTCAAGAGAAAAAAAAAAGGGAAAGAAAAATAAATAATGATATTTTTTTTAAAAAAAGGAAAGGCTTTTCAAAGACTTTAAATTGATTTTTTCATATTTGCCAATTTATTTGCCAACAAAAATAAAATTTTATTTTTAATAAAAATAAGTTTTCCAAGTAATTTTGCTTGCAATTAAATAAATTCTTAATGAATTCAAAATTCTAACCTCAAGTCTTCTAGATATAGATTGAATTTTGAAAAAACTTTACTTTCAATCTATCTTAATAGATTTTGGATCACTTGAAATACACTATTATAATGTTACATATTACGGTTTAAAGTGCACAATATGTAGGCTATCTTTTAGCACGAACACTGAGGCCTCGTTTGGATGCATTATAAGTCAACTTATGAGAAAACATGATTCATGGGAAGATGACTTCCTAACTCCTGTGTGAGTGGCCTCTTTCCAGAAAGTCATGGCTTTTTTACTATACTTTTATTACTTCCTAGCATGAATTTGGTTAACCAAACAAAGTAAAATGGAAGCTCTTTTTAGGAAAAGCATTTTTTCTGGAAGACAGTGGCAACCAAACAGAACCTTATAGAGCTGCGAGTGTAGGCTTATGAAGAAAAATGAGTGTCAAAATTTTCACCTAATTTATATTAGCGACTTCATCGGTCACCATGACTTCAATCTCTTGAAGAGCCTAGCATTGCTTGAGGATACCATTCTTTGCTTCGGGCATCATGCCCTCCTTACTAGATATTGCCTCTTTGAGGATCAAGACCATGCTCAACATTTGGAGCCTAAACAAGTTCACTAGTGTTCTTGGAGCCTTCAACTGCCAAGAAGGTTAGTGTCCTCGAGCCTGCAGGAACAAATACACTATGGAATTCTCACACATGGGAGGTCTACTACCCCTGCACCATTATCATCCTTAGAGTGTTTAATAATTGCCATCTCGGTGGCAACAACAAGCTTGGCATTATTAGCATCAAGTTTGCAAGGAGGGGGAGTGTTACAAGTCATAAACTTTCTAAAAATTAGGATTAGTTTTTAATCCTATCAGACTGTCTTGAAGTTTGCAAGCTCAATAAAGACATTATTCCCAATATATGCCAAATAAGAATGTGGCTCTTAATACATGTAGGAGTCGACTTCTAATCTTTGTAGAATACAAATTTTAATTCTTATAAGATACATATGATTTTAAGGATGTACAGGGAAGCCAAAGAGTTCAAAAGAGATGTTCTAATACTATTGTGTGTATGTGGGTCTAGTGTGTGAGAGAGTTGGGAGAGAGAGAGGAATAGCCAAGGAGAGTCTCTTAACTTGTTATTATTTTTAATATATATTTTTCTTTCTTTAATATTTTTTTTCACTATTATTACTTGTTTTACATTAATGCTACTTGGACCTTATGTCGGTAGATTTGATCTACATTGAAAACATGCCATTCTACAAAAATAATATTTTTCTTCAAATTTCACACGATGTAATACCATCAAGCATATGATCTGAAAGGAGCAAATATTAAACTAAGAAATATAAAGGAACATTCGGAACCTTTCAAGAGTTAAAAAATATGGTGAAAGAAGGCGCTATCTATAATATATCTTTAGTGGGAAGAGAAGAAACTTTGTTGAAGAGGTTGACTTATTTTGCAAAAATTTCATTTCTTCCGCTATGAAAAGAGATATGTCACATGTGTGTGCATTAAGTGGGAGAGCTCTCTATATTACCTCTTTTGATAGATGTTTGCCCAAGTCATTATGGACCGAACAAAGAACATGTGTCGATTAAGAAAAGAGGATTAAGGTAAGCTAAGTCAGAGTAAGCCTTAATTAAAACTCGTTAAACTGATTTTTTTCCTTCCGTCTTCGCGACTGTTTCGTGGTGGATGGAGAGAGGAAATTTAGTGAGGACGATCAGTAGTGCGAGGACAAAAGAAGAGTCTCCGGGAAGCTAACAGCTGGACCACTCTTTTCTTCCCTTTTCTTCTCCATTTGACTTCTTCTTATGCTTCTTCTTCCTCTCCTTCTTCCTCTCGTTCTTCTTGCATCTTGGCTGGTAAACTACCATTGGAGGGTGTAGTTTGAACCCCCTTCACCGTCGAGCATCGTCGGAGCTGGAGTTAATGCAGTCGGTGAGGTAGGGAGGCCGAAAAAAATGTCACATTATTTTCCTCTGTTCTATTTTTCATTCCTCTGTTTCTTGACAATTTCCTCAAATCTAACTGATAGGGTGGGCGATCTTCTAATTAAAGAGTAGGGGAGGATTACGGGAGCTAGAGGATCATCCGAGGAAGCTCAAATCATTGCCGGCAACTTCGGCAAGGCAGAGGTAAACTTTTACTTCCTTTGCTTTTTGGGTTAGCAGAGAACGCGGTGGGATTTTTGGGTGATCGATGGGTTGGTCGTTGCCGGAGTGCTCACCGGAGGGGAGAGAGAATCGCTGCTACTCGCCATTTCCATGGTGGCCGACGAGGAGGAGGCGCAGCGGGGAGGGGAGATGGGTTGGGAGAAGAAGACAAGAGTCTTCTTCTTCCCTGTTTCCAACCAGGTCCAGCCGTGGGAGGCCACCGAACCTGGTAGCGTGCGCCACCGCCCTTCATTGGCGGTGAACAGGCGATGGGAAGAGGGAGCCGGAGGGTGAGTGCTGGCGGCAGTGGGTTTGGGCCGTTGGTAGTGAGGAAGAGAAGAGGGTGCTGGGGAGGGAGAGAGTGGGGCGCCAACGTGCGTAGGGGGGACGGAGCGATTGACAGGAAGACAAGAGAGAGAGAGAGAGCAGAGAGAGGGAAAGAGAGAGAAGAAGAAGAAGAAGAAGAAAAAGGGGGTGGCACTTGCATCGAGGGAGCTAGGGTGAGCGCGTGAGAAGAAGGTTGAAGCCTTAATGGGTTGAGCTTGAACCAATGAACCAGCTGGTTCAAGTTGGTTCAAGTCTTGGGGCTAGTTTTAAATTAAAAAAATAAAAAGAAAATATTAGGATTTGATTATAGAATTCATGGCAATTGGCTAAACTCATTCTGTAGATTCAGATCTGGTCTTAGAGATGCGTAATTTGATCTCTATTTCATCCAAATATCATATGATGTTCATGTTGAGTTGGAATAAAATGGTTTGAATGAGACAAAGGAAACACATTTATTTAAAATTATATTGATCAAATCTGACCTTGAAAATTGAACCATTGTGATTAGCAATGAGTCTAGTTTTGGTAATGATGTTTAATTGAACAACGGCCAAAGTAATCATAGGAAAATTTATTGACGAATGTAGGGGCATTTTTGTAAATATTATAAAGTTAGTGAAAACTTATAAAACTAGAAAATAATTAAATTTAGGATAAAAAGCAGTAAGTAGGGGTTTGTTAGACATTGAGTGAGGGGGTAAAAGAGTCATTTTTAGATTTTGGGCTAGAGGGGTAAAATGGTAATTTTTCTTGGTTAAGGATTTTGATAAATTAATTATTTATATGGGATTATAAGTGATTGTTGACTACACATGTTGCATTGAGGGGATTGTGGGAGTAGCAATTTGAGGTACGAGTTCTACACCTTACTGTTGTGTAATATGTTTTCATAACATGCATGCTTGCATATTTCATATTTTATTATGAGATTTCTTTGCATGATTTGAGATGAGTATTATGAATTCTTATGGATTTGTGTGTATATTGCAATATATTATTTTGATATAAATGGTTTTGGGTTTTCTAATCGTGCTTACGAGTTTTGGCATGCTAGCGATGAATGGTTTGATGGTGCTATGGAGATGTTTGAGGGTGACATAGTTGGGGAAGATGGTGTATGTGATGAATATTGTTGGTACATGGTACTAGTTTTGACGGTGAGTTGGAGTACTGCGGTACCATTACTAGCCTAGACTGGCGGCCCTAGGAAGGGCATGAAGGCCACGTAAGCCGGGTAGAACACAGTTATGGCAGCTGACATGACTGAGTTTATTATGCTGGGTACTAGTATATAAACCAACCTGGATAGGAGAAGTATCACCAGGTTAGGTTATTGACATGTAATATGGCCCTTAGACGGGGACAGTATGTACCAGTAGTATTATCTTGTGACGTTTACAGACTAAGAGAATGGCTCACTTAGTGATGTCTTTACGGGCGCTATGGCAAGGGAGGGAGGCTCAGGGCGTATTGCTTACTAAGTAAGTGCGACTTGCTTAGTGGTATCTTGCATGCGAGAGTATTGATGTATAGGTATGGAGGTTATTCTGAGGTTGTGGTATGAGTATTCTGATGTGTGAAGGTGATGGTGGATATGTGGATGATTTAGGTGCGACTACAGTCATGTGGATGAGTTGGTGGTGGATAGGGACTCTTAGGTGGCTTGAATTTTTCCTTTGAGTAGGGATTTTATTGATTTCTCGAATGGACATCTGTATGATGATATTGTTTGTTCAAACATATTTTGACTATACTAAACTATTTATTTGGCATATTCATGATAGTAAGTGTAGAAGTTCTACTGGGCTTTTTAGCTCATTCCATTATATCTTTTTTTTTTTATAGTAGATGAGGATAATGTATACTTGATAAACCAAAGCCTTAGGAAGGGACCTCAGGAGTGAGATCAGGGAGCTATTGTAGTTATTCTTTTGGGTGTATAGACTTTTGTATGTATCAAATGAGGATAACATATACAGGTTTGATGATATAATATAGAAAACAATATATATGTCTTGGCTTTTATAGTTGCATCTCATGATATGTTTAGGTTGAGATTAGCAGGCCTGGCATACTCTTGAGCCTTGCTTTAAGGATATGGCTAGATAGGGTCAGTCTCATACTCATCTATGCTGCATCTCATGACAAATTCGTCAAATTTGGCTATATATTTTGACACAGTTTTATTTCCTTAAACTAACCTCTACCACTAATCCAAAAGTCTCTGGTGATATGATGCGGGAAG
Organism: Metroxylon sagu; assembly: GCA_017589505.3. NCBI lineage: Eukaryota > Viridiplantae > Streptophyta > Magnoliopsida > Arecales > Arecaceae > Metroxylon > Metroxylon sagu. The sequence goes on along the minus strand of JACVBY030000289.1, from coordinate 239,394 downwards.
GTACTTTTCTCTAAGCCTAATTTTCATGGCTCTCCAGGTGGCTATGGGAACTTCACCTTCCTGTCTGATTAATCTCTCAACATTTCCCCAGTATAGTCTAGCCTGGCGCACTAATCTAAGCTTAATGAGCTTAAACTTCCTTTCTTCAGACATTTCATACCACTCAAAATATTGGTCCATGTCTCCCTCCCAGTCTATGTACACCTTAGGATCAAGACAACCATCGAATGTGGGTGCTTCTAGTCTGATATTCCTAATGGCTCTCTCATCTTGGTCCACTAAGTCTGGATTGGGTCTCCTTTGATTAAACTTAGGATTTGGATCTTGGCATGGAGCTCTCCAAGGGTTAGGAGGAGTGTGACATGGAGTGTCTAGATCAGGCTCAACAGGAGTCTCACGGGTGCCCTCTAGGGTGTCTAACCTTATATCCATTTGGTTAAGTCATTGATTAGGGCAAACTATTTAATCATGTTCCTCATTAGGGTTTCAAAATTGGACTCCATGGTTGAATCAGGTTGAGTTTGAGTCTGATGATAATGGGTCCCTGACCCAGTGGTCATGCAGTAAGCACACAAATCGTTCTAGGGTTTTGCTAGACTTAGAAGCTCAAGTAGAATGAGTCAACTCAAATTATAGCCAAGGCACCAATTATCCTTTCCACTGGCCAGGTAAGAGGTGGGGTTGTGGGAGGCTCTCCTGCTTTCACAGGGTTCTAATTAAAAACCACAAGTCCACTTAGGGCGTTTGCCTCTGGACCCCTTGCCTAGACACCAGATTTAAGAAATACGTGATGACTTAAGTGCACTAGTTTTCTAACAATACCACGAACTTGACCAGTTGGTGTCCCTAATCTAATTAGGTTGCTAATTGATTTTAGTTAATCTTAGGTTCGAATACAAAGGTAATTGTTTTGGGCCAAGTAAAGGGTCTCAATCCTTTCCTTATCTGACAGAGTAAAAGTACCCTTAGAGTAGTTTAGTTATGCATGCACACATATGTAAATAATGATCAAATCAAGACTCTAATCTAATATTCTCACATCCGACCGTAGCTCATTACTCCCAGGGGTCATAAGTATACTTTCGTATACCCGCTCAGAAGGCGTGAAAACTTAGATCAAAGCACACAAACCCTAATCATGCAAACAAACATGCAGAATTGCAGAAATTATCAGAAAATATCCAGATCAAATTAAGAACTGAAATTTGAAGGACTAATTGCAGACTTATTGCAGATTAAGGGAAAAATAAATGTAGGTGAAAACAACTACATTATGATGGATTTTATGCAAGCTACTTTCAGCTGTATGCAGATTTTAGCAATGCAGAAATTCAGGGTTTTGATGCATGAGCATATTCTAACCTAAGCTTTGATACCAAAATTGATGCGGAACATGAAGGCATGTTGTTGACCATCATAAAGAAACTAAATTTTAGATTAAAGATTTAAGATTTTTATGAATTGATTCCCAAAGACAGACCAAAAATATGCAGACAAAGATATCAAGTTGCGATTCTTCAGAACTAAACCCTTTAAAAAAACTAAGAAATAGGATCATAGGAATTGAGAAACTCCTAATTAGAACATACTCATTATTTTCAATAAATCAGATCTTAGAGGAAGGTAGTTTGGATTACCTGACTGTGATGTAACAGCTTCTGAATCAGCAGGTTTACACCGTTCCTTGAAGGATGCGCTCTGAAGGACAAGCTAGTTTTCCCTTGGGACCCTAGGTTGCAGGCTGATGGTTCTATGGTAAGGAAGAACTCCTTCTCAGATCTCGGTACCTGAGGATCTTGAGTTGTCAAGCCCGATATTGCTGAAGCTCTTCAATCTGGACCTTCCAAAGGATGATCTGGACTCCTTGCTGATTGTAAAAGATCACTTCAACCTTGGTTTGCCAAGAGAACTCTTGGACGCCAAGGACTTGATGCTTGTGGTGGACGGCAAAGGATGGGAACTAGGAGTTGGCGACCAAAGGATGGAACTAAGGTTTGTGTTCCGGTGCTTTGGGTCTCTCACCCTCTCCCTCACGAAGTGACAATGCTCAAGGTGCAGAATAGAAGAAGAGGTCTTCTTGTTTCATTCATCCCATTATTCTTCAAGTATAAGAGAAAGAAAGGGAGTATTTATAAACTTCCTCTACTTCTTGTTACAATAGGACTAGAATTCATCATACATAGAAAAGAATTTTCTTAGGATTGGTTAAAGCATGACAAATAGGAATAGAATATGATTTTCACATCTCCTTTACTTGGATTGGGCGGTCATGGCAAGAAAGCATGGGGCGGCAAAGCATTCCTCCTTTGGACTGGGCGATCATGGCAAGGAATCAAAGGGCGCCAACTTCCTTCCTTTCATGGTGTGGGGCGGCAACAAGAATCAAGGAGCTTCCATATATGTGTGGGACGGCAACAAGGGCTTCTATATTTGTCGTGGGGCGGCATAAGAATCAAGGAGGCGCTATCTACCTTCCATATTTGCTTGTGGTCCATGCATGAAACAAGGGAGGGGCACCTTGTATGCTATGGAGGTGGCGTAGGCGTTGACTGGAGTCTCCTGTAATAGCTGAGGTGGTGCCACTAGATGTAGCCTTCACCTTCTTGACTCAAGACACTTGACTTGACTTAATTACAGGACTCAATTGACTCATAAGTGGACTACACTTTATTGGACTCAATTACAGGACTCAATTAACTCATAAACAATTTGAAGGATCAATCAGAGATCCAAATGGACCCCTGTAACCTTTGTCTAATCCTGGTGCCCGCACCACCGTGTTGGTTGCCACTTTTCAGAAAGTCATGGCTTTTTTATTAATTCCTAGTATGAATTTGGTTAACCAAACAAAATGAAATGGAAGCTCTTTTCAGGAAAAGCATTTTTTCTGGAAAGACAGTGGCAACCAAAGAGAACCTTACAGGCTGGGAGTGTAGGCTTATGAAGAAAAATGGGCGTCAAAATTTCCACATAATTTTTGAAAGCATGCAAATTTTTGTCTCTTTTATCTTTTAACATTGTTTTATATTATAAAGAAAAGATTTATTTTTTAGTAGAAGAGTATACAACAAACCCCATCCAAAATGAGGACTATACTGATAATGTGGTGCAAAGTCATATTTAACTAAAATAAGCATTACAAATAGAAGCTTATCTTTTAATCTTTTTTTCTCTATAAGTGTATGTATCCTTAATCTTTGGCTGAAAGGCTGCCACATAATGCACTGTACTTACAACAACTTATTAATGGAAAACTTCATTCAGCTGGATTGGGATATGTTCCAGTCCACCCACCCATGCGCTTTCCTTCCACGCCGCATCTTGGGCGATCTTCGATGGCCTAATTTATGTGAACAACTTCGTCGATCACCACGACTTCAATCTCTTGAAGAGCCTAGCATTGCCTGAGGATACCATTCTTTGCTTCGGGCATCATTCCCTCCTTACCAGATATTGCCTCTTTGAGGATCAAGACCATGCTCAAGATTTGGAGCCTAAACAAGTTGACCAGTGTTCTTGGAGCCTTCAACTGCCAAGAAGGTTAGTGTCCTCAAGCCCGTAGGAATAAATACACTATGGAATTCTCACACATGGGAGGTCTACTACCCCTACATCATTATCATCCTTAGACTGTTCAATAATTGCCATCTCGGTGGCAACAACAAGCTTGGCATTATTAGCATCAAGTTTGCAAGGAGGGGGAGTGTTAGAAGTCATGAACTTTCTAAAAATTAGGATTAGTTTTTAATCTTAACAAACTTTGTCTTGAAGTTTGCAAGCTCAATAAAGACATTATTCCTAATATATGCCAAATAAGGATGTGGCTCTTAATACATATAGGAGTCGACTTTTAATCTTTATAGAATATGAATTTTAATTCTTGTAAGATACGTATGATCTTTAAGGATGTACAGAGAAGCCAAAGAGTTTAAAAGAGATATTCTAATACTATTGTGTGTATGTGGGTCTAGTGTGTGAGAGAGTTGAGAGAGAGAGAGGAAGAGCCAAGGAGAGACTCTTGACTTGTTATTATTTTTAATATATATATTTTTTCTTTCACTATTATTATTTATTTTACATTAGTGCTACTTGGATATCATGTTGATAGGTTTGATCTACATTGAAAATATGTCGTTCTATAGAAGCTGATATTTTTCCTTAAATTTTGCATGATGTAATACCATCAAGCATATGATCTGAAAGGAGCAAATATTAGACAAAAAAATATAAAGGAATATTCAGAACCTTTCAAGAGCTAAAAAATATGATGAAAAAAGGCACTATCTATAATATACCTTTAGCGGGAAGAGGAGAAACTTTGTTGAAGAGGTTGACTTATTTTGCAAAAATTTCATTTCTTCCACTATGAAAAGATATATGTTACATGTCTATGCATTAAGTGAGAGAGCTCTCTATATTACCCTTTTTGATAGATGTTTGCCCAAGTCATTATGGACCCAACAAAGAATGAATTCAAGATTTTTGCAATGAAACATGGCATGAATTTATCACTGATAAAGAAAACGAACTGCCATTATTTCTATCCGATATTGCACCCCAAGACAACTCGCATATTTGAGAATAACAATGAGATGTCACAAAGGAAAAGCTGAAAGTTTCATAAAACAACCATTAATAGTCTAATTCACCACTTCTAATCACATCCTGCAGAACCAGAACCCATACCATTGAGCAAATTCTAAACAGTACTGAGGACAAACATATGGCCTATTCTAGCCCTTCTCTCTCTTGGTGCACTCCATGAAAGGCATGCTCTATCCTCAGAGAAAGCATGCATGAGGCCCTTCAGCATGATCACAAAGAAAGCAAGGGAAGTATCTCGCCAACTGCATGTTTGTACAAGTCTTCAATCATCGACATCTCAAGGGATTGATCCGATACTCCGCTTGCCTGTTCCATGAACCATAGTGGTAGTACGAAAGCTAATTCAATCAAGCCTTTTCGGGAATGTGTAATATATGTCAGTAAACATAAATGGCTGATTAAGTCACAGTGAGAACGGTGTGGTGTCAAAAGGTCAAGGCATTCCTAGCATGAATTTTGAATTTATCATTCCTTTTTTGTTCATCACTGACCAATGCAATTAATTCTGTAACTTTTGAAGTTACAATTTCAATCTTCTCAAAAGAATTTCAATAAATTTCAGGTCATCTTTCTCCAGACATACTACTTACCTCAGCATGGGTAACTAACGGTACTTTTAGTAAGAAGAAGTTATAATCTAAATCAAGGAAGGAAATCAAGAAGATATATTTTAGAAAGTGCTTAGATTACTCACATTGGCATGAATCATGATCATGGTCGTGCAGTCATTCGATGAGATATGGGCCAAGACCACTTCAAGCTTATACTTCTCAAGGACTTGAACGACGGCCGTGAGGAGGCCCGGCTTCTTGGCAGTGCAGATTCTGATGTGGGCGTCCGCTCCGGTCATGTTCAGCACCACGTTGGGCGACGTCCAAGTGTTGGAGCTGGAGGGGTATTGAGGGATGGAGACAGCCGTGGGCGAGTTCCCCACTGCCAGGTTCTTGGCCTGGTCTGCCTTGAATGCCTCCTTTGTCGTCGTCTCGACCCCCTCCTCCATCTGCATCCCCACTGCTGCCGGTTCGGCGGAGGTCGTGCCTCGGATCCGTTCCTCTTTCAGTTTCTCAAGCTGCTGAACCTTTTGCTGCAGCTTTATGATGTAGCTGACCGCCTCGTCGACAATGGTAGCTTTATCAGCCTGTGGAGAGAGAGAGAGAAAAAAATAGTCCGATAAGAAGATCCATTACAATGCATGACCGTCTCCAGTTTTTTTTTTTTTTTTTTTTCATACAACAAGCGTAGATTTCTATTGAAAAATAGTAAAATCGGCAAAATCCAGGGTAAAGATGAAACGAAAAATCAACTTTTGGGAAAAGAAAAAAGGATGCCAGAGAAGCCGATCTAATGGCGATGGAGTTGGATGCCACCGAAACTTGGATCTGCTGATCGACGTCTCTCTCTTTGGTACCTGTTACTTCTCTTAAAACAAAATCGAGATGAAGAAATCATGCTTGTATTTTCTCATGCGCACCGCGATATGCAGCACCGTCAGTGAAATAGCGCTGCTCTTCTTTTTCCAGGTCCTCTTCTCCATTTTTCTAATCTTTCTTAGAAACCAGGAGCAAGCTCTCAAAAGGAAAATAAAAGAAAGAAGAAAACAAAATCTAATGTGGATGGAGAACAAGCACCTGAGCAGGCAGCTGGGGGAGGAGGGCATGGAGATTCGAGAACATCTCCCTCATCTTCTTCCTCTTCTCCCTCTCGGCCCGTATGCGCTTCGCATGATACGATTCGCGGCCACCTTTTCCCTCATGTCCCTCGCCCTTGGAGGGCGAGCTCTTCGACGCCTCACCGGAGACCCACTGGGCAGAGGGATCATTAGAGCTCGACTCGGGTGGCTCCATGGCCGTCTTGCGGTCGCTGCTGCTGGAGTCGTTGAGTCAAAGAACGCCCACAGCTGAGCACTCAGAGCTTAATTTATTTATAAATTGAAGCGATGGCAAAAGCCTGATGGTTGTCGTTTTTAAAGCCGAAGAGTTGTATTAAAGAAAAATATCTTTCCTCTTGTTTAAATCTTTAGCCCTAGCATTTCTTTAAATTTTTCGGTTGAACCATCAGCCAATTTTTATTAGTCATAAATGAATTCATTTGGCCGTTTGTAGCTTCTTTCCAAAAGAAAGCATCTGGCTCACTGTATGTTTTAGAAATTCTTCAAATAAATAAACATAAAAATCAATACCAAAATTCTGATTTTTCTTCCGCTTTTACTTTTTCTTGGTTGCATTTGCTCTTCATTATCTACATTAAAATAGACATTACAATCTAAACTTATATTAGATGTGGAGCACTCATTAATTGATATTGGTAAATTATTATCATTGAAAAAATATTTTCAAAGAAGATTGCATCATGAGGTTCCATAATTATATTATTAGAAATTTCAAAAATTTCAGAATTTAATCCTAAAAGTCAACACTGTTTAAAGAATATCCAACAAAAGCACAATCTTGTTTTAGGACCTATTTTTCTTTTCTTATTTATTGAAATATTCACCTCGGTTAGACATCTCATAATTTGAGAATTTTTTGATATGGTTTTTTATTTTTCTAAAGTTCATAAGGTGTTTTATTTAAATTTTTATATGGAATTAATTCTATTAAAATATGACAAACCAAATATAAAGCCTCATCCTATAAATTATTAGGTACCCTAGAATTTACTAACATAGTATTAACCATATCTAATAATGTTTGATTTTTTCTTTCCACTGCTCCATTTGATCGAGATACATATGGAGGTGTTATTTAATGTATAGTTTTATCCATTTCAAAAAATTCATTCATTTTAGTTGAAACATATTCATCACCTCTATCTAGGGGTGGGCTAGGCTTAGGCTCAGGTTGGACCATGCCCAAAGCTGGGCCAACTATTGCTAGCTCAAGCCTGACCCAATAGGATCATTTAAGGCTAGAACTTAGCCCAACCTGCGCTCTTTATATATTATTAGTTCTATAATATATATAACATATATTTAAATAAGGTTAAAAAAGAGTTGGTTGGTGCTTAGTCAAAGCTCTGGCACTTTATTGAGAGGCCCTTTATTTGACTCGCTTTTTAAGGCCTTTTAACAACCCATTATATAAAAATATATATTTTATATAATAAAATATTTATATATATATAATTATATATTTGGGTTAGGTTAGACCAAGTTCGATCTATTTTTCTTAAGCTTGGGCTCAGCTCAAAATTTGAATGGGCCTAGATACTTAAGCTTGGCTCGGCCCCAATAGCCTAAAATTTATGACCGAGCTTGAAAATGTTCAAGTCAGGCTTGGGCAGGCCCATGAGTTGCCCGACCCAGCCCATAGGTTGCTCCGCCCATACTCATCCCTACCTCCATTTGACCGCAAAATTTTAATTTTTTTAATTGATTTTCAACTTAACTTTATAAATTTTAAAGTTGTCAAATAATTCACTTTTTGAATTGATTAAATAAACATAAAAAATTTTTGAATGATTATCTATAAAAGAAATATTTACTTTCATGTATCAATACATTGTTACTTTTTACATACATCACTATAAATTAATTACAACAATTTTGTATTTTTCTCCACTGATTTAAATGGCTTTCTGGGTTGTTTAGCTTAAATATAAATTTCACGTTTTTTTAAAAAAAATTGATTTGAGATTCTGGAATAAAATCTAAAATCATCATTCTTTTTATTTTATTCAAATTTGCATGCCCAAGCCTACCATGCCATATATTAGAATAATCAAAATTTGTGACCGACAAAGGTCAATGAGAAATTTTATTAATATTAGAAGAAAGCATTATATTATGTTTAAATGGACCATCCAGCAAATAATCTTTACCAACAAAATTACCATATCTTCTAATTACAATCTTATTAGACTCAAAAACAACTCTATAACTATGTTGAACTAACAAAGACATACTAATTAATTTTTTTCTATTTTCTAGAGCATGACAGACTCTATTTAATGTGTGAAATTTTTAGATGGCAACTCTAACTTCACTTGGCCTTTTCCTAGGACTCAAGCCATACTCCCATTTCCCATGCCCATAGTTCTTATGCCCGATGGTTGAAAAGAGGAAAATAAATTTTTATCAGTACACATGTGAACATTAGCCTTAAAGTTTATATACCAATCATTTGAATTAAAAATAACATTTAACCCTAGACTAGAGACAAAATATTTGTCAGATAAGGTAGAAAAGTTGTTCCCTATATTAACTACATTGGCTTGTAGTTTAGGGGCAACAGGAGGTCCAGATACTTTTGGGCTTGTCCATGATGGGAGTAGCAATCCTTAGCCCTATAATTTGGCTTTCCACATACCCAACAATCTGATTCTTATTTTGACTACAATTTTTATCCTTCGGCCTATTATTCTTGTTATTGCCATTGTTGCTCTTAGAAGGCCCTTTCTTTTCTTAAAATTTTAAAGCTTAGGTCTATGTGCATTTTCGGCAATATGTGCCTTAGCATGAAATTCAGATTTTTACTATTGGTTTTACAAGATATGGTGTTTATCTTCAATCCTTAAGCTAACAAGCAAGTCATTAAAAGTGAAATTTTTTTTGTTTGTTTTTTTAAGCCTCTTGCAAATTCAGACCATGTAGGTGGCAATTTTTTAATAAAAGATGTAGTAACAAGCACTTTTTCATTAATTTCAATCTCTTTTATTTTTATATTAAACATAACGTCTTCAAATTCATGAAGCACTATTCAAAGTATTAAAAAATATTTTTGTTAATTCAAAAATATGCATTAACAAGAATAATAGAGAAAATAAGGATAAAAATAATCAAAAAAATGGTTTAAGAAAGTATGTGGATTGAAGTACGCCAAAGCACTATTTTCAGTAAGGAAATGCCTCCATTGCATCAGAATAAATTTTTACACTCCTTTCCTACTATATCAGGATGAATGTCTACACTCCTCTCCTAAATACGACAATCCATTGGACCTCCTGTATACAGTTAAGATAATTCTTAACTAATGATTATTCGATATGCTCACAAGAAAATATAGATTAAATAGGAAAGAGAAAGTGAATAAAAAGATAATTTCCATATGAAGATAGAGTTTATTCTTTATTAGATATCGAAAAATATAAATAAAACTTAGTCCCAAAGAGAAGCACTTTATTAGAATAAAATACTACTGAAGAGAGAACATGGTCCATGGAATGGGGAACATAGACTACTCTTCCACCCACATTCTCATGCACCAACAGCTATAAAATAAAAGTAGGATCACATACAAGAAAAAAAAGGAAAATAAATTTTAAATCAATCAGTTCCAACATGATAAAAAAGCTGAAAGTCTCATCTATCAATCATTAATAGTTTAATTCACTACTACTAATCCCAAGTAGAAACACAACCCATACCAATAAAGAAACTCTAAACAGTGAGGATACACAAGCTTTACTCTCAAGCCAACTTAGGAAGAAGCCCAGTCCTATATAACAAGTGAGAGGCCTTTTCTCTCTCGGTTTACTCCATTGAAGGCATGCTCTATCCTTAAAGAGGAAGCATGCATGAGGCCCTTCAGCATGATCACGAAGAAAGTCAGGGAAGTATCCCGCCAACTACATTTTGTACAAGTCTTCAATCATCAAAATCTGAGGGGATTGAACCGATACTCCGCTCACCTGTTCCATGAACCATAGTGGTAGTAGGAAAGCTAATTCAATCAATCTCATTTAGGAATGTACAACATATGTTAATAAACATAAATGGCTGATTAAGTCACAGTGAGAACAGTATGGTTTTGCTTATTGTCAGCTACTGTTGAATTCAATTCAGTTCATATACTTTTTACAATGTTGTTAGACCGTTGCAATGAGCAATTATAGTAGTCCAAAGGTCAAGGCATTCCTAATATGGATTTTGAAGTTAACATTACTTTTCTGTTCATCACTAACCAATGGAATTAATTCAATAACTTTTTAAGTTACAATTTCTATCTTCTCAAAAGAATTTCAATAACTTCCAGGTCATCTTTGTCTAGACATACTACTTCTCAGCATGGGTAACTTTTCATGCCAATTATTCTTCTTTCTTCTCCTAAAAACATAATTAATTATCCATTATTCACAAGACATTTTGAGGAAGGAGCTGAGTTTTTTTCTTTTTTTCCTTCCTTTTGGAGTAGGGGGTGATATGATAGATAGAGGAGGAGAGGAGTATTGTAATATTTCTCATTAAAGAATGAAGAGGATAGAACTCTTTAGAAAAAGAGAACTAAACTTCGTATTATATTCCTTCTACTTTCTTCATATAAAATGACTCAAGTACATCCTTTATATAGAGAATTTTACAACCCTTTAACTAATCTCTACATAAAATACCAAGAGTCATTTTTATGAATAACACTTCGGTTTTATACATGAAGAGGAATTCTAAGTGTCTTTCATAGGAAAGACTAAAGGTTATTACTAATTTCAATATCTTCTCTTGAAACAAGGTCTTTTGGGAACACAAAAGGTCTCAAACAACATCTCTTGATTCCATGCACAATTAAGTTTATTTATTTCCAACACCCCCCTTTGAACTTAATTGTTTTCCATCCTTCATACCAAGTAAATCTTTGAATTTGTTGAAGAGATCGACTCCAAGTGGTTTAGTGAAAATGTTTGCAACTTGATCATGAGTCTTCACATAAATAAGCTTCATATCTTTGTTCTTCACATGCTCTCAAATTGAATGAAAAAGAACATCTATATGTTTGCTCCTTTAATGATAGATAGGATTCTTTCCTAAAGCAATTGCCAACTTGCTATCAATATAAATTTGTGTAGCTTTATTTTGATCAAAATTAATCTTTTTTAGCAAACTCCTTAGTCATATTGCATGACTAACACATGAAGATACCGCAACATATTCTGCTTCACAAGTTGAGAGAGTAACAATTGATTGCTTCTTAGACATCCATGAGAATGCTATTTCACCCATGAAAAATACAAATCCGAAAGTACTTTTTCGGTCATCTAAGTCTCTACCCTAATCACTATCAGAATAGCCTTCAAGTTGAAAATTATTAGAATAAGAAAAGAATAAGCCAAGGCTTAAAGTACCTTGAATATAACGTAGGATTCTCTTGGCCACCTTCCAATGAGATGATTTTGGTTCCTCCATGAACCAACTCAACAAACCAATGCCATATAGTATGTGAGGTCTTGTACATGTCAGGTATCTCAAGCACCCTACCAAGCTTTTGTAGAGTGTACGATCAATCACCTTGCCTTCATCATTTTTGAATAATTTTGCACCACAATCCATTGGTATGCTAATAGGATTGCAATCTTCCATCTTGAATCTTTTAACCACTTCCTTTGCATAGTGCTCTTAGAAAAGAAAATTCCTATTTTCTAATTGATTTACCTCTAATCCAAGGAAATAGGACATGAGTCCCATGTCAATTATTTCGATTTCCTTTGTCATTTCTTTTTTAAATTCTTTGATCAATTGTATAGAATTGTCGGTGAAGATAAGATCATTAACATACAATGAGACAAATAATTTGTTCCCATCCTTCTCTTTGATATAGAGAGTTTGTTCATTGGGGCATTGAACAAAGCCATTATCCTTGAAATAAGCATCAATTCTTGAATTTCAAGCCCTAGGTGCTTGTTTCAAACCATAGAGCACCTTTTTTAATTTCAACACTTTGTATTCTTGTCCACTTCTGACATAACCTTTGGGTTACTTAATGTACACTTCTTCATTCAAGTAGCCATTAAGAAAGGCTGATTTGACATCAAGTTGAAAAATCTTCCATTTGTTTTGAGCCGCCAAAGAAATCACCGAGCGAATGGTTTCCATTCGAGCAACGAGAGCAAAAACTTCCTCGTAGTCAATCCCGGCCTTTTGCTTATAGCCTTTAGCCACAAGTCATGCTTTGTATTTCTCCACTTTACCTTGCACATTCTTTTTGACTTTGTAAACCCACTTTACTCCAATTGGTTCAAGCTCACTTGGTAGAGAAGTGAGTTCCCATGTCTCATTTTTCTCTATGGCTTTTATCTCTTCATTTATGGCTTTCCTCCACTTCTTATCTTTGATAGCATCTTTAAAAGAAATTATTTCTTCATTAGCAAAAGACAAATAAGATTTAGGGGAGTTGTTGCCTCATATAAGTTTTGAATGCTTCTTGTCTTTAATGGTATTGAAACATCTTCATTCGATGAAGTAGGAGATGAAGGCGGTGTTGGCTTTCTAGTTTGCTTCTTGATTTGTTCTTCATCTTGTATCATCACCATGTTACTGCTCCAATTCCAAATGCCATCTTCTTGGAACTCCACATCTCGGCTTACAATAACTTTCTTTTCCTTTGGTTCATAGAGTTTGTAGGCTTTGGATCTTACATTGTAGCCGATGAAGGTGCATGGTAAGCTTTTATCATCTAACTTGCTTCTCCTTTGATTTGAAATATGTGCATAAACTATGCACCCAAACACCTTCAAATGAGAGATATCATGCTTGTAACCACTCCATGCTTCTTGTGGTGTTAATTTTTCTAAGTTCTTTGTGGGGCATCTATTAAGCAAGTAGATCGCATAATTGACGGCTTTGCCCCAAAACCCCTTCGGCATTTCCTTTGTTTTAAGCATGCTTCGGACCATCTCAAGTATAGTCTGATTTTTCTTTTCTGCAATGCCATTTTGTTAAGGTGAGTATGGTGCGATTAAGGGTCTACAAATGCCATGAGTTTTGCAAAAAGCATCAAACTCCTTGGATGTGAATTCTCCTCCACGATTTGACCACGTTGCCTTGATGGTATAGCTACTTTGATTATCCACCAAAGCTTTAAACTCTTTGAAAGCTTGAAATACTTCTGACTTCTCCTTAAAGAGATGCACCCATGTTTTCCTGTTGAAATCATCAATAAAAATTAAGAAATAGCGACCACCTCCAAATGAGCTTAGAGTGATTGGTCGGCAAATATCGCTGTGGATAAGTTGAAGTGGTGTTTTTGCTTTGTTGTAACACTTCTTTGGAAAGCTCCTCCTTAGGTGTTTGCCAATAACACACCCCTCACATATATTATTAGGGACACCAATATAGGGCAACCCCTTCACCATTCTCTTACTTGAAAGAAGCTTTAGAGCATTGAAGTTTACATATCCGAACCGCAAATGCCAAAGCCAAGAAACATCTTTCATACATGCACTTAGACATTTAGCAGTAATATGATTTATGTTTAGCACAAACATGCGGTTATTTGACATAGGAACATGAGCAATCAATTTATTTTATTTCCTTAGATAGAAGCTTTCTTCCATCAGTTGCATATCAAATCCTCTCTCCAAGAGTTTCCCAACACTAAGATGTTGGTTGTTATATCAGGTACATAATAGACATTGGAAATAAACTATTGGCTTCTATCTTTGAGTTGAATAAGTATCTTATCAATCCCCTTCACCTTTACCTTGGATGCATCTCCAAATAAGGCATGGCCATTCACCGATTCATCAAGCTGTATGAAAATTTCTTTGTGCCCTGACATGTGGTTACTTGCACTAGAGTCCAAGTATCACATATTTTGATTGGTAGCATCTCTTTCTTTTCGTGCTAGTAGAAGCACATCATCTCCATCATCTTCCTTCTTGGTATAATTGGCTTTCTCATGAACTTGATTAGAGTAGCACTCAAAAGAATAATGCCCAAACTTGTTGCAATTGTAACATTAAATTCGACCCTTGTCATACCTTCAGCCTCTACCTCTTTGTCCTCTTCTTCCACGATTTTGGTTGCCTTTCTCAAAATTGTTGTGGTCACCACAGCCTTTACCATGACCATAAGCTCCACATCGACCTCTACCATGACCACAAACTCCGCCACAACCATGGCTTCTTTGGCTACTTTTGCTTCTTGACTCCTCCTTCTTGTTATTGACGGAGAGCTTGCTTTGTAAAACTTGCTCCAATTCTTATCTTCTCTTTAGTATTCTTTACTCATAAGCTTGAAGTGAACCCATAAGTTCATCTACCATCATAATGTCCAAGTCTTTGGACTCTTCAATGGCTGCCACAACATAATCAAATTTGTGGTCCAAGGATCGTAGGATTTTTTCTACGACCCGATTATCATCATGTGTCTTGCCATTCCTCCTCAATTGGTTCACAATGGTTAACACCCTTGTGAAATAATCTAACACAACTTCAGATTCCTTCATTTGCAAAGCTTCAAACTCGCCTCTCAAGCTTTGGAGGCGAACTTTCTTTACCTTTTCTACACCTTTGTAAGAATTTTATAAGATCTCCCATCCTTGCTTAGATTTGGTAGCACTAGCAACCTTCTCAAACGCGGCCTCATCTAAGCCTTGGTAGACAAAATAGAGAGCCTTCTTATCTTTTTTCAAAGTTTCTCGTTGTTGCACTATAAGAATACTCTATTGTGGGCTTCTTCATAACATCTTTCAACTATATCCCAAATATCTTGAGATCCAAGCAACGCCTTCATTTGGATGCTCCAATTCTCATAGTTGGTATTGGTGAGACGAGAAATGGAAAGCACTCCAGTAGCCATGCTTTTGCTCTAATACCACTTTGATATGATAGATAGAGGAGGAGAGGAGTATTGTAATATTTCTCACTAAAAAATGAAGAGGATAGAACTCTTTAAAAGATGAGAACTATACTTTGTATTATATTCCTTCTACTTTCTTCATACAAAATGACTCAAGTACATCCCTTTATATAGAGAATTTTACAACCCTTTAACTAATCTTTACACAAAATACCAAGAGTCATATTTATGAATGACACTTTGGTTTTATACATAAAGAGGAATTCTAAGTGTCTTTCGTAAGAAAGACTAAAGGTTATTACTAAGTTCAATATCTTCTCTTGAAACAAGGTCTTTTGGAACACAAAAGGCCTCAAACAACATCTCTTGATTCCATGCACAATTAAGTTTATTTATTTTCAGGGAGAGGGAGAACAGAAGTTCAAACAACTCTATCTAGATCATCTGAATGACATTACTAGAGCATCATTTTTTACTGATATTTTTTCTCCAGATCAAACACAATGCAGATCATCAAAGATTGGTAAAATGTAGAAGTATCATTTAAAATTCCTATTCTCATCTTATTTATCTTAATGCAGAAGAAGTTGCAATCTAAAACAAGGAAAATGAGAAGAAATATTTTAGAAAGTGCTTGGATTACTTACACAGGCATGAATCATGATCATGCTCCAGGAGTCATTTGATGAGATTTGGGCCGAGACCACTTCGATGTTATACTTCTTAAGCACATGGGCGATGGCCGTGAAGAGGCACGGCTTCTTGACGGTGCAGATGCTGATGTGGGCGTCTGCTCCGGTCACATTCAGCATGACGTTAGGTGACGTCCAGGTCCAAAAGCAGGAGGGGTATTGAGGGATGGCGACAGCAGAGGGCGAGTTCGCCATGGCCAAATTCTTGACCTGGTCTGCCTTGAATCCCTCTTTTATCGTCGTCTCGATCCCTTTCATCTGCATCCCCAATGTTGACGATTCGCCGGAGGTCGTGCCTCGGATCTGTTCCTCTTTCAGTTTCACAAGCTGCTGAACTTTTAGTTCTACCCTTTTGATGTAGCTGATCGCCTCATTGACGATGCTGGTTTTATCAGCCTGTGGAAGAGAAAAATTTAAGGAGAAATGAAGAGAGAGAGAGAGAGAGAGAGAAACAAAAAGAAATCAGTGATGAATGATAGCTAAAGATTGATTCATTTAGTATGAGGACTATAAAAAATGGATGTTGATTGGTCTGATAAGAAGCTCCTAAGAAGCCCAAAAACAAAAAGACCATTTCAATGGAACCCAGCAAAAATATATTATGCCTTTTGAAGTCACCACAGTGTACTCCACTTCCTTTAGAAAAAAAGGATGTAGATTTGACGGTTGTAGTTTTAGCCAAAAATTTTTTCTCAGGAAGAAAGGTGAAAGAAGTGAAACATCAGAATTCTCATTTTTTTTTATTGTGAAATCATACTTATAAATATAACCATATGTTACCCACACATAACTAATTATATTTGACTTAACTCAACAAACTACCAGACTTATTAATAAAATACTAATCATATAATAACGATAACAATAAAAAATTAAATTTTAACACTCCCCCTTAATTCCTTATTGTGACATTCAACGATTCTCTGAAGTACTGAAACTTGTCTCTTGAAAGTGCTTTAGTACAAATGTCTGCAACTTTATCATTGAAGCTGTAATATTTGATTTGAATCTTCTTTTTCTCCACTGTATCTCTAATGAAGTGATGCTTGATGGCAATGTGTCTTGTACGGCTATGATATATTGGATTCTTAGTCATAGCAATTGTTGATTTATTGTCACATAAGATTGGAGTAGCTTCTCCTTGCTTCTCACCAATATCTTTTAAAATACGCCTTAACCATATTGTTTATGAAGCTGCCAATGATGCTGAAACATATTCAGCCTCAACTGATGATTGTGCCACGGTTTATTGTTTCTTAGAAGCCCAAGCAACTGCTACTGAACCAAGAGAAAAAACATATCCTGAAGTGCTTCTCATATCATTAATACATCTAGCTCAATCACTATTACAAAATCTCAATAACTTTGCATCAACATTCTTCTTATACCAAACATCAAAATCAATAGTATCTTGAATGTATCTCAATACTCTCTTAGCAGTCCCAAAATGAATTTGAGTAGGTTTGTACATAAATCTGGACAACAAGCTTGCAGCATACATAATATCGGGTCTAGTAGCTGTCAAATATAATAAACTTCCAATCAAGCTTCTATAGAGTGATGCTTCACTTCTTTGCTTCCATGTTCTTTGCTTAGCTTTTCATTCACAACCAATGGAGTACAAACTGATTTACAATTCACCATTCGAAATTTTTCAAGAAGAGTTTCTGCATACTTCTTTTGGCAAATAAACACTCCTTCTTAATAAATTTCATTACCAAAGAATTGATGTAATAAACCCAAGTCACTCATTTCATATTTTTGCTTCATCTCCATTTTAAAGTTAGCAATCATTCTTTCATCATTATTAGTAATCACCACATTATCAACATAGAGAGAAATAATAAGAATGTTAGATGTACCTTGCTTTTTAATGTATAATGTTGGCTTATTCTTGGTTCTTTGAAAACCTTTATTATTGAAGTAGGCATCAATCTCACTATACCAAGTTTTGGGTACTTGTTTGAGGCCATACAAAGCCTTTTTTAGCTTGTAAACTTTTTTTTCTTCTCCATTTGCCACAAAGCCTTGAGGTTGTTCTACATAAACCTCCTCTTTTAGAGTACCATTCAAGAATGCTGATTTTACATTAAGTTGATGCAATAACCAGCCATTTTTAGCTGCTAAGGCAATAAGAACTCTAATTGTATCATGCTAAGCCACTTGAGCAAATGTCTCTTCAAAGTCAATTTCAGGTTGTTGAGAATACTCTTTAGCTACAAGCCTTGCTTTATTCTTTTGGATAGAACCACTTCACACCAATCACTTCTTTGTCTTTTGGTCTTTCAACTAACTCCCAAGTTTTGTTCTTCTCAATCATATTAATTTCTTCTTCTATAGCTTTCTTCCAAGTCTCTTCTTTGATTGCTTCTTCAAAACTTTCTGGCTCAACAATACAAAAATTTCAACTAGCATACACATCACTAAGGCTTTTCATTTTCCTTGGAGGTGTACTTGATGATGAATAACTAGAGCTTGATGATGAACTTGGACATGTTTGTGGAGACATTTGTGATGCATCTTCATGAACATTATCTTCACATTCTTGAATTTCTAGTGTTTTATTGAGAATAATGGCTTGACATTGGACTTTCTTCTCTTTCCAATCCCATGTATCCTTCTCATTAAAAATAACATCTCTACTAATAATCAACTTATTTTTCTTCAAGCTGAAAAGTCTATAACCCTTTGATTTTGAGCTATAACCCACAAAAATGCATTTTTTACTAGTCTCATCAAGCTTGTTTCTAACATTCTTTGGAACATGAGCAAAACAAATACATCCAAAAATCTTAAGTGATTCATTGATGGCTTCTTTCCACTCCAAGCTTCAATTGGAGTTTGATTAATCACTGCTTTTGTTGGGCATCTATTCAATAAATAAACTGTAGTAGAAACCGCTTCACCCCAAAAAAGCAAAGGCAGCCCCTTCTCATGAAGCATTACTTTTGGCATCTCTACAATGGTTCTATTCTTTCTTTCTGCCACTCCATTTTATTGTGGAGTGTATCCAACTGTTAGCTATCTATTTAAGCCAATATCTTCACAAAAATTATCAAATTCATTTGAGTTATACTCACTACCTCTATCACTTCTTAACACTTTAATCAAATGTCCACTTTGCCTCTCAACAAAATGCTAAAATTTTTTAAAGATACTGAACACATCTAATTTTTGTCTCATAAAATATACCCATATCATTCTAGAAAAGTCATCAATAAAGATTAGGAAGTATTTGTTACCTCCATGAGATGGTGTTGACATAGGACCACATACATCTGTGTGAACAAGCTCCAATAGTGCTCTAGATCTCCATGCCTTCTCTTTTGGAAATGCTTCTCGATGTTGCTTCCCAAGTGCACAACCTTCACAAACTTCTTTTAATTCTTATATAGATGGCAGCCCATATACCATATTCTTCTACTGAAGATTCTTCAAACTTTAAAAATTCAAATGCCCAAGTCTTCTATGCCATAACCATGAGTCACCAACCATATCCATCTTCAAAGCTACATCATTCTTGTAAAAGAAAGTGAGAGGAAAACTTCTATTTTTCTCCATCTTGATATTTGCTACAGCTTGATTTCTTTTATCAAAAATTTTGCAAGAGTCTTCTTCAAAGTGAACCGAGTATCCATGATCTACAAGTTGTCCAACACTTAGCAAGTTTTGCTTCAGTTCTGGAACTAGCAGCACATCGTGAATATATCTTATTCTCTTCTTTGTTTCTATAGCAATTATACCTTTTTTCTTTTGCTTGAACTAAGGCACCATTACCTATCTTTACTTGAGAATTAGAAGTTGAATCAATCTCCATAAAAATTCTTTCATTACTGGTCATATGATTGCTACACCCGCTATCAAGAAACCAAACATCATGCTTTCGATCCGTAGCTGCTTGATAAGCATAGAACAGATTGGCTTTGCCTTCTTTTTCTTCAGTGAAATTTGCTTACTGATTTTTCTTCAAGTAACAATCTTTTTTGATATGACCAAACTTTTTACAATTGTAATATTGAGGCTTTCCTCGAAACCAATAATCTTTCTCTATATAGTTACTTCTTTGACAGATTCTATATTTTTGTTGAGTGAACTCCTCATTAATTTGCCTTGTAAAGTTGCTTCTTCCTCTTCTTTTTGAGTTGCTTCTACCTCTTCCTCTTGTATGTCTTCCACCTCTTAAAGATTCTCCTTAGAGTCTTTGTCCTGAGGTCTTAAATTAACATTGGCTTAAATTAAAAAGCACTATCAATTAATTTTTCAAAATGCCTATTCAACCTTTGCTCAAATGCTTTAATTGATCCCATCAACTTTTCAACACCCAAAGATTCAAGATCTTTAGTTTCTTCAATAACAGCAACAATGGGGTCATATTTTTTATGCAAGCTGATAAGAATTTTTTCAACAATTCTTTGATCAGAAATAGTATCCCCATATATCTTCATTTGATTCACAACCTCCATGACTCTAGTGAAATAATCCTTCAACAACTCCATTTCTTTCATCTTTAGATTTTCAAAATCTCTTCGCAGAGTTTGAAGCTTTACTGTTTTCACCTTTGAAGTACCTTTATACTCCTTTTGAAGAATATCCCAAGCCTCTTTTCCTCTTGTTGCATTAATAATTCTTGAAAAAATTTTATCGGCAACTCCTTGTTGAATCAAAGCTAGAACCTTTGCATCTTTCTTCCTTTGATCTTTCAATTATTATTTTTGGGCATTACTCAAAGCAACTCTATCATCCTGTTCATCATACCTATCTTCCACATACTCCCAAAGATCATATGATAAAAAAATTGTTTTCATCTTCACAAACCAGAAATCATAGTTTTCTCCATCAAAAATGGAAACTTGTGATTGTTGAACACTTACAGATTGATTGCTTGAACTTGCCATCTTCAAAACTTAAGACTGCTTGAAGGTATCCTCACTCAAGCCTTTCGTCGAACACCTTGAGAGCGTGGGAAGACTACTTGGATGTGTCCTTACTTAAATCTTTCGTCGAACACCTTGAGAGCGTAGGAAGACTGCTTGGATGAAGTTGGGCTTCGATCTTCTCTATTTCTCATTTTTTAATCCTTGAACTATGGCCTCCTCCCCTAATCCATTTTCTGGGCACAATCCAAAGCTCAGGAAACTTCAAGCACTGCTTGAGAATCCTTCTCTGAATTTTTTTTTTTTTTTTAGATCGATTTTCGGAAACTAGGCTCATTGGCTACGCACGAAAGCGGCATCTTCTTAGATACCGCCTGTGTTACATCCGTATCTTTCTTTTTTCTTGATCCGTTTCGATGTTTCGGTCAAACGTGGAAGGGAAGCATTGCATTGCTATGAGAAGGAAGAGATTTGAGCGGTAAGGACTTGGTGGAGGATCGTCGGCGATACTCTGATACCAGTTTGACAGTTGTAGTTTCAGTCAAAATTTTTTTCTCAGGAAGAAAGGTGAAAGAAGTGGAACATTAGAATTCTTTTTTTTTTTTTCATTTTAAAATCATACTTATCTATACAACCATATATTACCCATACACAACTAACTATATTTGACTTAACTCAACAAACTAGCAGACTATTAATAAAATACTAATCGTATAATTACGATAACAATAAGGACTTAAATTTTAACATTCTATCAAAAAATAGTAAGTAAAATTGGCAAAATCCAAAAAATCTACTTGGAAAAAGATGGAGGAGGCCAGAGAAGCCAATCTAATGGCGATGGAGCTGAGGCCACCGAGACTTGGATCTGCTGATCGACATCTCTCTTTTCAGTTCTTGTTACTTCCATTACTTCTCTTAAAAAAAAAAAAATGAAGAGATCATGCTTGCATGATCGCGTGCGCACCGCGACAAGCACCACCGTCAGTGAAAGAGTATCGCTCTTCTTCTCCTTCTTCCAAATCCTCTTCTCCCTTTTCTACTCTTTCTTAGAAACCTGGTGCAATTTCTCAAAAGAAAACAAAAAAAAAAAAAAGAAGAAGGAAAAGCGATCTAATATAGGTGGAGAACAAACAAGCACCTTCTCAAGCTGCTGGGGGAGGAGGGCATGGAGATTCGTGAACATGATCCTCATCTTCATCCTCCTCTCCTTCTCTGTCCATAGGTGCACCTCATGTTCCGATTCGCCGCCACCTTTTCCCTCCTGGCCCGCGCCCTTGGAGGACGAGCTCTTCGACGCCTCAGCCAAGGCCCGCTTCACGCGGCCCGGCAGGCTGTTTGAAGCCGGGGCAGACGGAATACTCGAGCTCGGCTCCAGCGGCTTCATGGCCGTCTCGACGTGACCGCCACCGGAGTCGTCTGAGTCAAACAACACCCACGGTTCGCCCTCCCAGAGTAACGCCTCTAGCCCCTCTAGCTCCCCTCCGTCTCCACCTCCTCCTTCTTGAGACATTGAGAGAGAGAAGAGAGAGAGTGTGTGTGTGTGTGGAAGCGTTTAAAATGGTGGTGGAGTTCAGGTGAAGGGATGATGTCTGTGGGAAGAATGAACACAAAATATAATCATAAGAGGTGCCGTTATCGGCGTCGGAACAAAAACGGACAGCTGCTCGCGGCGCGCGAAGTTTCTCCAAGGAATGGCCGGCTTCCCATCTTACCACCGCGCTTTCGCTATTATTACGAATGCACCACCGGTTTCTACCTTCCTCGCTACTACTTGTGCTCGCAGCTGGCGATGGAAGCGCACCACCACGACTGCAATGCCGGACGTGTTGTTATTTGTGCGGAGAAGGCGGCCATATGCGATGAACTGCGAGCACAAATGGCGACGGGGATCATTTCCTTCCCTTGTAACACCATTGTCACGCTCCAGACCCAGTGGTAGAGCCTAGCGATGAGAACCCGCCACATGCAAGACGTCCAATACAGTATCATTAATATAACGACGGGTAATAACTATATGTCATTCAAAATTTGAAACCTCCATAATACAGGTCATATAGTATTGAGCAACAAGCCAAAATTACAAAATTCAATTAGGGTTACATGTAACAAAATGTGATCTATTTACACTATGTAGCTTCAAACTACCCAGTTGTTGCCCTCGTTAGTTTTGTGACTCTAAAAAATATTATGAGATTTAAATAAGCTCATACTCAATAAGCCTATTGTAACATAATATAGTCATTTTAAGATTTTAACAAATCAAATATATGTTATACTTCCAAATTCAAATACATTTCATCATATTATTGAATTATACAAATCACATGCTTAAATAAATTAAAAGCAAATATTATATAATATTATCTCAAAATACTATTTCAATTCAAATCACTATAATCAACATGTAAATCTCATTTTATACTAATGTCCTACATCTACGTAACAGAACATCTCAAAGATATATCCTCCCTATACATCCCTAATGGAGAAAGGGTTTCAGAATCATTTAGCATATCATGTCATATCCTGTCACAACACACCCCAAGGATGTGTGTCCTCCACATATTCCCCCTGTGGAGGTGGGTCCTGAAGTCATGTAGCATATCATGTCATAGTAGACCGTGGTGATACATAATAGCATATTCTCAAAATATCATTTTATGCATTACTGCAAACATATAATCAACATACTTTTCATATTTTACCAAATTGGTAATTTCAAATAATCATGTTCATAATCAATTGCATGTATAAAATGCCAATTATTTTGTAAAAATTAATAATAATCAAGTCAAATAATCATTTGCATGGATGTGGTACCACAAATACCATTTTCAAATAATACTATAAATAAATTACATTATTCCAATAATGGCATAAATTAATATTGATTTATGAAATCATTATAATTGGCTTACTTACCTCCTAGCGCTAATCCAAAGGTGCAAATCAGCTATTTGGACTCTTGGGGACCTACAACATAATTTTTCAAATTTTTAATTCTAAAATCAGAATGTCAAAACGACTCCTGCACTCAACCTAGTCTAATCCTGGGCCCAACTTGAGGCTTAAATATCTGCAAATATATCATCCCAAATAGGGAAATAAAAATTTTCCAAGAAACTAGGATTAAAACTGATCTAAACCCTATTTTTCTTTTATTGGGCCCAATCCAATTTGGGGCTCAAAAATTGGACCCAATTGGGCTCACTAGATTGGGTCGAACCTGGGCCCAATCCTATTTCTTCTTTTTCACCTCTGGTTCACCTGAACCAGGGGAGGGATGAGGATGGCCGACTGCCTAGGGTCACCACCGGCCCTTCCCATGGGGTTGTGCTGGCCGCCAATGCCCGGCCTCAGGACGGCTGCCATCGGTGGCCACCCCCCTCTTCCTTTCCTTCCCTCTCTTCTTCTTCTTCTTCTCTTTTTCTTTTTCTGTTTCCCCTTCTCCCGACCACCTCTCTCTAGCCATGGCATGGTCGACCTCCTCCGACTGGCCGAACCCCATCGGACGCCGCTCCAGCGCCAGCGGGGGCTGCCGCCCGTGGCCTGGGCCCGACGAGCTCGCGAGCATGCCGCCAGATCCAAACAAAGCGTAGGAGCCGGTTCGGCTCCCGCATCAAGGGAGGGCCATCCGACAGCCCTCTCTCTCTCTCCCCCACTCTCTCTCTCCTTTCTCCTCACTGGTGAGGGGTTTACCTGGTCGGCGGCAAGGCGATGGAGACGGACGGAGTGGCGACAGCGACGACGAGTGGAGGGCGGAGGGGATCAGCACAGTCCCCTTTTCACGCGAGGTGAGGGCTCGGCCCTCCCCTGCGCCCGTGTGCGCATGCGTGGGCATGCAGCACTGCCGAGCGCACCGCCCCAGCCAGGCACGTGAATTGGCGTGTGCGCGGCACAACGCATGCCGCGACGGGCGTCGTGTTGCCACGTGCACCATGGAAAATTTTTTTTTAATTAATTATTCGAGGGATTACATCCTTCCCTCATAAAAATTTCGACCTTGAAATTAATGCACATTACGCATAAAACTTTGAGACCCAAATTTGAAATCTATAAGCTTTATTTATCTTTCTGATCAAAATACAAGAGTAGTCCCTTCTTTTTACTTATATATATCTATTAAGATACAAATAGATGAGGATATTTCTTCTTCATCTCCTCTTCAAGTTCCCATGTAGCCTTCCGCTCAGAATGGTTACTCCATTGAACCTTAACATAGGGGATGCTATGCCATCTCAGAACTTAATCTTTATGGTCCACAATACGTACAGGATGCTCTTCGTATATCAGATCCTTCTTCAACTGTATGGGCTCCATCTCTATCACATGGTTGGGGTCAGGAATATACTACTTTAGCATAGATACATGAAATACATTATATACCCCAGAGAGTGCAGAAGGTAATGCCAGGCTATAAGCCACTTCCCCTACTCTGCTCAAAATCTCAAATGGCCCAATGTATCGTGGACTCAATTTCCCTCTAAGCCCAAATCTCATCACATCTTTGGTTGGTGATACCCTTAGAAATACATGGTCCCCAAGTTGGAATTCCAACTCCCTTCTTCTAACATTAGCATAGCTCTTCTGTCGACTCTGAGCTACACGTAGTCGCTCTTTAGCTGCACTTTTTTTACTATCTACTGAATCAGCACAGGGCCCAACAATTTTCTCTCCCCCACATCATCCCAACACAAGGAGATCTGCATTTTCTGCCATACAGAGCTTCAAATGGAGCCATCTTGATACTGGCTTGGTAACTATTGTTGTAGGCAAACTCTACCAATGGTAGGTGGTTGTCCCAAGTCCCACCAAAGTCCATCACACAAGATCGCAACATGTCTTCCAAGATCTATATGGTCCTTTCAGATTGTCCATCTGTCTGGGGGTGGAAGGCTATGCTGAAATTCAATTTGATCCCTAGAGCCCTATAAAGACTCTTCCAAAATTGGAACACAAACCTGGTATCCCGATCTAATAAAATCGACACGGGAACACCATGAAACCTCATGATCTGCTCAATGTACAGGGTGGCCAATTTTTCACTAGAGACTCCAACTTTGAAAGGTAGAAAATTGGCTAACTTTGTCAATCTATCAACAATGACCTAGACCGCATCATTGCTCCTAGGAGTTTTGGGCAAACCCGTCACAAAATCCATAGTGATCCTTTCCTATTTTCACTGGGGAATCATCAGAGACTGTAGAGGTCTCGCAGGCCTTTGATGTTCGGCCTTCACTTGTTAGCATACTAAGCACTTAGCCACATATTGAGCAATCTCTCTTTTCATTCCTTTTCATCAAAAATTTTTCCTTAGATCTCTATACATCTTGGTGCCTCCTAGGTGCACAGTATAGGGAGAATAGTGAGCCTCACTTAGAATTTCTGCCTTTAGCTCCTCTACATTTGGCACACAGAGCCTACTATCAAATCTCAGGGATCCATCCTCTATTACTTTGAATTCATTCTGAACCTCTAACTGTACAGCTTCCTTAATCTTTTGCAGTTTTAAGTCTTCTTTCTGGGAGGACTTGATCTTGTCAATCAGGATTGGCTGGAGTACAAGTGCTGTAATAAACCCATCGAATTGCGGCACTCGCAATTCAACCTCCAACTTCTCAAGGTCTCTATGGATGTGAGGCTGAGAAGTAATTATGGAAGCTAGCTCTGAGGAGAACTTTCTGCTTAAAGCATCAGCTACCACATTGGCCTTCCCTAGGTGATAATGCAGGTTCAAGTCATAATTCTTTAGTAGCTCCAGCCACCTCCTCTACCTCAAGTTCAGCTCCTTCTGAGTGAAGATGTATTTCAGACTCTGATGGTCTATATACACATCACAAGTCTCCCCATATAAATAATGCCGCCAAATTTTCAAAGCAAAGATCACGGCGGTCAACTCTAGATCATGAGTAGGATAGTTCTACTCATAAGGCTTCAACTGCCTAGAGGCATAGGCTATCACATTTCCATTCTGCATCAGAACACCTCCCAATCCCTTCCGAGAGGCGTCAATAAATAAAGTATATCCTCCAGATGTAGATGGAAGGGTAAGGATAGGGGCTAACACTAGGAGCTGCTTGAGCTCCTGAAAACTTTTCTCACACTTCTCTGTCCAGATAAACTTTGCTCGCTTTTGGGTTAAGCGAGTCAGAGGTAAAGCAATGCAAGAGAAACCCTCCACAAATCTACGATAGTATCTAGCCAGCCCCAAGAAGCTTCTAACCTCTGACACATTGGAAGGTTGACTCCAGCTCACAATAGCCTCAATCTTCTTCGGGTCTACAGATATGCCATCTTTGGATATGATATGACCTAAGAAGGACACTTGGCTCATCTATAAGTCACACTTCTGTAGCTTGGCATAAAGTCTCTTCTTCTGAAGAGTCTGCAGAACAATCTTTAGGTGGTCCTAGTGCTCCTTCTGACTTTTAAAATATACCAAAA
This sequence comes from Metroxylon sagu, assembly GCA_017589505.3. Classification (NCBI taxonomy): domain Eukaryota; kingdom Viridiplantae; phylum Streptophyta; class Magnoliopsida; order Arecales; family Arecaceae; genus Metroxylon; species Metroxylon sagu. The sequence goes on along the minus strand of JACVBY030000289.1, from coordinate 212,269 downwards.
TGTCATCAATGAAGACTACTACAAACTGATCCAAGTATGGTTTAAAGATCCTATGCATCAAGTCCATGAATGCTGCCGGGGCATTAGTCAACCCAAACGGCATTACCAAGAACTCACAGTGGCCATACCTGGTTCTAAATGCAATCTTAGGTACATCCTTAGCTTTTATCTTGAGCTGATGGTACCCTGATCGGAGATCAATCTTTGAGAATACCTGGTCTCCTTGGAGTTGATCAAATAAATCATCAATTCTCGGTAAAGGATACTTGTTTCGTACTGTTACCTTATTAATTTCTCAGTACTCAATGCAGAGCCGAAGACTGCCATCCTTCTTTTTGACAAATAATACTAGAGCACCCCAAGGAGAAACATTGGGTCTGATAAATCCCTGATCTAGGAGCTCCTGCAACTAACACTTCAACTCATTTAGCTCAGCTGGGGCCATGCGATAAGGAGCCTTAGATATAGGTCCAGCGCCAGGGGCTAAATCAATAGTGAACTCGGCTTCTCGATCTGAGGGCAATTCAGTCAATTCCTCCGGAAAGACATCTGGAAACTCTCGAGCCACTGGAATATCCTCCAACTTGTGCTCTTCCTACTGAAGATCCCTGACTATAGCAAGAAACCCCTAACCACCTTTTTTTAAATATTTCCTAACTTGCAGAGTTGACACCAATATTGAAGCCAGGTGTTCCTGACTCCCAGTAAAATTGAATTCAGGAAGATTAGGAATTTTGAAGATCACCATTTTCCTGAAATAGTCTATTGAAGCATGATAGAAGGTCAACCAGTCCATTTCTAGGATTACATAAAAGAACTTCAGTGGAAGGACTATCAAATCAGCATTCAACCTCCTATCTTCCATGTCAATCAGGTAGGATCTACATACTAAGTCTACCATTATAACATCTTCATTCGGGAATGCAATATGCAACTCTTGCTCTAGAGGAACGAGTGTCAAGGATGCATTCTTAGCAAGATAGGTGTTAGATACAAATGAATGCGTGGCACCCGGATCAATTAAAGTTTGAGCATAAGTATTACCTACTTTAATCATACCTGGTCATAAAGATTAACTTAGCTTAGATGTCATGCAGTTTATTATATTTTTCCCCTATCTACCATCATAATCTATGCATTACACTAAGTATGAATGCAATAATTTTAAAAGAATATTAAGTTAACAGGTGTACCTGCCACCACAAACTTAGAAGCAGCAGCATCCTGCTGAGTGAGGGTATAGACCCTTCCTTGGGTCCTAGGCTGTTGCTGGCTCTTCCCTTGATTTGAAGGGGGCTGCTTGTCCTTCCGGAGGGGACATATGGCCATCTTGTGATCCACCTTCCTATTAGATGTGTGCCCTGAAAAGCCAATTATTAGCGTACACATTATATATTATTCCAAAACTTTCATTGTATATGATCATATTTATATTAATAAAATTGAGCATTTTTCATACATGTTAATGTGTCATGTATCGTCCTTGGGGTTGATGGACAATGACATGTATTTTCAAGAGTTAAAAATTTGAGACACATGTCATAATAGATTAACTCCTAAAACACTCCCAATCAATTGATCAATCACGAGGACAATGATCGATCTGATCAGATTGGAGCATGGATCACCTTGATACAAGTCTCTAGTATGAGGTATGAGATACCAAGGCAAGAATGCTATTAGATGTTTGACATCGGTACCGAGTGTGACCATACAAGAAATCAGTAGGATGACTACTCATTCGTCAATGACTTCTCAACAATGTAGTAGTGTAAGTGATCCTTGACCTATAATACTTCGGTTACTTACACTAGGGTCATTGTAGTTTGACTGCATATTATCTTGATCCTCTTAGGCATCAAGGACTTTGTTATATATATTGGCTGCAGTGATCGTAATGTAGGAGTAAGGAGTATTCATGAGGAATCTATCAGCCGTAGTAAATAGGGAGTAGTCCTATGCAATTTAGGAGACTGAGTTCATGAGCCTATGGCCACGGTAAGTGATAATGGAAAGGAGTTTCCATTAGAATCACAAGTTGAACTCGAGTCAAATAAATATTGTATATGACCGATACTTAGGGTTTGATGAGTTATCCTTGACCTAACACCCTATTGGGACTCTTGATAGAAGGATTATACTACACGGTAACTGTATTTTGAATTTTTTTCTAACCTGCTGGCTTGCCACTACATAGTACTAGGTGTCATTGGTGGATTGTAAGAAGCTCACTTGGAATCGATTAGGTTCGTCGATTCCAAGTTATGAGTTGAGTCGAAATAGTTTCGACCCACTGAAGGAGTTTAAATGCAACCCTTATGCTGATTAGGGATTATTCTCACTATCAGACATGTTCGAACCTATGGGGTCATACGCAATAGGGGCTGAATTCCTCACTTTGATCCTTACATTAATTTGATTAATATTTTGGATCAAGTTCTTTGAAGATGAATTGCTAACTGTTAGCAACCAGGCCTGACAGTATCACGCTGACCCAATTCGACCAGATCGAATTATTTTCTATCTCCTTTGAATGTCCAATTAGCTTTGACTAAATATATTTAGGGTTGATTTGAGCTGTCCAAGACTCAATTGAAACTTTAGTTTGAGTCTCATATGATGAGATTCAACTCGGACTCAAAATCCAATCAATTGGATTTAAATTTGACCCTGAATGTAGAGTGCTAGTGGATTGAGACTCTTGGTCTTCCTAAATTGGTTAATATACATTAAATTTAATCTCTCATTTAATGTATAAAGATGATAGAAAACTCATCAATTCATTAAATGTGGAAATATGTAAAGGGTTTTGGCTCTTTAAATTTTAAGATAATAATTGTCATTAATAGTCTTCATAATGAAAAGATAGCCTTTGGATTGCTTTTCATTAATAGCCATAATGATGGAGGACTTTTGAACTATTTGAAATTAATTGTAGCATTAATAGCTATTATGATGAAAGACTTTTGGACCATTTGAAATTAATTGTAGCATTAATGGCCTTCATGAAGGAAGAAGGCTTTTGGGTTACTTTGAAAGTCTATATAAAGGGTCCCTAGCTTGGAAAAGAAAGAAGAGAAGGCCAATGAACATGTCCATCTTATATGGCATAAGGCTTTGCATAGGCTTAGAGAAGTCTTTGTTTTTCTATTCTTCCACCTTAGATTAAATCTAGTTGGGCAAAAACAAGTGATAAGTTCCTGTTAAGGAAATCAGGCACCACAAGAAGGCTGATTCAGCAAAGAGTTTGCTACACCATCTTCATCAAAAGGATCTGCAAGGCGCTAGCACCCGGTAATCCATCCATTTTGAGGAGTCTTCATCCCTGATGGATATTCATAGAGGTCGGACGTGTGAACGGCTCTAGTTCAAGATCCAGTAATCCGATAGGATAAATTTCAGTTGCATATTTCAACTTGACATGGTAAAAATTTATATTTTAAGTTTTTTTTGCATTAGATCTAATCTTTGATCATGCTATCACTGAGTAAATAAGTTTTAGATAAGATTTAAAACTTATTACCTAATTATAAAAATTTAAATTTATTTCTTCTGCTACAAGATACCCATCTTATCCATCAATCTGGTCCTGCACTTTCCACATATGAAGCAAGCACCAGTCAGCCTACGGCACTGATTGCTCGGGTGGATATTCCCGCAATGAGGGCAACGGGTCTCCTTATCCTTCAGTCCTAAAGGAGCCTGAAAGAAACCTTTCTTCTTTTTCTTGGCCTGCCTTGAAAATTGGCCAAAAGGAGGTCTCCTCTTCTTCATATGCTGCTTCCTCTCCTTCTGGACTGCATTCATGTCCCTCTCAATCACTAAAGCCTTGCTCACCACAGCACTATAAGTGAGAAGCTCAACTGCATTGACTGCTTGCCTCAATCTAGGCTACAGTCCCTTAGTGAATTTGGTGATCTTGGCTTTCTCAGTGATTGCTAAGTCAGAGCAAACCGGGCTAGCTTTCTTAATTCAGCTTCATACTAGGCCACGAAAAGGTTCTTCTGCTCCAATCTCATAAAATCAGACTCCATCTGTCTCTACATGCTCCTGGGGAAGTATTGGTTATAGAAAGCCTCCCTAAACTCTCACCAGGAGATAGCCCGACCACTAAACCATTGCTCCTCCAATAGCCACCAATCATAAGCTTCCCTCTGAAGGAGGTAGGTGGCAAATCTGATCTGCTCCTCCTCCCAACTACCATAGGCCATGAAGGCCTTCTCTATCTCTCTTATCCACCTCTCAACATCAAGTGAGTTGATGGATCCAGTGAAGGGAGTAGGGGCCAGGCTCTTAAACTCAGTAAAGCTACGACCCCCTCCTTGCTAGGGCTGAGATGGAGCGGGCTAAGCAGGCTGCTCAGGCTGGGTCGACTGAGTTTGAGGAGTGAGAGGGGCAGGCTGAGTCTGCAGAGTAATAGAGACAGGTTAAGCAGGCAGTATTTGCTGAATCTGCTACTGCATAGCCTGCATTGTTTGAGTCACTCCCACAAAGACCTGAAACAGCTCGGTCTGCAACTATTGTGGGTCGTTGCCAGCTAAAGAACAGAGCCAGAACTTTCAGAGGCTTTCTGGCCTCCCTGCTGGCCAAGTTCACAAACCTGAGAGCCCTCATCATGTCGCTGACTTCTGGTGCGACGGGGCATTCTTAATTCCCATCAAGGGTAGGTTCCAATTAATATCTTTACAAACCTCTAATTTCAGGCTTTTAAAACAAGTCACTTGAACTTTCTTAGAGTTATTACCCTCCCAATGTCATCTTAATATTTTGCCTAGTGTTACTTATGTCTTTGTCTCTAAGGTCAAACCTTGCTCTGATACCACTAAAAGCTGTCATGCCCTAGACCTAGTGGTGGGGGCCCAGCGCTGATAACCGTCGTATGCCAGGCATGCAAGGCATCCAATACAGTATCATTAATACAAGGAGAGGTAATAACTATATGTCATTCAAAATTTAAAACCTCCATAATATAGATCATGTAGTATTGGGCAACAAGCCAAAATTACAAAATCTAATTGGGGTTACATGTAACAAAATGTGATCTACTTACACCATGTAGCTTCAAACTACCCCAGTTGTTGCCCTCGTTAGTTTTGTAACTTTGAAAAATATTGTGAGATTTAAATGAGCTCATACTCAGTAAGTAAGCCTATTGTAACATAATATAGCCATTTCAAGATTGTAAGAAATCAAATGCATGTTATGTTTCCAAATTCAAATACATTTCATCATATTATTGAATTATACAAATCACATGCTTAAATAAATTAGAAGCAAATGTTATATAATATTATCTCAAAATACTATTTCAATTCAAATCACTGTAATCAACATGTAAATCTCATTTTGTACTAATGTCCCACGTTCATGTAACAAAATATCTCAAAGATGTATCCTCCCTATACGTCTCCAGTGGAGGAAGGGTTCCGGAATCATTTAGCATATCATGCTATATCCTATCACAACACACCCCAAGGATGTGTGTCCTCCACATATTCCCGTGGGTCACAGAGTCATGCAGCATATCATATCATAGTGAACCGTGGTGACACATAATAGCATATTCTCAAAATATCATTTTATGCATTACTGCTCACATATATTCAACATACTTTTCATATTTTACCAAATTGATAATTTTAAATAATCATGTCCGTAATCAATTGCATGTATAAAATGCCAATTATTTTACAAAAATTAGTAATAATCAAATCAAATAATCATTTACATGGATGTGGTACCATAAATACCATTTTTCAAATAATACTATAAATAATTTGCATTACTTCAACAATGGCATAAATTAATAATGATTTCTGAAATCATTATAATTAGCTTACTTACCTCCCAGCACTAATCCAAAGGTGCAAATCAGCTATTTGGACTTCTAGATCTACAACATAATTTTTTAAATTTTTAATTCTAAAATTCGAATGTCAAAACAACTCCTACACTCAACCGAGTCTAATCCTTAGTCCAACTTGGGGCTTAAATATCTGCAAATATATCAACCCAAATAGGAAAATAAAATTTTTTTAATAAAATAGGATTAAAACTAATCTAAACCCCAATTTTCTTTTATTGGGTCCGATCTAATTTGGAGCCCAAAAATTGGGCCCAATTGGGCTCATTGGACTGGGTCGGGCTCAATCCTATTTCTTCTTTTTTTCATCCCTGGTTCACCTGAACCAAAGGAGGGATGAGGATGGCCGACGGCTTAGGGCCGCCGCCGGCCCTTCCTGGCGGGTTGGGCTGGCCGTCGACGTTCGACCCCAGGTCGGTCGCCATCGATGACCACCCCCTCTTCCTCTTCTTCCCTCTCTTCTTCTTCCTTGCTTTTTCTTTTTCTGTTTCCCCTTCTTTCGACCACCTCTCTCTGGTCGTGGCACGGTCAACCTCCTTCGGTCGGTCGGACCCCATCGAACGCCGTCCTGGTGCGGTGGGGGCTGCCGTCTGTGGTTCGGGTCCGGCGAACTGATGGGCACGCCGCCGGACCTGAACCAAGCATACCGGTTCGGCTACTGGTCAAAGGAGGGCTCTCTCTCTCTACCACTTTCTCTCTCCTCTCTTCTCACGGGTGACGGTTTATCTGATCGGCGCTGAGGCGACGGAGATGGATCGAGTGGCGACAGCGGCGACGAGTGGAGGGTGGAGGGCGGAGGGGACCGGCACGGTCCCCTTTTCACGCGAGGGGAGGGCCGCTGCGCCCGCGTGCGCGCGTGGGCACGCGCGCTGCCGCGCGCACCGCGCGGCCAGGCACGCAAATTTTTTTTTTTTTTTTTTAATTAATTATTCGGGGCACCGGAATGGAGCTTAGTGAGGCAAGAGAGGGGAAGGCTGGTGGGACTAGATGACGTGGGGGAATTTGGCGTTTGAACAGTTTTGAAAAAATATTAAGGCGACGAAGGAGAGGAAGGGATCCAAAGGGCTCATGGCCTTGTGCAGTGCAAACTACACAAGCTATGATTTGGCCGTTATATTGAATCTGACATTTTCTACTTTTCCTCATTATTTTTATTTTATTATATTATATATAACTTATTTCATAAGTTGTTGCATTTTTATGTTTTTAAAAAGAGATTGTACTTTTTTTTTTCAGAAACTTTTTTTACCAAAAAAACTCTACGCTGTGTACACCTAATAGGCGATATCTAAATCTTAACTTACATCTCATAATTTAATCTCTGACATTGCAAGAGAGGATTAGATGCATGCAATCTTATCGTCTTATTTCTTTATAGAGTCAAGGATGGAAGGTTCCACTATGACATTCGAAGATAAAGCTTACATGCTTGGGTAGGCTTATATATTGGTAAAAATTTAAGGAATATTAATTTTGTTTCACAAAACTATTGTATATGATTTGTGCATTATATTATATTTCTTGTGAGAGTTTTAAGATAATTACACTTTCTAAAGAATAAAAAAGATAATATTTTAAAGGCACTTCATATCCCTCTTTGCATACCCTTACATATAATATCACGTAATGACTATGCATCCATTTTTAAGGACTGCTTTTATTTTGGACCTTTCATTTTGGATTCATCGAAGTTTGGTTAGGAAAGAATAAAGGTTGACACCGAAAAATAAGAAGAAGCTCTTCTTCTCCGTGGAAAGAAAGATTGGAGGGTTGAATTAAATCGAAAGAGGAAAAGAGTCACCTCCCAAACATTCTACTAGATCACAAATAGAGCTCAACTCCTTAAGGGAAGTAGCAGTTGAGGTGTTTGGCAAGGTATTCTTCATATACCTTGATTAGATAATTAATTCAAAAAGAGAGAAAGTATAAGAAACGAAAAGATATTAAAATATGAAAGACATCCCTAAGACATCACTACATAAAACTCTTTGCCAAATCTTGAAGAGGTTGCTATAAATGATCATGCAGATATACAAAGTTTATGAAGGTCCACTTATTCGAGGAAAAAAAAAAAAATCCAAGGGAAAGAAAAAAAAATAATGATATTTTTTATGAAAAAAGGAAAGGCTTTTCAAAGACTTTAAAATAAGTTTTTCATATTTGCCAATTTATTTGCCAACAAAAATAAAATTTTATTTTTAATAAAAATAATTTTTTAAATAATTTTGCTTGCAATTAAATAAATTCTTAATGAATTCAAAATTCTAGCCTTGATTCTTCTAGTTATAAATTGAATTTTAAAAAAAACTTTATTTTCAATCTATCTTAAACAATTTTGGATCACTTGAAATAGGCCATTATGATGTCACCTATTATGGCTGAAAAAGCATAGTATATAGCCTATCTTTTAACACAAAGACTGAGGCCTCGTTTGGGTGCATTGTAAGTCGGCTTATGAGAAAACGACTTCCCAACTCCCATGTGGGTTGCTACTTCCCAGAAAGCCATGGCTTTTTTACTGTACTTCTATCACTTTCCAGCATGAATTTGGTTAACTAAACAAAATGAGATGGAAGCTCTTTCCAAGAAAAGCGTTTATTCTGGGAAGACAATCAAACAGAACCTTAGTGTGACATGTATTGCCACCTTGAGCCATATAAACCAATCTAAGGCTTCTTCAAATTTGAGGGCTGGGAGTGTAGGCTTATCAAGGAAAATGGGTGTTCAAATTTTCACGTTATAATTTTTAAGTATAATACTTGCACCAAAAATAATAACAATATTATTTCTTCCCAGGAAAACATGCAAATTTTTGTCTCTTTTATCTTTTCAACATTATTTTGTATTATAAAAAAAAGAATTATTTTTTTAACCAGAAAAGTAAACTATACAACAAATTCCATTCAAAATGAGGCCTATGCTGATAATGTAATGCAAAGTCATATTTGACTAAGATAAATATTACAAATAGAAGTTTATCTGTTACAAATTGATTGGTCTGATGATGCAAAAAAAAATTGCCAAGACTAGCGAAAATTTGATGTGGACAATGGATTTACTGTCGTGCATGCCATATATGTGTGGCTTATTTTTTAAGATAAATTTGATGGCTAAGCAAGCCAGGAATTGAACAAGCAAATAAATACTTGGTGAGCAAGTGATAGACTTTGTGAGCTAGTAATTGACTCGATAAGTGGGTTAGTAGCCAGCCATTCATATGTATTTCGAGCAAGGTGTTTTTTGGGTTGAGAAGAGTGGATAAGTTCTCTGAGAATTGTTATTTTCTTGTATCAGTCATTCTATTATAACTAAAGACAGGTGTACCCTGTCTATGAATATAAGCAGTATTTTACTAAACCATATAAATTTTATATATTTACTTGCACTATTTCATATTTGTTTATTTTTTATTTTTTTTGTTAACTTACCTTTCTTTTAATCCTAGCATCAATTTGCTTAGGCGTGATCCAGTCAACCTCAATTCTCCAACCAAAATTGCCATCTCCAATTGAATGGGGAATGCTTTACGTGTATATGATGTGGCGATGCAGTTTATGATGATATCACGTTTGCAATTATTTGACAGATTAAAAAACAAAAAAAAATTGTTCCAAAAGGGGATTGGGGAAAATCATCTTAACATCCCTCCTTTTGAACTCCACGAGGAGTGTGCGGAGGTAAACAAGTGTTTAGTTGTTGGGTAATGCAGAACAAAGGCAAGCTAATGATTACTCTACGTTATAAAACTTTATTAGGATTAAAGGTGTTTTATTTAGGTTGTTAGGTAAACATAAAACAAGCACCTGTTATGATTATCTTGCCAGGTGTCTCCTCTGTTTCCTTAGGTGAAGGCTCTGTGAAACTCCTCCTGAGCCTGGGTTCCTTCTGGAGATGGTTTTATAAAATTATAAAACAGCTCGGCGTTCTACCATTACGTCAAGGGAGAAGGGCAGGGGAAAGTTCGCGTTTCGTTGCCGTCTGTTGTTGAATTCATCACGAACTGACTCAATTTCCACGCCTCTCTATGGTTTCGCCTCCTTGAAACCGCGTGGATTTTTCTTTTGTGGATGGAGGTCGGTTGGTCCGGGCCCAAACCAACCATACACCGGTTCGGCCTGATTGTGCTTGATAAAACCGGTTTACGATATTATTTACTTGTTTTGTTAACCCCACCATCATAAATTGCATGAAATCAAAAGTTAAATAACACCCCTGTTTTTACTATAGATTTTCTCTTTTTTTTTAAATATTATATATATATATATATATATATATATATATATATATATATATATATATGTATAGAGGCATTAAGATATACTTCACTGTATCTTCAATGCCGATGGGCCTTCAATATCAATGACCTGATTTATCGTAACTTACTATATCTAAACTACTTACATGATTATATAATTTAGAAGATACCTATTTTATATTACAAATTTATTTTTTGAAAGACACCATTTTAAATATTTCAAATATATATCCTTATTTTTTAGTATTTTTTTGCAGCAGCAATACTGTTCTTAACTTTTTAGCTAAAGCATCAAATTAAAAATTATTTTTAATTAAAAAAAATTAATTTTAAAAAATATTTTTAAAAACCGTGCTAGATCGGTACGGCATGACATTCTGTCATGCCGCTCCTTACATGGGCCATATAGGCACGGCCGGATTTGGTTGACAGCTTTAATTAGCAGTCATTTTGCATGTCAAATAACTATATTACCTTTTATGTTAATATCTCTAAATAATATTATAGTTTAGATTAGTGAGAGCTGTAATTTTGCATAAACTTTTCAAAGACATCAACATTGAAGGCTTAGAGTGAGCTACTTACTAATGCTATCAATTAAAAATTTAAATTATTTTGTGCTTTGGTTTTACAACCACACTATCATATCAATTTTCAATGTATAAGTATAAAATAAATTTATTTATATAAAAAAACAAGCTCAACCAAGCCAATCCCACCACTATTTCAATCTAAAACATGAATTAATCAAAATAAATAAATAAAAAAATACCTCACTTGTTCCACTGCAAACCTAGTCCTTCCTCCTCCTCCTTTTCCCTGCCATCCACCAATGCAGCTGCAGGTGATCCAAACAAATCATTCAAGTTAGGAAGGATATTATGAAGCCAAATCCAGCTCGAGCTCAGGCACAATACATTGCAGGGGCTCAGGTGCAGTCCAAGTCCAGCCAATTTAAAATCTCAACACACACCCAAAAAAAAAAAAAAAAAAAAAAATCCTTCAATGCGTGCTTAAAATCATCCCCATCCTTCATCCATCATCTGCACAGTAGGTCCATATATGTATCTATGCATACAGACTGAAAAGATTAACTGAACTCATATTCATCTTCTTCCCTCTCACATTTAGAGAGGTAGCCAGTCACTGGTTGTTATACCAGGAGCCTTATAATAATAACAAACTAAAACAATGTACATTGAATTAAATTAGATCTGATCCAAAAGGAAGGTCACCTCCCCCATGGTGGGCCTCATCCTGGGACTTTCATCAGTGCACCTGCAAGCCACCTCCAAATACCCCTTGACCTCCGGCTCTCTTACGCCTTCCTTGTCCATCTTCCGGTCCAACACCTCCATCCACCTCTTCTCCTCCACCATCCTCCTCGCCCACTGCACCAGGTTCACCTCCTTCCCGTCCTCCCTTCGCCGGGGCAAGTTCGGCCGCTCCCCAGCCGCCACCTCCACCATCAGGACCCCGAAGCTGTAAACATCCGCCGCAACCGTCGCCGCCGTCAGCCCCGCCTTGTACTCCGGCGGCATGTACCCCATCGTCCCCGCCACCTGGGTCGACACGTGCGTCCGCGACGCGTCCACCCGCCGCGCCAGCCCAAAGTCGGCGATCTTCGCGACGAAGTTGGCGTCGAGCAGCACGTTGCTCGACTTGATGTCCCGGTGGATGATCCGCGGCTGGGTCTTCTCGTGGAGGAAGGCGAGGCCGGAGGCGACCCCGCGGATAATCCGGACCCGATTCGGCCACGGGAGGGGGAAGGAGACCGTGTCGGACTCGTGGAGCCACTGGTCAAGGGAGCCGCGCTCGAGGAACTCGTAGATGAGGAGGCGGTCGGCGCCGGAGATGCAGTAGCCGAGGATGCGGGCGAGGTGGGGGTGGCTGATGCAGCCCACGGTCTCCATCTCGGCGCGGAACTCGCGGATGCCGTGGAAGGCGTCGGCGCAGTGGCGCTTGACGGCGACGATGACGCCGGAGGAGAGGCGGCCCTTGTAGACGAAACCGAAGCTGCCGTCGCCGATGATGGCGTCGGCGGCGAAGCCCTTGGTGGCGGCGGCGAGCTCGTTGAGGGAGATGTGGTCGAGGGACGGGTCGAAGGAGGCGCTCTCCTCGGCGCCGACGCAGGCGGAGGGGGGCCTGCCAACCGGGAGGGACGGCGCAGGCGCCGTCGATGACCGGAGACGGGATTTGGGGTGGCGGCGGCAGAAGAAGGTGAGGAAGCTGATAAGGAAGATGGCCATGAGGGCGGAGACGGAGATGACGATCAGGACGGGGACACGGACCACCATGGCCGGAATCGAGACCCTTTCCGATCCTATCGATCGAATACCTTAAGAAGAAGAGAGGATTGGGTTAGGAGCTAGGGTTAGGGTTTGGGGGAGAGAAGTTTTGACTGCAAGGAGGAGGAAAGTGGAGCGGAGGGGTATGGCATCGGAAGGTGAGAGGTAGGGAAATTTCGTGATAATTTTTCTGGCGTTAATTTCAATTCCACGGTCGTCGATTGGAGTCAACAGCGTTGGCTTTTCTTCTCACTCCTCATCTTGATGGACAACTTGTAGAATTTTAGGCGAGTTTTTTTATTATGTTAGTAGGGCTATGCTTAGGCGTCTGCCGTTATGAGGCCCAACAAGATCAAGTCCTGGAGTCCGGATTGGTCTGTTTTACATAATCGAGTAAAAAATTGTGATGAAGAGCATGAAATTTTGTGTTTTTTTTTTTTCGCCTTTTAAAAGGGTGGTGTTGAACTGGAAGGTTCCAGTTCAACAATCACAGTGCAATTAGTGATGGTTTCAAACCACTCTTTGAAGCACTTCATTTAAGGTAAAGGACGGCTTTTACCATGTTGTTTATTTATTTATTTATTTATTTTTTTAAGCCAGAAATTTCCAACCATCTGATTTTGTTTCGATGGATGCAGGGGTCCACCGGCAATTGCTTCTGATGCGTGACTGATGCAGTAAAAAAAATGAAACTACATGAGATATTTCAAAACCCAAAAATCTAACATATTTTGACACGTGGCTGAGCCATAGTCTTGTATCGGTCCACTGATATCTGATTTTGGTTTCGCATCTCCATGAAGACAAAGTCGAGGAGCATTCGTCATGGTCAGTGCCTGAGTGGCCTGATTTGGCCACCACTGGCAGGGCTAACACACTGCTGCCTTTCTAGGCAATCGATATGGGATTTGGAATTCCTTGGGATGGATCAGATGTTGCCAATTTACTGATCTCTCGATCAATTAAGGCTGAATAGCCTTCCCTAAAGAGTCAGACAATAATTGAAGAGGAGCCGAAAGGCCAACGATGGTAATTAAAAGGTTGATGCTAGCCCAGAATGATGAGGGAGAGAAAGAGGATGCATGAGAGAGAAGGATGGCCAAGGAAGGGAGAGGAGAGAGGCGATAGAGATCTGAAAGATAAGCCAGAGAGAGAGAGAAAGAAAGAAAGAAGGGTAAAAAAATTCTTAAAGTTAAAAAATGAAGAAGGATAAACTGAATTAACCTACTAGTAATCAGTTCAATCAATTATAACAATAAAATGGCCATAAAAACTTTATCATTTAGCAGCTCTAATTTTATCTCACTTCCCTCAAAAATTTTTTTTTTTTTTAAAAAAAAAAGCACCACAACCTAATCTAGGACATCTTTGAATCATTTTATTTAAAAAAATAATAAATAATTTAATTAAAATAAATTATGATGTTGCACCAATAGATTACTGAGTTATGATATAGTAAAGTTTTTTTTTTTTTTTTTTTGGTCATTTAACTCATAATCGGCTGAACTGATGAACCTGATTCTTAATTCATCTCGCATTCAGGTCTTTCACGCCCCATCTTTCCTTTCTTCACAATTTTTCGCGTCCTACCTCTCTCTCAATCAGTGGATAACTAGCGTAGAAAATTGAGAGTGAAACGGAGGAAAAAAAGAAAAGGGCTTGAAGAACAGTTGGAGAAAACAGGGGACGGAACGAACGGGACAAGATTTTTTATTTATTTATTTATTTACTATTGTTTTTGGACATGGCTCAACGAGACGCAAAGGCGGGAAGGATTCATGGTGATATTAGTTGCTGAATAAATTAGCAAGTTATTTCTTAACGGCGAAAACTATGGTCTTGAAAATATATAGATTGTGTTTTCTATTCTTTTAAAAAAAAATATTACTCAGAGAAAGATGGTATATTGGTTACTGAAGGCTGGGACGGAGCAAAAACAAAAGACAAATAATTTGCTGAAGAGGAGATGAGAGAGAAGGTAGGAATGGTAGGAATCGATGTGTGAGAGGCTTGAAGAAATTGGGAAGCTGTGGGGATGCTAATGACGGTGCCGAGGAGAGGGAGATTGAGAGGAGGAAGAACATACTCCATGGAATCGTCCGACAGGCTGCAAGGAGTACGAAGTAATTAAAGGTGGCGGTTAAGCCAGATCAGATTATTTTAGATTGGGTTAATTCGGGTTTCAACCATTTTCAAGCTCCAACTACTTTAGAGCTCGAGCCTTTGAACTCAACTCTAATCCTATCCTAAATGATCGAATTAAAATCAATTCATAAGCTATTTTAAGTGTTTTTTTTTTATTTTTTTAAAAAATTGAATGCAGATTTTTTTTTAATTTTTTAAGTAATTTATTAATAATAAATTTATTTTTATTTTATTTTTATTTTTTATTTTTATTAGCATGGTTTACCATTCACAGGTTAAACCAGATTTCCATCATCCCTGAAATTAATAATAGAGACGTTGACGGTAAACCAAGAATGAAGGAGACGAAGAAATGCTTTCTAACCATTTACCCAAAAAGATTGATTATTTTTTTTTTATCATAGTAGTTATGTATACATTTGATTGGGACTAATTGCTAATGTCACATCTACATCCATTGAAATGAGATCAAATAGTTAATATTTTAATATTTAGAAAGAAGAAGAAGAAGCACGGCAACGAAACCCAGAAATCTTATAGGAACCTTATATGCGATAAAAAAAAAAAAAAAAAAATTAATTGAGATCTTTATTAAAGAATAACTTTAGCAAGATGCATGACATCACCAAGTCGTCCGGTCTCCAAAGTGACTTACATAGCCTTATAAATTGCCACTCTGCCATTCTTAAGTAGGTCATGCCACCGAAAAACAACGTTTTAAATGTATTAAAGTAATTAATCTAAGAGGTGATTTTAATGGCCATTTGGTTTGATTCTGCGGCCCTCCTGCATCCAAGGTATGGTAATGAGATGGGATACGTAGGAGGTCTTAATCTCTATCTCCATGAAAAAAATTAATTTTTCTTTTTCTTTTATCTTCATAAACAGTAAATTTTTTCATCTTTATTCCTACTTATGAAAAAAAAAAAAAAATCTACTTCTTAAAAAAAAAAAAAAAACCGCTCCATCCCTATTTCATTTCTTTTCTAATATTATATTTAATTTTTTTAATAAAAATTATAAAAATAATTTTATAGATATAAAAATATATAAAAATATTATATAAATTTAATATGATGAAAAGGAAATAGATCGGGATATATTTATTTTTATTCCCATTTTATTCTTATAAATAAGGATAAAAATAATTTTTATTTTTATAAAAAATAATAAATTTGTGCTTTGAACCGGATGAATTCTCTGTTAGGGATAAAAATTGCTACCTCTATTAAATATAGAGAAGATATTCTCTCTCTTTTCTCCTCCTTTGGGCGCAAAAGGCGGAGTCCTCAAGGTCTCAAAACTATGCTTCATCTAAACGAAACTCTTGGCACTACGAGCTGCCATAGCTCTAACACAGAGGGGTCACAACGTGGGAGAGTATCGCTGGCCAAAATCTCTTGCTTCTTTTTCGCTTCTTCCTGCTTCCTCCCTCCCGCAACCTTCTCCACATGGACCAAAACACAAGCAACCATGCAGACCAAGTCCAATGCTCACGAAATCACAAGAAAAGTCAATGTCCTTCAAAATTGAACCCCACCTTCTTTTTTTTTTTTTTTTTTTTTTTCACCTTAGAAAGGGATAATTTTTGATAACATTGGTCCAGAGATATAGCAATGAAGATAAAGAAATCAATCCCTATTCAATTCGGCAAGGATGGATTAAATAGAGACAATGATGAAAATAAAGTAAATTTTTAAAAATTCATTAAATTTAAGGATGCAAACGAACTACCTCAAAACTCAATCATTTTTTTTCAATATAAAATTACCTTCATACCTTTGTTAAATAAAGATAACAAATATAATTATGCAAATTTGAATCTTCTATTATGCTTTATATATTAGATTTAATTTTTTAAATTTAAATTTTTTAATATATTTTAAAAATTCACATGTTTACAATAGGTTTTAGGTTTTAACTTAGAAGTCAATTCTAAAAAAATATAAAAAATTAAAAAATTAAAACTTTCTTGTAAAAAATGAGGAACCATAAAGACATGATAGAGATTGAGATAGAGGGAAACAGATTGGGAATGGAGAACATATCTTCTATCCTAAATTCATTCTGTCGCCATTCTTGTGTTGGTCCAAATTCCTAACTAAAAATTTGAATTGGTATTAGCCTTGATAAAACAGAGGGCCACCCAATAGAAACGAGGGGCTCCAAGGTGCCAAGAGTCAAACACCTTGTTTCAAGAAAGCAAACATTAAATGAGATGTGAGACTTGATTGCGAGATATGATGGTCCAGAAGCTTGACTTCACCTCCTGAGGGTGACTGAGAGTGAAAACAAAATTAACCCAGGATAACTTTCATCAATAGAATAACATATTCTGGATAAGATTCGGTGCGGTCCTGATTGGGATTGATCGGCACATTCGGCTTCCAATGGTCCATTACAACTCATGGCACACCTTCGACGCCAACGATATTCCCGTGCAATGCGGACATTGGTGTGATGTAAATTTTAAATATAAAAGATATAGATTTATTTTTTTAATCTTATATTATTAAATTCAAAATTTTTATGTATTAGGTATAAGATAAATAAAATATATATATTACATAAAAAATTTTCAATTATAAAAATAATTAATTTGAACCATAGAACAAAGAATAAATGAATTTTTTTTTAAAGAAAAATAGAGTTGTTAGAGTCCCTATGTGATGGATACTTGATCATAATGAAAATAATTATTATAGTTTTGATAGGATCACGAAGTTCTTGGAGCATGATGGCTTTGGAATCTATTATATATAAATAATGTGTGATTGAAGATGGTATCTTTCATAAAATTAAATTAGATTGGATAAAATAAAAAAATATTACTAAAATATTATATAATTATAAAATACATATCAAGTTAAAGAAAAAAATTTATAATGTTGATATAAGATTAGTTATATTTTATGGTATGAAATATTGGACAATTAGAAAATTATACTTATACAAGATGAATATGGTTGAAATAGAAATATTGAGATAGATGTACGATAATATAAGAAAAATAGAATAAAAAATGATGCCATTTATGTAAAAATAAAGATAGCATTAATTGATGATAAATTGAGGGAATGACGACTTAAATAGTTTAAATATTTGCTAGATAAGCCTAAAGATGCACTAATATAAAATGTAATTTGGTACATGTAGAAGAAAAAAAGGTGAAGGTATACTAAAAATTATATGAGATGAAGTGATAAAGAAAATTTTAAAATTTTACATCTTATAGAAGATATGACTCAATTCTGAATAAAATAGAAAAAAATAATTCATATAAGTGATTTTAACTAGTTTGAGATTAAGACTTTATTGTTGCTGTTGTCGTCGTCGTAATACTAATAAGTTAATGGTAACTTAATATATTACATCGTGAATTCCAAATGCCTCATATACTAATGCTTGATTTTAACACTTAAATAACATTTAAAAACAATTTAACTTATTTATCCATGTGGCATAAAAATAAAGTAATTGATTTTCTGATCTGAATCATTTCAGTTTTATAAATATTAGGCTAAAGTATGCTTTTAACTTTTAAACTTTGGTATGTGTTTTACTTTGGTCCCTACTGTTAAAAAAATTAATATCGTGCTTCTTCTATTGAGGTGACACACCTATGTGACGAAGAAAGGATGCTTTCGTGATGGGGATCTTATGTAACAGCCAATTGTCAACAACAACCAAAAAAAAAACAAAGAAGGGATCACCTTGTTTCTTCCCTATGTCCGATAGCCATCACCAAACCACGGCCTTGTTTCTCAATCCTCAGCAACCACAAGCCAATGACATGAGTGCATGTTAACGGAGTGTGTCACCCAACCAAGCACTATGAAACAGGGGATTTGATCCCCTTTTCTTCTTTGAAATTCACCTAGGCAACTCCGATTCCGACCGAAGGTTGCCAAAATTCACCAACTAGGCCATTAAGATCTCGACGAAATCAAGGATCACTAGGTAGGACTGCTCAAAAACCCTAGACCATGACTCAATGCGATACACCCCTCCCTCCTACTTCTTTCTCACCGAAGACAAACCCAAGAAGTTCCTAACCCTAAGAATTGAGTAGTGAGAGAAAATGCGAGCCGAAGACTAAGAGGAAGGAGCTGGATCTCTAGGCTCTTCAAAGGGTGGGTGAGGAGGAATCTTGAGGAAAGTGACTGCCACCTGGAGCCATAGCCACCCTCTTCTTTTTCCAATCAACTGGCCATTGCAGAATTGCATCATTAGGAAGGCCAAGGTCCATGAGCAGACGATGGTCATGCATGTGGGTGGACATAGAATCGAGGATTCTTCTTTTGCATATTGGCGACACTAGCGACACAATCCCTTACTTACCTTAATTCGTCCTCCTCTATTCTTTAGGGCACGCCTTCTCTATGGTTAAGTAGCAAAAGGCTTTACCCTAGTTACCAACTATATTTTGAGAAGAGAAACGATGGAAGCCACCCTCCTATTTGTGGTGGTGGGGTATGGTCATAGTGGCAGCAAGGGAACTTGCCTCCTTTCCTTCTCCGATTATGCCTGAAGCTGATGCTTTTTGGTGATGGAACAAGGCTTCAATGGACTAGACCCTGGTTACAATCAAAGGAAGGTCAAAGGAAAGAAAAAATGCCATCAAAATGGTCTTTAAATGAGAGTGAACCACCACGTAAGACCTCCTTCATGAAAGCATCCCTTCTCTGCCACATAGGCATGCCACCTCAATGGAAGAAGCGCGATGTCTAAAACCTTTTCATATTTTACCGACCAAAGTAAGATACAACCCAAAGTTTAAGGGTTAACAGTATACTTTAGCCTAAATATTAAATCGACATAAGATCTCTTGGGTTATTTGTCACAATATGTTGCAGGTAGAACGGCAAACATATTCGTAGTGCGCTAAGTTTCCAAATTGGCAGAGCCAAATAAACATTTGGGTTCAGAATCAAAGGAATGCCACGAGGCACCTTCAACATCTTTTCATTCAGTCAGATCCTCAGGCAGTCATGCAGCTCTTCCATATAATGGGTAGGGCTTCTATCAAGACCCGGAAAGATTCTGGATCACCTTACCTTCAGACTATGAAGCTTTTTCATTAAAAATATCCATCAAGGCTTACTACTAGTTCAGCATACCTTAGGCAATCTCATTGCAGTGCAGAATTTGAACCTATCTCTGTTTGAGCTCATGGTCCCCAGGACTAGGAATCATGGAAGATTGCAGCCATACTAGTTAGCAGAACTTGGTAGTTGGATGCTTGAATGCACTCTTAAGTAGGAAAACCAAGAAATGTCTCCACATTAGAAAAGCCCTGAGCTCACAACTAAAAAACATATACTTATTATTAAACTAAATAATAAAGAGATAAGTGTGCAGGAATAGAATCCCATATTACACTGACTAAACTATGTCATTAACTTTCATTCTCACTCGCTGAATATACTATCTATACGTTTGTGCGCGCACGCATATGTGTGTATTAAAACAATAAATTAACTAACACCAAAAATTTTATAGCTATCATGGAAGAAAGTTTTAGTAAATAACATTAAGAGTCTGGAAAATATCAGGATCAACCCAACAAAGGAGCATGCACTGACCCCCTTGGCTTCTGGACCATTTGCCTGCAGACATACTTGACGAAACACCCAATACACATTTGGAATATTGGATACATGTTTAAACTACCACCTATCTCATACTTAAACCTAAGAGCAAAATCATCAAAACCTCCTGAATATATATCATGATGTAAAAAAAAAAAAAAAAGACCTTTTCTTATAAAATTAATAATTAAGTGGATATTTTATACAAAATCCACTTAAGAAAAAAGGGATGAGTCTACTGCTGAAGCATACTCATGAATCTTGATGTCCTACACTGGATCTATGCTTAGTCTAATGAGTTGACACTGAAATCCCTGCTTTAATCAGTAGTTTGGCACTTATTTCTAAATCTTAGATTTGTAATGGAATTCATCCATGCTCAGTAACATCTGTTGTTGGATCTATGCTTCCGTGAGCCAAAGATTGATCACACCAAAACAGACAAATAAGAGTGGACATTTGATGGCATAAAATTCTAAGAAAGAGCTTTTAGCATAACAGTGGTTTTGAATTTGTTTAGCATTCAAGCATTAGTATTCAAGCATCTAAATTCAATATTATGTAAACAGTTCTCATAAAACTAGATGGGTAAATAATTCCCTAAGAAGATGTCCAAAGAATTTTGCAATTCTCACCATTCAAATTGCAAAAAAGAAAAAAATTCAGAATTGAATGGTGACGGTCCTTCTTCTTCTTCTTTCTTTATAGATCATGGTGCTTGTGAATTATCACTTACAGGTGGAAAGACAAGTACCAACCAACCAAGCTACCAGCTGATGGTAGCTACATGTCAATTTATCCCTGCTGTTGGTGGTTGCGCAGAGATGGTAGACACATCAATTTTTTCCTGCATAAAGTTTCTCATTTTCTGAACTGAAATTGCAGCAATCATCAAACAGCATCACATATTTTCAAATTAAACTCTTCAGAAGTGTAAACCCATAGTTATCAGAACTGGACTGGACCAACTGATTGGACCAATGAATTGATGAACCAACTCTTAACCAATCCGATCCTTTAATTGGGCCATTAATATGATCAAAATCCAATGAAATGAATGATTTTTTTTATTGATCCAATGACTATGTGAACCAAAAAAAATCAAACTGATTTTTTCATGCCCTTTAGAATTACCATTTCATTAATATAATTTAAATATAGGTGTTACATTTTAAGATTTTTTTTTTTTTTTTTTTTTTTTTTTTTTTTTTTTTTTGGTGTTGTAGGCTTAAATGTGTCTTTCTAACCAAGCTGTAACTCTATAAATATAAACTTTATAAATAATTTTATATCTTTATTATGCTTTTATCATACTTGTAAATCAATACTATTATTTTTTAAAAATTTAAGATTAATTTTAAATCTCAATGTAAATATTATATTTTATTACAGTTTAATTTTAAATATTTAAATTTTAAAGTTACTAAATTAGTTAAATTTTACGAAGAAATTATCTTTATTTATTATTATAGATCATATTTTTTAATTTTAATTATTCATATGATCCGATCATTGGCTTGGTCCCTCAATCACGTCGATGTCCTGTCTGGTCCTGATAATGTGTGTAAACCTATCTTGAAACCTCTAAAATATAGATCATAAAAGAAATATGCTGAAGGTCTTAAATGCAATTGATATTTCAATCAGACTCCCATCCAGAATGAGTAAGTTCATCCATCGTTGCTCATACAAAGCAATAACCAGGCATTTTTTTTTGTATCGCCTCAAAGTCATCAACAAGCGAGCTTCTCATTGCAGATCCATATTCCAAGTACTTTATTTCATCTGCAGTGCCCTCACCTTGAGGGGAAATATCCCACAGTTCTTTTTGAGGTGTGCAGGCAATGTTTTAGGTGAGGGGAAATATCCTACAGTTTTTTTGGAGGTGTGCGGGCAATGTTTTTGATGATCGCAGAATAGAGGTCAAATTCTGCCTTTAGTTTGCAGCAGTTGGCTTCAACCCATTTCTCTGCAACACTTGTGGACACACTATCCTCGAGGTCCCTCTTATGTTCTTGGATGGCTGGCCTTATCTCACTGTACAGAGAATCAAGACGTGAGGCAGCTTGATTCTTGGTTTCCTGCATGACAGTAACTGTTAGAATTGTTGAAAGAAGTCTCTGTGCACAATATATCAACAGGAAGAAGTTCTTCAAGTAAAACTTAGAAGTTACAGCAGAAAGAATCCTCTATTTTTGGAAAAATAAATGTGGAGTAGCTCACAGAGCAGGTCCAGTGCCAAGTCAAAACTAATGGGAGATCCCAACCGAAGCAGGGCCTCATGAATGAGATGGCTTTTATGTTGACTCAAAAAACAATGGCCACAGAGCTTCAACAGCTGGTAGCGAACAGGGTGTTCTGTCAGCATGTAGATCATCTCCTTGCAGATGACCATCATTCTTTGAGAGAAGGATTCGGCAAAAGAAAAGTAAAAGCAATAATTATATACCATTTTTTTTTTTTTTTAAGAACTTGTGCTGCAGGATAGGCTTGTCAGTCATTCGCTATTGAAGTGCCACTCCTGATGATATCTAACCAATTGGCTCCAGAATAGTGAAACCAGTGGATGATATGAAGAAACAAGGAAACATCCACAGAACAGAGACAAGAAATTGAAGGCTCACTACAGAACACCACTTGGTCAACAAAAATTCATAGAAGGGGGGTAGGTGAATTTCCAGATATCAAATGGTAGATTTAGAGGGTAAAGACATCAGACAGAAAACATATTAGTAGCAATTCTTCCTTAGGTATACAGAGACACAACTAGGAAAAGCTAAACCATAGTTGGTTCAGATCACCATTGCAATTACCATGATGAATGAGGTGACACACAATGGAGCTGCTCAAGTCATGTCCCAAACAAAATGATGAATCTGCCCTAGTTAAGAAAGAATTGTAAATAATATCCTAGTTTAAACATATGAATCTGCCCATGAATTACTATGGCTATGTGAGATAGCATATGACAAAGTTGGCCAAGATTTTAAATCGGTTGGGATGAGCCTATCCTGATTTTTTTACAAAATAAGATAAACTACCGTCTCGGCCTATCCCTACACTGGGGCCTATCCCTACACTGGGGACGATGGATGTCATGGGATACCCCGAGTGAAGCGCTGGAATGATGGTGACATGATCATATCTTGACACTTTGGGATGATAATCTGTTTCGGTGTCCTATGGAATGTCTTCCAAGAATTTGAAACCATAAAGTTGGTTAACTCATGTCCTCAACAAAATGACAAAATCAATTAAAGCATGTAAATAATATCCCATGAGCAAACAAAAAGGTGGAGTTACCAATACTCCAATAACAAAATATAAAAGATTTTCATCGAAGTTTGAACATGTTTAGATGACGCTGAAGTAATATAGTTAATAAATTTATTTAATAAGATTTTAGAAACTAAGAATATGCCTAATGAATGGAGAAAAAGCACTATAGTAACTATTTATACAAAGAAAGAAAATATTCAAAACTGTTCTAACCATCATAGTATCCAGCTCATAAGTTAGAGTATGAAACTTTGAGAGAGAGTAATAGAGCATAAATTAAGATGTATTATAAAAATATCAGAGAATCAATTTAGTTTGATATCAAGAAAGTCGATTATAGAAGCTATTTTCTTCCTTAAGAGTTTAATAGAAAAGTGATTAATGAAAAAGTACAGAGAAAAAAAGATGATATCTTTAATATGATTTTAATATATTTAAAAAAAATATATGATAGAATCTCTAAAAAAATCTTATGATGGGTGCTAGAAAATAAAAAAGTACTCATTAAATATATTAATGCAATAAAAGATATATATAATGCAGTTAGTAATACAAGAACTACTAATGGTAATACTATCGAATTCCCTATTACACTAGTTTTACACTAGAGATTTAATTTTTACCTTTTTGCTTTAGTTATACATGAGCTTACTAAACATATTCAGGATGATATTTTATGATATATGTTATTTGCAGATAATATAGTGCTAGTGAATGAAATTAAGGTTGGAGTTAATCTTAGCTTCAAATTTAAAAAAATGCATTAGAATATAAGAATTTTACATTAAGAAAGACAAAGACAAAATAAATTAAATGTAATTTTAATATAATTAGAAATACAGAAGAATGCAAAGTAAAAATTGAAGACCACGAAGTACCTAATATAAGGAAGTCATCATTTTTGATATTTGGATTTGATTATTCATAATTTGAGGATAATGTTATTTATAAGATTAAAGCAAGTTAGATGAAATGAAGAAGTATAACTGGAATATTATGTAATCATAGAACACTTATCAAGTTGAAGGAAAAATTTTATAAAATAATCATAAAACCAACTATACTCTATGGTATGGAATATTGGATGGTTAGAAAATTATATGTATATAAGATGAATATAGTTGAAATAAGAATGTTGAGATGAATATATGATAATACAATAAAAAATAAAATAAAAAATAAAATCATTCGTAAAAAGATAAAGATAGTACCAATTAAGAACAAATTAAGAGAATGTCAACTTAAATGATTTAAACATATGCAACATAAACCTAAAGATGCATTTGTGAGAAGAAATAATTTGATGCATGTAGAAGGAAAAAAAGGTAAAGGTAAACCAAAAATTATATGGAAGTAAGTGATGAATAAAAAATTTAAAATTTTTACATTTTACAAAAAATTTTATACAAAATCGAGCAAAATCGAGAAAAAAGATTCATATAATCGATTCCAACTAGGCTTTGTTGTTGTTATTGCAGTATACATTATAACTGATTAGGAGGAATGCATCAGCTTTCATCTCAAAATTTTAAGTCTAACAAAAAAGAGAAAAATACATCAACTTCAAACTTAATTAGCCACCATCATCCAATTTATATGCAGTCAGCTTAATTAATTAGCATTGGCCAAACTTTAGATCCTTGGACATCCTATAAAGTCAACCATGATATTTATAATATTAGTTGACCAGAAGAAAACCTACTCCATTCGAAACCCAGTTTATGCTCATGCAACTATGAATCAAAATTTCCAAATCTTAAAATTGGAAAGAATCTCAATAAAGGGAGAACCAGCAATGTTTGACAAAATAAGTGTATTAGCAAATATTGCAAGCTAAAGACCCAAAGTAGTACACAGATTTAAACATAAAGAGAGAACAAAAGGAAGTAAAGCAACACAGAAAACTTAATTGAAGAAAAGCAAGAGAAAGGATAACAAAATCAGTTACTGAATGAATTTAACTTCAAAGATCAAACAAGATCCAACATTTCCAACAGAACAGAATTTTGGGAGAAGAAAGATTCCTTCAGAATTGTGATTGAAAAAAGAATAATAACGTGTAGGTGGCCAACCTCAGTCCAAACAACTTGTTTTGGATGGTGCAGCTTTATGCTACTTGTTTAGGATACAACATTGGGAAGAAATATTCAGGATTGAAGTTAAGACTTTGAGATCAAATTTATACAACATTGAAAGACTACAATCTGCTCTAAATAATTGGATCAACATATAATGTCTGGAGAGGAGCAGCTACTTATCCTTACCTCCAAAGCATATAATTCTTCACGCGCTTCCATCAATGGTAAGCGTTCACCAATAAGTTTTACATTGACTTGCTTCCTTGCATGATTTTTGGATTTTCCATGAGGGTGATGTGGTGAACTTTTGGACAAAGGGCCTAATTCGTTGCAATTGTCTTGGCAACCACTTTTACTTCGAGTACGAGATATCATTGCATTTTTATGCATAAAGATTTTCTCAGCATTCTGTGAGTACACATTATCAGCTTCTTTTGTTTCACTCTTCATATCATCTATTTCCACTCGGGCAGGATTCAATGGTTCTACAGAAACCGGCATTGAATGAGTATCCACTGCAGACACAAGACTATCAGTGATTTTCATGGAACCTTCAGTCTCTCTTTCAGTAATCATCATGTCTTTTGATTGGATAATGGCCTGTGCCGACTCATCATCCTTGGAATCATGAAGTGGGGCATTTTCAACCAAGCATCTGCCATTGTACAAGCCAATTAAAGGATGCAGGTAATGACGGCAAGACACAGCCCAATTTCAAATGATGAAGCATGCATGATATAAGAGTGTTCAAGATTACCATAAAGAAGACTACAAGAGAGTACCAAGTAGTATAATTGGTAAAGTTATTAGGGTTTGGTACCAATGAACTGGATTTGAATCCACCCTCACCCAATTTTCATCCAGGTTTCCTTCCCTCCTAGTTCACACACACAAGCGCATGCATGCGCACACACAGAAGGAGAGTACAGAGCCATGAATTGTTAGTTGTCTATCTGGATTTGATTGCCATTTGGTAAACACTTTGTCCATGTTGCAATACCCGACAAGCATTTTTTAAAGTACATCAAGGCGGTGTAACTACACAGGGATACCTTTTCTACACTTATCCATGTCGAAAAGTACCCCAAATTTATGGTCAATCAAAGATGATCACATCAGAATATGGTAACTAAATAAACGTTGCTAATTCCCAACCGGACTCACACATATTCTCTCAGTGGTCCAGTTCTTGAACCAATTATAGTGGTAACCTGTAATACTCATGTAATGTCATGTAGACATTGTGGGCCTCCCACTTTAAGATGCTTGGATGTTGGAACTATTAGAAATTTTGGCTTACAACATGTGTTTGTTTGTGCTTCCATTTTTCAACTATGATAATAACTACAGTTTGAACTCAAATAAGGTTACATTAAAGAAGAAAATAGTTAGCAAATTGACGTAGTTTTTCTATGCCCAAGTTAGAATTTATGGTCAACTTGTTTCACCGGATTATTTTAAATCTCAGAGCTAGGTGAAGTTCCCTATACCAAACCCTGCATTGTCCCCTCTTTGTCTAGACCTCTAGCTAGCCTATATGAACATTAATGGGTTCACCATTCCATAAATGCGTGAGCTTAACAAAAAGGAATGTCTTCCTACCCATAAAATGGTCTTACAGATTTCATCACAAGCCCTCATCACAAGCCCCCATATGGTGCTGAAATTAGGTTAAGAGAATGATCGATCAGTAGAGCCAACTCTATAGAAATGGTATTAAGCTTGTTAGCTTAAGTTTAGGCAATGGAAAACTCATTAGTCATGATTATGTGCATATTGTGATAGACCTAGAGCTTGAATGCCAATAGCCCAAAACATTTATTTATGAGCTAGGCTTCTCCATATGATAGAATGGGAACCATTGCAGGCAAAATGAACCCAAGATCTTTCTTATGTTTATTTTTTAGTAAATTGTTTCCCAAGGTGCATGAGCTTAAATATTTATGACAGGTTTCTCTTTTTGCAAGTTGGTCTGTCACGAAGCCAACTCAAAATACAAAGTGGCAAGGTTTGCAGGTTAAGTTCCTTTTATTCCTATCTTGTAATCTAGTTCACATACCTGCGGGCCAAAATAAAATCCACTACCTTTTATGGAACATCATCAAATTACAAAGAAGTTGGAAATTACTAAACTCATGGTGACACCATGTTAACATATCAAGCCCATCAAGTTCATATATGAGCATTTTTTTTTAATTAATTGTTATATATTTATCTTAAGGATTGTCGAACCGAACCAAACCGGTCAGTTCAGCCCGAAGTGGTCTACTACCGATTTGGTTTGTTCTTTCGGTTCAGTACAACAGCTCATTCGGCCCTTTTTGCCATTTTTTAAATTTGTTTATGTTTTTTCAATTATTTTCCCTTTTTTTATGTAGTATATGAGGATCAAAGTTTCCCATGAGCTTATATCCTCTTTCTTTTTTCTATCCATTTACTTAAGATTTCTTATGAAAATAAGAAAATACCCTCATTTGAATTCAACAAAAATATCAGAAAAATCAAATTCCTTAAGCATAAAAAGATAACTTTCCCTCTCAAGAATAAATTTGGAGAATTTTAAGAAATAACGCTTTAGTAAGCATCAAATTAGGATCCTTTCACTCTAAATAAAAATTATAAAAAATCAATTTAACTTAGTAATGATGCAAAAACAAGATATCAAAAAAAAATTATCTCAAAATATAATTTGTAAGGATTTGATCAATGCTTGATCAAACTTACAGGATTTTCAGATTTAGATAGATTCATGGTTATACTGAACCTTAGGTTATACTGAACCTCACACTAATTTATGCTGCTTGTTTCTTAGTATCCAAACAATGATATGCCGCTAAACCGGAGGTCGAGGTGTTTTTCTTAACGAAGGGACCTTCAGTCTAGTAACACATCATAGTATGAACCCTAAGAAATATATTTTAATTTTATGATTTGATGATAAGTTTAATTTTATTATTTTGATAAGCTGTGGAACAAAATGATATAGGTTAGCATAAGGTTTATTAGCACTATGATCCCCTCTAAGTTTGAAAACCCTATAAATTTGATCAAGCATTGACCAAAATTTTATAAATTTTATTTTAAGATAATTTTTTTTTCAGTATCTTATTTCCTTATCATTTTTAAATTAAATTGATTATCTGCGATTTTTATCCAAAGTGAAAGTATCATAACTTGATGCTTACTAAAATGTTATTTTCTAAAATTCTTCGAATTTGTTCTTGAAAGAAAGAGTTTATTTTTTATTCTTAAGAAATTTAATTCTTTTGATATTTTGTTGAATATAAATAAAGGGTATTCCCTCATTTCCATGATAAATCTTAAGCAAATGGAAAGAAAAAAGGAAAGAGCAAGAAAGAATGTGAGCTCATGAGCGGCTCTAAGCCTCGTATACCACATAAAAAATGAAAAATATTGAAAAAAAAATATAAACAATAAAAATTATAAAAATGGCCAAACCAACCTAAACCGGCAGTATGCCACTAGCTCAGTTTGATTCGATACCGGTTTGGCACCTGTTTGCAGTTCCACGAACCTTGATTGATCTTTTCTCAAATCAGAGCAATTAAATAACGATTTGCAATTGAAGTAGAGAATAAATAAAACATGTTCTGTTTTATGGTTCTGCATAAATGATTAATAAGCACGATGACATGCTTTCTTTCCAATGTGAATGAATAGATGTTTCGAACTTGACTGCCCTGTGTATCTAGAAACAGCATCTCACCTGTCATCATCATCTTTCCAAAGATGGGTGGCCTCCTATAAAGCATGTGACAAAATGGAGAAAGCAAAATTGGAAAAAAAAAAAAAAAAAAAAAAGTCATAACACGTCATGAATGCTACAAGACTGAATAAAACAAGACTCGATTGCTAAAATTCATCACTAAAGTAACAAATACTCAGCATTTCAGGGAGTAATTTATGTCAGAAAATATGCTCAGCTATATAGTAAAAGCAAACCAGCATGCTTGCGGACACGTGCAGGTGCTTGCATGCACAGATCACTTACAAGCATGCAGGAACATATTAAAGGAAAGCGCATCTCAAGTTGGATTCCTATAAGAAACTTTTGTGCTATTGTTAGAAATTCCACAACAGAAGTCTTGGTTTCCAATTCTGAGCCAAAGAACAGCCATGCCACAAAGGTCTAAAAATGGCAGACAGATCATAGATTTTAAAATTGATATGGTGTAAGTGGAGAATTTGTTAATTCTGTAGTCCATCAGGCGCCTATCAGAAAGTTTTCTAAAATGACATGGAAACGACAAGATTAAGCCCCAAGAAACAAGGAGCAGCAGGATGCACAACAATAAAAACAGTGGACCTAGCACCACCAAACCATTCAAAAGTGTAATCATAGGATAATTTCTTTCCAGCAGGAATGTCTTGTTTTGCAAATATCACAACCCTTACCCAGCACATACCACTTCCTAGTTTCACGGTATGGTTGACTTAGATGTCAAAGGTGCATGGAAGGCTAACAGCAAGGTATCTACCAAGTATAGATGTGTAAAAGCTGAACAAAAACTGAAGAATGTAAAACATAATCATATGTCTATGTATACCAGGACCATTCAGCACCACGGAAATTCTCATACAATTCCAACATAATAGGTTTCTATCCTTCAAGGGAGCTTACCATGAATGGTTATTAAATCTAGCTAGGCTTCTTTTTCGAGTGGTATCAATGGATTCTTGTGAATTCAGATAGATAATATATGCATCTTTCAAGCCTGTAAAGAAGCAGAAAATACAGTTACTAAATTTCAAGGTGATATAAGATTTATCAAGAAGCTTGTTATATACTTTTGGATTTATAATCTTGCAACCTCCACCAAGCTTCCTTCAATGATATTACTTCCCTACAATCAGTGATTTAAATCTTGGCAGGACAGCGGTCATCCCAATCATCCCAGAGAGATTTCAAGATTGATCTCGATTGTTCCGCTCCATCTCAGCCATAATACATTATAGTATTAATTTTAAATATATCTAATTTAAACCGATGTTGAGAATCAGAATAGATGAAAAAACTGAGATGCCATTGCCTCGCCCCATGAGATTTAAAACCTTTCCTACAATATTCAATAACAAATTGGCCAGCCTGAGGTGGTTTTTCAAATATGGTTCAGCATGAGAATTGCATATCTAACTTCTTTGTGACAAGTACAAAGAGCATATAGCAATACCAGTGATGGTACTATTTTGGTTCAACATTTCCAGGTGCTAAGCAACTATAGATGTGTCTCGCAGACAAAAAGTAAGAATTAAAATTAAGAGGTTGGCAAAGACGAACTCTGAATGCAAATAAAAGTTCGGCTTCCGAGTACCTTGATGTTCTTGTCTCCACGTCCTTCAATTATAAGTAACCTTAACCTCGTACGTTCGCGTTTCTGAAATCATAGAAGGAATTTAGACAGGGATCACCACAGATTCTATAGGACCAATCTTCAAACTACTATATACACTAACATATGGCGTAAACTTCCCTACATTCATCCAACAAAGGCGATGAAGGGGCGGCAAATCCTGGCGATCAGCGAGGGGAAGGGCAAGTGAGATCAGATACCTGGAGGAGAGACGGAGGGAGAGGGGACCTGGTAGGAGCGATAGACGAGGGAGTCGCGATGGACGCCGACGGCGTAGCTCCGACGACGATGCTGACAGCAAGAGATCGAGCGTAGGGAGGAGGCGAGTCAGGTGGGAAGGATGTGGGAGCAGCCTCCCGGCGGAGGGGTGGTGTCCGGCGACGGAGTGGTGGCACCGGTCGCCGGCGGCGGAAGTGGGCCCTAGAGCTCCGAAAGGGCTTAGGGCATCCGAGCTCTAAAATGCCATTTTCATGAGATTTTAGGTCGAATGAGAGATAAAAACAATAAAAATAATAATAATAGAAAGAAATGAGAGGGAGTGGAAAGTTTCAGGTGACATTTGTTAAAACGCCGATTTAGCAAGTGTCATTCTAGAATAATCTTTTGATAGTTTTTGTCCAAAATATCTCAATAATTTAGTTTTATATGTATGACGTTTCATAATCGCTATGTCTCACCGTATTTATATCTATACTAATTTTTTTTATAAATATACTAAAATACTAGTTATACGCCCACCTACATTGCTATAAGTAATAAAAAAAAAAAAAAATTCTATTATCAAAATTAAAAAGTGATTAAATAAAACTTGGCACTATGCTAGCATAGACTTTGTACAAACCCCTTAACATTACCGTATTATACTAAATATATACCCATGTAATATATAGGATGTTAATATGGTTTAATTTTTTAATGATAAAAGATAAAAAAAATATATAAATTGATTTTTTTAGATTTAAATTTTAGAATAATAATTTGAGAGAAGGGGGATTTGAGGATGTAGGCATGCATGAATCAAGGATGAGGATTTAGATCATTCATGGATAAAAGAATTTTGATTTGTTCTTTTTTTTTTTTTTTCTTCTTTTATTCTTGATTCTTTCTTTCTCCTTTCTTCTTTCTTCACTTTTCTAATTCCTATTTTTTCTTCTCTACTTTCTATTGTTTTCATGAATCCCTTATATTTCTAATTTCTTACTTTGATTTTTATATCTTAATAAATTTTGAAGGAATCTAATTCTTTTAATTCTCCTTCAAAAAAAAAAAAAAAAAGGAGAGAGAGAACCAGATGAGCTTAAGGGCAAAATCATCTTCTCAAAGTTCTTTCATACTAAACTAAGTCTTTAGTGGTCAAGCGACTATCACTTATCCGTTTATTTTAACCCTAGACTTAAACAGTAGGATTAATTGTAACTAAAATCAAAATTATAGGATTAATTACAAATTTTTTTTAGTTTAGAAAGGAAAGTACAAATACTCCATAGTTAAGGAGGACTAAGTAGAATTAACTTAAAAAAAAGGTAAAACTTTAATATCTATTTACTAATCAAACTAAAAAAGTACTTTTTAGTATTCTTTCAATTGAATAATACTTTTAAATATCTAATTATTTGTATCAAAAAAATTGGTATAAACTATTCTTAATATATAAATTATATCTTTTATTGTTTTAATCTAAATAATATAATAAATAATAATTCTCATGTATCTTTTAAAAATATAATATTTTTATAATGCAATTATATTATAATATTATAATATTATATTGCATTGCATTGTATTTTATTATTATAAAGTAATAATAAATGTGACTATTTTTTAATTCAAATTTATGACCTTCAAATCTAATGAAAATAGTTTATCAATATATCTAAAATCAAAAGCTTTAAATTAGACCTTTTCATATTTGGCTTTTTTTCGACTTTTAGAAGAGTTGGAAAGTCACTTCAAATTTTTTGGCAAATATCTTAAA
Organism: Metroxylon sagu; assembly: GCA_017589505.3. NCBI lineage: Eukaryota > Viridiplantae > Streptophyta > Magnoliopsida > Arecales > Arecaceae > Metroxylon > Metroxylon sagu. Next base: position 179,423 of record JACVBY030000289.1, on the reverse strand, counting down.
ATCATCCAAAAATATTTTTACCCTTCCTAAAATTCTTCGCCTCATTAAAAGACCTTCCTAAAATACATTTTAGCCCTTCAAAAGCAATCTAACAAGATTATAATTCTATGGCTCAAATATGCTTTGGTCCTTAAATTTTCACTCAAAATTCATTTTGGTCCTCAAACTTTCAATTATTACAGTTTAGTCCTTCATATTTTAATAATGTTACATTCTTGATGTCCAATTATATGTAGCTAGAAATTGATGAAATAGCTAACGTATCATCCTTACATGAATACATAGACTTAACATGTTAGCTATTTTGTTAATCATAACTGATCCATGTAACAAAACATCAGAAATGCAACATTCTTAAAACATGAGAAACTAAGCTGTAACAATCAAAAGTTAAGGACCAAAATGAATTTTGAGTGAAAGTTTGAGGATCAAAAGTGTATTTTCACCTAATTCTATCTCAAATTCTCTCTAAACCATTTTTGTTTTTCCAGCGTGGAAGGCACCTTTCTCTCACTAAGCCATTTGTAATGGGCTTTAGGGACTTGTACTTTTCCAATGGCCCATCATAGTGTGGTAAACCTTGTCAACATCTAGCTTGGTTTCATCTCTTCTAGAAAATTGCCTGCTTGATAAAGATAATAAGGATAAGGAATTAGGGGCTCATACCTTTTATCTTTAAGATAATTGTCCACTTTGTGAGTGGAAGGAGCCTGGATTTCCTAGTCTCACAGTAGAAAGTCTCACTTGATGACCATTCACATTGGACCAAAAGTGGACTGTAATATGGAAGCATCCTCGACACCATCCATATGCTGCCAACCATAAGTCAATTGTTTGACAAACTTCATGTTATAAATTATAATTATATTCTTTAAGTGCCAACTTTTTTTTAGTGGTATCATGTTACTAAATGATTTATAAAGCTATTGATGCGAGTGCAGTGTTATTAGTGTTGCATGACCAATGGTGGCGAAATTATTAAAAACCTTCCATGACAAATTATAAACAGGGTGGTTCTTGTGGCAATCTATCATCATTGGAGCTCTGTAATAGAGCAATGCTGCATGCTAATACTGTCATTCATCTTCTTCTCTTCACTCCAGCGGAGATAGAAGGGAAAAAGAAAGAGTTCATGATGCTAACAATGTGTATCTTTTTCTCTAAATTAGAATTTTTGCTTGGATAAATAAGTGCTCTCAATACAACCTACCTAAATTGATCATGAACTGATTATTTAAGTCAGCCCATGTTGTTGCATGCATAAACATTCAGAATGAGCTAATAAGCCATATGAAGAAGACTTGGTCTAGAGAAATTTTCTATATTGTAGTGGAGAGTGTTAAGCCTGATATATATTATCGATCCTTCTCTATCAACCTAAGTTTTTGAGATTAATTGGTGAGTCAACTTTTGTTTTTGAAGGAAGTATGAGAGATGGAAAAGAATGTTAGAGCCTTCTTAGAAGGGGGTTAGCTTCTTAGGAGTTACAAGTTCCAAACGTTATAGAGCTAGCAGGTTTATGTATTTGTTTTAGGGATGTAGAGGAAACTAAAAGGCATTACTTGCCTAATCATTAGCATGATATTTGTGTTGAAGTTTGTTTCAAAGGTCCTTGGTATCTGCTGGTGAAGTATGGTGCTACTTCTGGCTCTCTCAAATATTATCCATAAATATTTCTTTGTTTTTGTTCTTTGCTTGCAGTTTTTCTTGGTGCAAGGAATATAACATGCTCTATTAGGAGGTCTTGGATTTAACTCATGTGGCCTCTTTAAGATTTTGAGTTGGTAGTGCTGTTGTTCAGCAAGGAACTGATCTCTATTCATGGATTTCCTTTCTTTTCATCTTCTATCAAGATCTCATCCATTGAAAAGTGTATTTATCTGTCATACCTATCACATTATTCTAATTATCCACTCAGGCATGCCAGATGGGTGGAAATAACAAGTACAAAGTCTCAATAAGAAATATTCTAGTCCTATTCTTCAATTATTATGGGTTTCACATAACTTTTCTTGAACAGTTGTTGAAGTGTGCCAGGGGTGTCCAGTGTCCTCCACTGAACTGTTTTTATTTTGGATGTTCCTAATCTTCATTTTTCTTTGCTTAAATAAAATCGCATTATCCAAAAGAGAAAAAAGGTGACAACTCTTATTATGGTAGCTAGGCTTTGTTGATGCATGGCTGTTCCATGCACAAAAGAATGTCTCTTATAGCTCAATTTTTGTCTTGTAATTGCTCCTTAGAGATTAATACAACCTTTTGATAGCAAACCTTGTCATCTTTAATCCTGTTTGTCTTAGCTGTTTTGAAAGTATAAGAGAATTTAGAGATTTGCTTTCTAGTTGCATCAGATTAAATTATGATAGTATGATTAATAAGGTACATTCTTATACCAACCAACTAAGCTAGATTTCATTGCAGGTCACTCCTTGGTTAGAGCATCCCCCCTCACAAAAAAAAAAAAGTTCTGCTCTATGTTACTACAGCTTTCTTGACTTAGAGATCTGGATCATAGCCACCATTTTTCATAAAAAAGAGTAGAAATAATGATGAAAATGATAATAACAACTAATGATGAAAATGATAATAACAAATCTTTCTCTTAGATCGTTGTCAGTTGAGAATTTAACAGGAATTGAGTTCAGAGTTGTCTACAAGCCGTAAAACACAAAAAAGTTTCTTGCATGGAAGTTTATGGGGTGAAGAGTTCTGGTCCATGGCTGATCCTGTTTTAATGAAAAAGGAGAGGAAAAGATGATGAGAACAACCATAACAAGAAGCAAAACACCCCTTATTTTGCTCAAATCTTGAGCCTTTGATCAAATATTTGTAGCCATATGGCTCTATTATTTGGTTCTTCTTTGCTTCGAGTGATGTTGCAATCTCTCTTGAGTTGAATGAGAGGGTCTCTGCTGGAGTATTAATCCTTTGTTCATGCTTCTATCATCAAAAAATTAGGATTGCTAAGTGTGATTAATCCTTAGTTCATGATTCTATGCATTAGGATCACCATTTTTATAATACACACATACATCTACTTACATACATGTATCTATTTATTTATCTATCTACATAGATACATATATGTATGCATATATGCATTTTATAGTCCATCTTTTGATGGTGAAATTCAAACCATGTTAATTCTAAATGTTTTATGTTCTTTCTATTTTCTTTTCTCAATCTTTTATACTTATTTGCACCATACATATTATCCTATTTGAGTTTTGCCGTAAGAGAGTGGTTGGAATTGCATCAACTCTCTTTCTTCCATCCTTTCTTTGGATGCCATTACTAGGATTCAAATCCTAGACTTCTCCTGAACGGAGAGGATGCCAACCATTTGAGCTATAAGTTTAGTTGGCATTAACTCGAAACCTTTTGTGATGAAAAAAAAAAAAAGAAAAATGTACCTATTCATTAAATCCAAGGCCTAATATATTCATGAATAAAGACAACTTTTCTCCCTCATCTTTTTGCTTCTCTTTTCCTTTTTAACCTCAGAGATTTACTTGTTAATATGTGTTGATCTCACATTGATTTTGATGATCATAAAACAATTAAGTAAGTTACTAATGAGTTTTATGGAGAATCATGTTGAAATGCAGGCATACATGAATCATCAAAATGATTAAAAAATGATTTTAAGCACCTAAATGGGTTTATGATTCAATAGAAGAATTTTTGTAGAAAACCAAGATCAACTAAGAATGATTCAAGCCTCAATTCAGTGAATTTCAGATGTTTGGGAGGTTTTCAAATGAAGAAAGTTCAAAACTATGAAAGCTAGAATGATTCAAGCCTCAATCAAGTGAATTTCAAATGTTTGAGAGGTTTTCAAATGAAGAAAGTTCAAAACTATGAGAGTTAAAATGATTAAAGCCTTAATCAAGTGAAATTTAGATGTTTGGGAAGTTTTCAAATGAAGAAAGTTCAAAATTATGAGAGCTAGATTAATTATCTTCTTCATTTCAATGATTTCTATTGCTTATGGAATGAGTTTTCAAGTTTTGGAGGATTTAGTCAACTCCTACAGCAGCTACCAGTATTTAGATGGAAGTTTGAAGCATTTGACCAACTACTTTGGAAGCTATCAAGTTAAAAATATGCCACAAGAGAGTTAACAGCAAGTTTTACCAAGTTAGCCGACTAATTAGTCAGCTACTGTGGCAAAACAGTGAAAAAAATCAAGTTAACCGACTAACCAGCCGACTACTGTGGCAAAACAGTGAACATCCAGAAGTTAGCCGACTCTGGAGTCGGCTACTATGGCCAAGACAGCAAGCTTCCTGAAGTTAGCCGACTCTGGAGTCGGCTACTATGGTCAAAACAGAAGGCTTAACAAAAGTAGTCAACTCTAGAGTCGACTAACTTGCCCAGAAATGCTGTAACGGCTAGTTCTGCATCTCCAACGGTCACAAACGGCTAGTTTAACGTTCCAATCCCTTAGTAAACTATAAATACTCGTAAATGGAATTGATTAGCAAGAAATTGGGAGCATTTTTGAGGGATTACAAGTGAGAAAAAGAGAGGAAAACAAAGGAAAAATCAAGAAAGATTTCAGCCTTCCAGTTTTGAAATGAAAGTGTGCTGCTGAGTTTAAAACTCCTTCAAGGCTCATTCAAGGCTCCTTCCAACTACCCAAGAGGCTTCTTCAAGTGTTCATAACTCCAACATTTAAAGAGGAGAAGTTCATTCAAAGGAGAAGGTCTTCAAAAAGTGTAAAGTACTTTTATTGCTGAATTTGCTCATTAAGGAGCTGTAATTTCTGAAACTCTTTTTCATTGTGAGTTGTTTGAGTTTCAACTTGGTTGAAACTTGTGTAGGGTGTGCCTAACCCATAATTGATGATTTGTAAGGCTCTTTTGTGACCGGAAACAAGAAGTTAGCTGAGAAAGCTAAGGAAAGGCTCCCTTGTGCCTGTGAAACAAGAAGCTAACTGGGTTAGCTAGGTTTGTAATCGTTTGAAGAACGATTAGTGAAGAAAATTCCTAAGGGATTCTTGGGGAGTGGACGTAGATGCAAGGAGTAGCACCGAACTATTATAAATTATTGTGTTTGTATGTTTGTCTCTGATTGTTGCTATACTTATTCTTGCTATCTTCACTTCACACTCACACAGAATTTACTGTTTTGCAAAATTGCACATACTTCTTAAAAATTTTCAAAGAACCCAATTCACCCTCGCTTTTGGGTTGCTTAGCTGGACAACAATATGATCTTTGGTTGATACCCAACTTAAGCTACTCATTGAAATAAGGAAAATTTTTACACGTAGTAGAATGAAAATTAGCGAAGAATTCTTGTGTCAAATAATATCTTCTTGTTGCTGCAAAGTGTATTAGTCTGCTAAGTATATTTTCTTTCTCCCCATAAAATAAAATCAGATGGATCTACCACCCCTTTTGCTTGTTAAAAAAAAAAGAGTCAATAAACAATAGATGCCATTTTATGATATTGTTATCATCACATAGCTCAAAGACTTTGTTGCGTGGGAATGAAGGCAAGCATCAAACAGTTGTTTTATTTGGAATGATGGGTCGGTGTTGAGAATATTTTCTGGTCAATGACAAAGTAAGCACTGGAATGGCATGGATTATTCAATTAAACGTCCCACTTGGAACAGATTTAAGGTGACTAGGTGGTCAGCTCTAATCTATTGGTCATCAAATTCATTAAATAAATACTAGCTTTGACCACTTTGATGGTAATGGATCAGGCCTAAGTTAGAACAGGTGTGAGCCTGTGACTGTTCAATATTATGTATGTGACGGCCTAAAACTTTCAGCCAAATCTTCTGCCTCTGTCCTTAATCCAACATCACACCTCTATCATGGAAGTTCTATGGTCAAATAGAAAGCATGTTCTTTGGGTGAGCCACTCAGAAGATCTAATTGAGGAGCACATTAGGGCATTTCATTGAAGTTAGTTAAATTGCTGTGCTTTGTTGAATTATAGCCACTATAGGTGGTTTTAATGCGTATTGTGTACATGATAATTAGATGCATAGGGATTTGTAAGGATACTGGAGAGAGTTCGAGTATGGGGAAAATGAAACTATTTGCAATTGTTCATCATTAGAACTTTCATGTGAGACATTGCCTAAATTAAGCTCCTTTCTTCAAATCAAGCATATCCTCTTACAATCAATCACCTACATCAAGTATATTTGAATCTAGATATCTCCAGATGGAGAATGGCACCTTTGGTTCAAATATAAATGTCCCTTGAAACCATCATAGCATCTTATTTATAAATGGCCACCTCAAAACATTGCTGAGAGTGAGTTTTTCAAAGGGGAAATCCTAAAAGATGAATATTGGTTGCTGAGGTCTGACAAGATTTCCACCAGTCAGACAAATACAATCAACCATAATGAAAGATGGTAGCTTAGAATCAAACTTTGGAAAATACTGACCAGCTTTGCTTGCCACTTTCTGAAAGCAGAAGGCAAATTCTTATTTCTGACATTCACATTCGCTTTGAAAACGTTGAAGTGGATAATTCACTTCCACTAGCAGGCAACCAAATACTCATTAATTTAGGTATATGATAGCTATTGGCTCTCCCTGTCCCCAACTACTATCAACTAGCCTTCAACAATTATACCAAACAGGCTCTTATTAACAAAATATGCTCTTGCTAAAGCAAATATTAAGAAATAGTACTCAGAATCCTTGATTGCTAATCATATACAAAAGAAAGAAAATGGCAGTAGCTTTTGGATGGCCCCCTTTGTGTGGTGGCAAGCATATACTTAAGAGACAGCACATGCTAATTTCGGCTCCAATGCAAGAAGGTCAAAAAGATGCTGAACATTTTGTCCAGGACTTTTGTGAGTTCCGACGCTCTAAGGATTTTATTTGGCCTTTTTTTCCTTTGGATTTCAACAAAGTAAATGTTGAACATCCCCCATGGACATGTCTCTGCTCATATCTATTGCCTTTGTCTCCAGAAGTCTTGGTGTCTTTTTGCTCCGAAAGTCTCAACCACAAGTTCTGACATCAGACCAAACTCACAGCTCATCTCTGTCTTTTTATGATACAGATCAGATCTCGATGAAATGGATGTTGGAATAGTTCATAGTCTTCGGTTGTTGTCAGCTTCTCTGAATGCTTGTTTCTAGATTGAACACCAAGAATATTTTTTGACATTATAAACTATTAAGCATAAACCAAACAAAGGCCCACAAATGCTTCCCATTTGCTTTTCCTCCTCGTTATTTGTTCAGAGAAAACGTCAAAGGTTGCTTCAGCATGCAAGCTAATGATGCTCTCAGTCTCCTTAATCCCCATGCTTGAACAAAGATAAAATTAATAAATATGTGGTGCTGCCTTAGTTATTATTTTAATTGTGAGTGCTCACAGATGCAAAAGAATTAAAAACAAGGTGGTCACTTCTTGTTATGTCTCTGGTTTATTGAGTTTAATTGCTTCATTAGCATTTTAGAGAGGAGCTCATGAACTGTAGTTTCTTGGTTTTATTCATTTTCTTTTTCCAAGTAAAACTGGTTCCTTTGATTCAAGTTAGGAGACATAGTCTTGGTGAGAATTTCGTTCGAGTGCTTAGAAATCAAAAGAAAGTTGGTGGTCGTTGTGGTAAACTTGCTCGATTACAGTCATTGGTTGGGAGCATTCAGCATGAGCCATGACTGAATAAATTCACCACCATACCTTCTTGTCAACATTCTGCGAACCATCCCAAAATGGTGCGGTTTGACTCATTCGTTGACATATTCTAAGAAGTTACTCTAGAAATCAGAAGGACCGTTTCTACCTACCAACCTCAGGGCACCTCTAACTCCCGCTGGTCTGATTACCAGTTCCTTTACATTCCATTTGGAATCCATAGAGCTCAATTAAATTCTATTAATAGAATTGAATTAAAATGGATTGGAATAAATGTTAAAATTCAACTGAATTCCATTGTTTTGGAATAGATAAAAATAAATTGTATCTATATAAATTTCAATATCATACCTTCTAAAGGGTTATCTCTTTTTTAAGCTCTTATTAAAGAAAATATTAATATGTTATCTTCTCTAATTAAGTTGAGGTGTGTTCTGTCATTGCAATGGTACTTAGAAGTAATGGCAGAGGTGTGTTCTAGGGTCAGGTTCTCAATTTGAATGTTGAAAAAGGATGTATGCTCTGGGCTCAGGTTCTCAATTTGAATGTTGAAAAAATATGATTTAGGATGCGAAAGGAGAAGATAAAAAAGAGAAGTAAGTATTAAGAAGAGATATTTTAGTTTTTTTATAATAAATAAGTCCTTAAAAAAATGGATTCTAACTTTCTAAATCACAACAATTTTGGAGAAATCTAATTTTTAGGCTTTAATTCGATTGAATTCTTTTGGACTGAAAAAAGTATTTCAACCCAGCCTAATACCTCAAGCTATCTTTTTTTTTTTACCTTCAATCTGATCCGACCTATCATATGCCTTGCTCTACTTGTGCCCCAAAGCATTTTCAAAAAATATAAATATCGTTTACCAATATATATATATACAACTTGAGTTTTCATTCGAAAAGATTAATTAAAATATTTTATCTAAATTTCTTAATCCTATATAAGTACTCATGATCTTTCTAGTATGTAATCATTTTTTAATTAAATACTTACCAATATGAGCTCTTTCATGCTATCTAACACAAGTCTCGACGTTCTCATCTCACCTACTCCTTTATTCAAATTCAAGTTTTTGCATTCTTATTAAGCACCATTTGTAAATAACTCATGGCGTTGTTCAGAAAAAATAATCAATATTATTTTAGCTTTTTAATTCTATATTATTTTATATAATTTTTTTATATATATAATCAATGTAAGATTGTATTTACTGTATGTATACAAAATGCTAAATGCAGCTGTTTTTCAATTATCGCTACCGACTTTTTAACCTGTGGGGTGCGAGACGTTCATGAACGACGTACGCAAGAATTCAGATTAGGAATCTGAACCGCGATATGATGCCGGTCAACTGGGCAAAGTCAAGCTGGTGCACAAGATAACCAATCCCATCACGCGGTTTCCGTGCGATAGCGAGCCTTGTTGGTCCACAAAGCACTGGTCCATGGATACACCTCAGGTTGTCTTTCTTCTTCGAGAAGATGCACGGATGTTATTGAGCCCATGATGATGAGATGGGCGAAGGCCACTTTGTTCAACCCTAGAGCCAGATGCACGAACATCGAGCCAACAAAAAAAAACAAAAAAAAAAAAAAAAAAGAAAGAAAGAAAGAAAAGTCCATGGTCTTTTCTTTCCCAAATTTGTCCCCATCCAGAACCAAAGCCTATGACATGTATGCGGACATGATATAACGAGTCCATGCTTTTTTTTTTGGATGAATATCATCCGTTCCTCCCTCTCATCTCATGATGTCATCTTCTGCGTCAAAATTTGGAGCTTTTGTTTTTCTTCATGAATAAAGCCATGGTAAGACGGGCTTCAGCACTTAGAATGACCGTTTTAGTCAAACATTCTTATTTCTAAAATAACTATTTCAAGAGATGCCAGGGTTGCCCTATTATTGTAATAAGATCCTCATTTCTTTCTGCACCCTTTTTTTCCCCACTGGAGCATAAATAACCTCAGCCTTTGAGCTGTTCAAATTTCAAGACAAAAAACAAAAATAAATATTTATTTTAAAAAATTTTATGTTTTCCCCGAACCAAGCATAACAATGGGTTTAAATGCATAGGCTATGTAATAACAAAAAAAAAAAAAATTATATCAAATAAAAAAAAATAAAACTTAAATTCATCTGCTACCAATTAACTTCCACTCAAATTTTTAAAGTCATATAGTTTCGATCCGCTAATAGATTAATTAGACCAATAGATGGACTTGAAGTGTTATAAATAGTATTAGAGCCGATCCGAATAAGCGAAAATTGATGGACAGAGAGGTTACAAATGGTATCAGAACCGACCTAAGTGTGCAAAAGTTAGTGGATAGGGCTATCCATAGGACGAAAGTTAATGGACGATGATAAAGTCCTGCTATGTCATGAAGCCACCCTTGCAGCATCAACATCAATAATCTGATAGGCTCAGAGTAAATTTTAGTTAGCTTGTAATGTGCAAAGATAACGTCACTTAATACTCCAAAATTTTTTAAAGTATTTATAACTTAAGTTCACTTGCTATCAGTTAACTTCCACTTAAAATTTTTAATGCTACATAATTTTGATCTGCTAACGGATTAATTGGACTAACGAATTAATTGGATCGACATATGGGCTTAAATTATCAGCATCAATTCATATGATCAACTCGTAGAAATCTTTTTTATGTAATATAATCAGCTCATCCAACCAACATTATTCAAATGCCTCCATATGTAACCATTGAAGCATGGCACTGTCTTACCCCATCATAATGCCGTAATGGGCGTCCAAAGCATATCACCCCTCGTCAAACATTGATGGATTCTAGAACATGTGCACAAGTTCTAGTCGTCCATTGCCATACTAAATATTAAGCTTTGCGGCTTCCTTGACCTCCTGCCTAACCATCACACTGTTGACTCCATTGCGGAACCTCAAATTAATAAAAGATATGGTCCTCTTAACCCCAAAACTACACGGCACTCCTTGGATTATTCCAGGGGTTGATGCCTAATTTCCGTAATCTAAGAATGGCCACTGCACCTTTTAACTTTTTATGATCCTTTGATCAACAAAAACGATGCGGCACTTCTTATTAAACTCTTTCTAGTCTTGACCCTCAATTGCCCCCAATCTATGAGTAGACACTGCTTCTACCTGGACCTCTGGCTTTCCAATTCCAGTAAAAGCTAAGGGTGCGTTTAAAACCTAAGGTCGCGTTTGGATCACCGATATCCCACATTTAGAAGAATAAAAAGTGAATTGGCATGCCATGGGTTTATCATGAGGGTGTGTTTGCATCAACGGTATCTCACATTTCAAAGAATAGAAAGTGAATTCACATACCATGAGTTTATCATGCCTAAAAAGAAGAGAGTGGCAATCCGTAGCCCTTCTTTCTTGGATTTCGAAAGTGCATATGAGATTCGATTGCTAATTCAATCCTACCTCAATCGTGATGATGGTTTAAATCCTCCTAAGTGGAGTGCAACATATTGGATCTCTTTCCAGTCTTACCTCTTGATCTACATGATCTTGAGGCTAAAAGTGGCCAAATTTAAATCTACAATCCTACAAAGACTTTATCACAAAATCTACTGCTCGAAACACAAAATGGCACTCCTTGAATTATATTCAAAGCATAGCTCCCAACCATCGCGATTTGGGAACACCCTAATATCTGATTAAAGCCTCTTCCCACATTGCTTGAGCACTAGACATGGTAGTCTTCCCTTAAAGCTCTACCCATTTACCTTTGCAAAATCAACTCCATCCATGTTGCCTTTTGCAAAACCCATCTTGTTTTGTAGTTCCAAGGCTAGTCCATATAATGAAAAATTTCCAACAGGCTATCCTCATAGCCTTTCTCAGTCTCGACTCTAGTACCTCAACTCCTTTTGCAGTTGGTATCTGAACCTTATAGCACCTTACAACATGTCCAAATCTAGCACTTCAATTAATAAATCCATTCTGCACATCTGGCCACCATGGAGAACCAATAACTACACAGCCCTTGTGCTGCGCCTCCTATGGTCCAACGCTATGTGTTAATGCACTGACCTTGGCTTTCATATGCCTTCACTTTGACAGTAGATCCATGAAGTCTCATCTTAATTTTTTATCACTCAAGTGCCTTACCTCAGTGCTACAGTCACCCACACAAGGGATAGCCCTTTCCAATTTTCCCACATGACCTTCATGCAGCCGGGTCCTTTGACTCTCCTTTCCTCTGCATCGTAGACCCACCCTATAGTACCTTATTCCATTGACTCGGCTCTGCCTCTTTGGAGATTATAGTCCCTGGAGATCCTTTGTCTTACCACTCTCCATATTATCCAAGTACTTTGGTATTGACAAGCACTCCACATACTGAATTCCCTCTCTCATGCAATCAATGAGCACATGGCCTTTACAACATGCTCTCCCACTCCGGGTCATTATCATCTATTATAAAGTCAGACATCCATCTCCTTCGACATGAGACTTTATACTTGTATCTTCCCTAGATTTGATACCCCCATATATGTAACCAATCATAGCTCAACTCACTCTTGCATCAAAATCTAATTAATTCAACTTGATACTGCATGTGCTAAAAGCTAGCAATAAGCTCACAGTCTAACATTGACTTAGCAAACTTGTTGCTCCAAGGCTTTCTGGCTTGTGATTAGCTTCAATTAGGTTGATCAAGATCTTTTCTATGGATAACTTTTAAGAAGCAAATCCTATGGACAGAAAGTGTCCACGTCAGACTATAATGCCACCATAAAAAGACATCACAGTGGATTAAATGTAAGAGGCAGTAACTTCAAAAAAAAAAAAATAGAAGGATTAGAAACGAGCTTTCACTGGCAATTTAAAGGATGCTATCTGGATATCATCCACAGGCCGCTGGAGGTCCGAGCCTCTTATCACTTCAATGGGAGAGATGTTGGCCATATTTGATGTCAGCTCATGTGACGAACGTCAGGAATGATACCGTCTGATTCAGCGGTCTATCAAGAACTAATAAATTAAGATGTATATTAAAATCATTTATTAAATATATAAATAAAAAGAATAGTATTAACTACATATTGATTGAAATAATTTAATGATACAAGCAAGCTTTCGACTCCATTAAATAATCCACGGCTCTGTAACTTGTATTGCAAATCCTATTCTGAGCAATCATAGATGGATATATTGCATGGATCTTAAGATCAGGTGAGTAACTACAGTATTATCTCTCTGCTTCTTTCTTGGGGGAAAAAAAAAAAAATGATCATGTCTGTAAAAATACAAAATTTCATGATGAAACAAGATGATTGGCATATTGCATGACAAATTAAAGAGGACAAGTGTTTCAAGAGCAGCTGCTAACCCTGGTATGGATGACACATATATTGAAGTAAGCAGTATGATTGACCAAAGCTCCTTTAACCTTAAAATGAAAGGAAAATCTGGATGGCATCTTATGTAGATATAAATTTTAACCATTGACCATGACAACATGATGATGCTTCCTCTTTATGAGAGAGAGAGAGAGAGAGAGAGAGAGAGAGAGAGAGAGTGGTGCTCCATCAGTTGCACCAAACCCTTAAAGCTAATCAGAGTACACGTTTTGCATGTGTTAAATTTTTAGTGGAATAGTTGAGGAGTTGGGCATAGATGTGCTTCCAGATAAGAAATCAGAAGCACAAGGAAGTAATGTTGCAAAAACAAAAGTAAAGGGAGGAAAGACTCTAGAATAAAAATGCTGCTTCAAAATAAGATTATTAGTTGAGCAAGGGAGTTTTATCTAGACTTTAGGAAGGTTACCATTTAATTGGAACACTGTTATCATCGTTAGTAGGGATGCTTCCAATCAAAACATTAGGCAAGCAGTTTTTCATGGCAATAAAGTTACTTTAAAAAACAGCAACCTTACATAACTGATGAAAAACAGCTGCGACAATGACTGCAAATAGGCTACGGCATGAAGAAGCAAGAGTTCATGACCACTAAACATATCTTTTTAAAAAATAACATGGCAGTGCACTTTATGACGTTGGATTTTGGGTGGAGCAATCTATCTCCTTGTGCTCAATTTCTTTTCTTAGTGAATCAGATCTGGACCATGATCCAATCCTATCTTTCAAGGAAGAAAAACAGAGTACACTTGATGGGGCCCCGGTTGTTGAAGGTTTGTTTTTCTCCTTCCCACTTCTAGATGTCGCTTTTCCCTCCTTGTTCCTGAACGTCTGAATGGATGCTATCAGTTGATTCTATATCATGCCATTCAGAAAAAATGTGGGTACATAAAGCATGCCATGCTGGTCCACCATAGACTCCTCCTTGTCTTTTCCTGGAAACATAAGAAATAGCTTTCTCCAATTTTTTATGAAAAAACTTGCACAAGATTGTACTTGGTTCCATAAGAAATTGGACAGAGCTCACTGCACAATGGTTTATAAGACAAACTGGGTGTTGGAAAACCTCATAGATTAGTCAAAGTTTGATGAGTGCATTAGGCACAAAAAGGCAGATAAATATGTTGGAAAAGGAAAAAAAAAAAAAAAAAAGTTAGTGTACTACCCCTTAAATAAGAAAATGAAGGAAGACAGAAGGAGGAGACTAGGGAGGAGTAGTTCTGTTAGACTGACACACCTCAAAGGGCCTCATGTTCAAGGTGGTTCCAATTGTGGATGATCTGGATGGAAAGAGACTGGCTACCAGAGTTCCAGCATTACTGTGAGATTAGGAGAGGCCATCAGAGGTGAAGAGAGTTTGTGGACCTACTCTCAGTCACATGTACTAAAATTCTTGGAAAGACACATGTGACCCACAAAATCACTGATAGAATTTTATGCCAAATGATTGTTTTGGAGGGGAAGCAAGGTGTGAAAGAAAAAAATCAATGCAAAAAAAAAAAGTGTGAGCTGAAATAGATTTACTTCCCATTCACGTGCCTAAGACTTTTATTAAGCGATCGAAGGATGACTAAATAGTGCTGGCAGCCGCTTATAGAAAAAATTGAAAAGAAAGTCTGCCTTATGAAAAGGTAGGTTGCTAGATATTAAAGATAGATTATGCCTAATCAATGCAATCCTTACAATGCTTTTACCTTACTTTTTGTCTGTACTAAGACCACCAAAATAAGCAAGTTGCAGGGTTGATGAGCTCGAAAGAATCTTTCTATAAAAAAGAAAAAGAATCGATTAGTAGGTTTTACTATTTACTAAATTAGGAAACTGTTTGCAGAAATAAAAAGGAAATTTAAGAATTAAAAATCTAAAAAACATGAATATTGCACTGCTAATCAAATGGGCTTAGTAATTCTTAAATAGGCATGGAGAGAAGAAAAATCATTGGACTATATTCATATCCAAATCCTACTAATTGTAATGTCGATTTACTCTGTGAAGAAGGAATAGATTTTGAAAAACTCCTCTAATTTGAAAGGACATCAGCAGTAGGTAGGAAGCCTTCTAAACTAGGTAATGAGATAAGCACCAAATTTTAGAAGGACAATTGATCGCCCCTATTTCCTTAGCCAACCTATTGGAAGATCTATATGGTTGAGTTATGAAAAAGCATCATTCTATTTTTTTTAGCATGAAGGATGAAAATTCACCTTATTTGATATGCTTACACTTTCAAAGTGCCTACAGCTCTAATAGTTCCAGAGTCTTTTATAATTTGTCCATCCATCTACACCAATAGACGTCCTAGTATGGAAGCTATGTGAAGATAGTAGATATTCGGTTAACTCCAAAGATATATCAATTATCATTGCGTCAAATTTTCCTTCTATAGTTCAGTTTGAAAAGCTCGCACCCTTAAAATGTTAAGATATTCCTCTAGCTTACCTTTCTTAATAAGTTGCATATTGGGGATCTTCTATCAAAAAAAGAGTGATTAGTAAGTTCCGAATGTATATTTGTGGAGCTCAATAAGAGTCAATAGAGCATTTGTTTGTTAAACATTCCTTCTCACGATCGATTTTGGAATCCTTATCAATTACCTTTATTTGAGCAAAGTGCTAGTAAGTACCTATAAACTTTAGTTAGAATAAAAGAAAAAGAAAAAATCAATGAAAATGAGAAAATGCTAGGACCAACTAGTGATATCCTTTATATGGCATGCATAGGAGAGGAAGGCCAAAAAGCCTTCCTCTCAAAGAACCCTTTCGACAAGCACTATCGTTCACAAGATTATCATTATTTTCTCTTTGTGAAGCAATCTCCGTCCCAAAAAATACAGGCCAGAATTTCATGAAAACCTTTGCAACCTTTTATTTTTTTCCTAACCTTTTGGTCTTAATAAAAAAATAGAAATCATTCTCACCACCCAAGCTATCAAATGATCAAAATTGAAACTTGCACTGCAGTATAAATTTTTAGTTCAAGGTTTCTATGATATGGTTGCAGTACTTTGAAAGAAAAAAGTAAAAAGAGTTGTGCTGCATATTGAAATTTCTCTTGAAATACCACAAATTTCATTTAAGCTACACTTGTGTACCACTTGTAAAATTTCAATCTCCTAGCATGATTATTTTGATAAAAAGTATATAATGGATGACTCTCTAGAAGCTAAATATCTAAAAGGTCTCTGTTTCATAAGATTAAAAAAAAAAAAATAGTACAACTGCTGATGATTAAAGATTGAGTTCTATTTGACACATTCTAACAGAAAGTTCTTGACATGACATTCCTTTTGTCTGCTGCATCATTCTAGACCTAGGCTAGTTGACAAGTACGTATTGGGCGTAGCAGCCGCGTAGCTTCTAGAGGCATCGTGTTAGCCCGATGGCCAATATATTCTCGTCAACTTGGCCCACTGGTTAAACTTGCGCTAAATCCAGTGAAACGAATTTGTGAGCCGAGTTGGCATGGGTCCCCATCTACTGTATCACGACCATTCAAACACGTCAATTCCTTCTTGCATGGAACAAATCATGCCCATAACTTTGATATGTACTACTCCCCTACTTCTCCCATCACCTAATACACTAGCTAGCCTCTCCTCGCTTGCACCTACCTCACTCAAATAAAATTATACCACCGATTGCCTCTAACTTCCTAGAGTTGAGGCTTTTAGAGCTTGCTCTTATTTGAATCATCAACTTTGATCACGATTAGATATTTAGATCAAAAACTTTTGTTCACTTGGGCCTAATCCATCGATGATAAGCCTAGCTAGACCACTTGTGGCAAAAGTTATTACTCATGCTCAATCACAACCATACGGATATCGACTTTCTACACTTAAAACAAATTATATCCATGACTTTCATCATGTCCCTCTTCATCTATCCTCTTCACACCCATCACCTACGTTTGACCTTGCACCATCCTCACCTATATTCAGACTAAAAAATTTATCACAAGATCATTTTTGACATTCAAAAATATATATCTTGAGCAAAATATTTGAATTAGGATGTAAATGGATAATTAGGCCAATAACTCACGAAGTTCGAACTGATAGATCTATGTTGAATATGAAAGAATCCATAGCATGCCTTTCTCATATCATATTGAAATTGAAATTAAGGATCAAAAACTCGTATTATCTCGAACAGATTTCATCAGCAGAATTATTTTGCATCAGGTTTATAATAAATAGGATTCATATCAATATAATTTAAAAAAAAATTACGATTAAACCATTTAAATTTGATAAATTTATATATTGATTTTAAAATTTTTATTTTGATAGATAGACATATATTTTATCCACCTACCATCTAACATCATTTAAGCTATCAAGTGAAAAGTCAATCTATCCTTATAAAATAAGAATAGTCTTACTTTCATTAGGATTTCAAAATCAAATCTTGTACAGGGATAGAAATTTTTTTTTTTTTTAAAAAAAAAAAAGATCTTTAAAGATCTGAAGCTTGAAGAGGCCTGTTTGTAATTTTTTTCTATAATTTGTGATAGGCCTACCGACAATAATTGCATTGAACGTCAAGTCCGGTTTCAACCCCCTATCAAACCGATCTACGACGCGACAGGGCCCAACCCATCCGCTGTCGACCTCGAGAATCTCCTGAGTTAATGTCGGCATCCAGACCAAAGAAGAATTAAGAAGCTCAAATCAAGCGATGAATCCTCTTCTTCCCACCTCGCCCTTATCTCGATCTCGCTCTCGCTCTCGCTCCGCCACCGATGTTGCGCGATTCCCACCGCAATCCAAGCCTTATTCAGCAGCATATGTGAACGCCCCATTCCCTCGGTCAACACCTCCCCTCTCTCTCTCTCTTTTTTAGCGAAAGATTCTTATTTACACCCTCCAACATCTCGCCGTCGAAAACCAGGAGAGCCCATGAAAGTCTACTGTTCGTAAAGCGGCTCGGCTCACGATCGAATCAAGTTCTCCGCTATACATCTACTTATTATACAACGTTTGTTCAATACGACCTCTGCTCTCTATAAATCAAACGGTCGAGCGATTTTACCTTAAGGATTACATGTGCTTCAGGGTGGCGAACCCGCACGACTTCGAGGAGCCCGGCGGCCAGTCCGAGCCCGGGGGCAGCGAGCCTAAGGGAGAAGGGCTGGCGCCGGAGATGGCAGCCGTGATGCTCTCACCTTACCGTCGGGAGCAAGAGATGGCATTGATGGTGTCGGCCTTGACACATGTCGTTGCTGGGGGCCGAGCAGGCATGGTCGGTTCGCCTTCGCCGCCGTTGATGGGTGGTCAGGGTGGCGGCGCTGTCGGTGGGATGAAGAGAGAGAGGGAGGAGATGATACCGGAGCCGGCGTTGAGGTATCACCGGGGTTTTCCTGCGGCGTTCGGGAGCTCCCCGGCCTCTGGGGAGTCATCAACAATTATGACAGGTGATTACTTCTCCTAAGTGATCTAAAAGTTGTTCTCTTATCATCTCCTACGATCATAAAAATGGCTTGCTGTTTTCTTTTTTCGATGTTTCAGCAACAATACTGAATAGGATCATACAATTTTTTGTTCTTTTTTTTTTGTTATTTAAGTTTTTTTTTTAAAAAAAAAATCGCGCAGCTCTGAGGTTGCTCAGAACTTTTAAATGTAACTTATGTGATTCTTTTTTTAAAATAAAAGGTAAAGATAAGTAGTAGACAAGAAGAGGTTAAATGTCTTTTGTTTGCTCTGCTTTTCTAAGGTGCCTATGGAGTTATTTTGAATCTTCTTCTATGAATATTGAAGGTAAATGGATATGGTTTCCAGAAGCTATCTGCTTTAACTTTTCTTCGCAAGTAAGCTTTTCCAGATATCTATCTCTAGAATCTTATTCTATAACTTATCTTCAAACGGGTCCAAGCTTTGATCGCAATAACTATCCAAAAGAGTTGTCTTTTCTTCTCTACTGCTCCATTCCCTGCTCCTCCTCTGTCGCACCTACCAGCCCCCACTCTTATCCCCATCACCAATTAGCAACTCAAACTAATACTCCTCTCTCTCTCTCTCTCTAACCTCGTCTTTATTCTCCTCATTTTTATATCTACAGGAACAGAGCATGGCCTTCACAGCCTCCTAACCACCACCCAGTCCCCTACTCCCCCACTCCCCGCTTCAGCAACAAAGGAGCCCCGCCCTGCCACCCACGCCGAGCCAGAGCAAGGGCAGAGGCGGCGCTACCGCGGAGTCCGGCAGCGGCCCTGGGGCAAATGGGCAGCAGAAATTAGAGACCCACACAAGGCGGCCCGTGTATGGCTCGGCACCTTCGAGACCGCCGAGGCCGCCGCCCGGGCCTATGATGAAGCGGCCCTCCGCTTCAGAGGAAGCAGAGCCAAGCTAAACTTCCCTGAGAATGTTGGCGTTCGACCAGCGGCACCCATCTCTCCTGCGACACAATTTCCGGTTCCCAGTCCTGAGCCGGCGACTCTCTTGGAATCGCAGCCATTTGTGAATCATCAAGTTCCTGGTGCCTCGAGGGACTACTCAAGGCTCCTACAGGGGACGGAGGAGTATCAGAGGATCCCTCCCACTTCTCTTTTGGACCAAATGATGCACTACAGATCTTCTATCGCTCAGTTTTCTTCTCTGGCTTCCCATTCTTTGGCGACCTCCTCTGCCTCTTCCTCCTCTGTTCCTTCTTCCTCCTGGCCCTCCTCTGCTTTTCCGCCGCTTTATTCTCCAGGAGAAACAGAGCAGCAGATGAGCTATCCCCGGCCACCGGGGAGTAGGACTGGGGGCAGCGCACCGGGCCTTCCGGCGCCGCCTTGGACGGATTCTAGCCGTTATCCACCGTCTTCTTCGGGATAGGCGGATTGGAGTGGGTTGCTGGAGCTGGAGTTCACTATCCCATTCATTTCATTTCATTAATAGCAGCCTTCTACTCTAGTTTTCATTTCCTTTGTTACGTCTCCATTTTATTTTGCATGATCTTGTTTTATTTTGGAGAGAGCAGAGGAATTAAGTTTCCTCTGATTATTTTTGATTAGTTGAGAGTTCAAATCAAATATGCTTTCTTTTTACACTGGATGCAAGCATGCGCATACAAGAAGAATTTGATGGATGACCATGAATTCCGTCAATTGTACCAAGTCCACTTTCCATACGGTCAGTGAGAGGTCCACTTTCTAAAATAAAACATTTCAAAAGGAGTTTCGCACATTGTCCTAAGAATCTATTATATTTTTGCCTAAGATCTTTTTCTCTGTACTCATAATTTCAACTCTGAAATTTTATAGTTCGCACATGTTTCAAATTAAATTGCCTAGGTTTGAATATTGGCCGTATACTCTTAAAACGAATTCCAAAAAAGCACACAAGATCTATTAAATCTCAACATATATAAGCTAAATTTCATATATTTTAAAAATACTAATACAAATTAACCTTAGCATACACATATGCGGAAGCTAAATTTTATATATCTTAAGTACATAAAGTTTGTATGGTAATTTTATTTCTATAATTCAATATGTCTAATATATTAAAGAAATAAAAAAAAAGAAAACTATAGTTATTCTCACTCCTAATGACTTCTTAATCCAGTAGATCATTATCCTATAGTATGGTAAAGGAGGGAGAGGAGAGAGATAATAAGCTAAAAGCCTAATAGAACTTTTATCCATACCATCATGAATATGCCAATAAAACCATAATAATAATATATTAAATATAATTTTATAAAAAGTAACATAATATATCCATAAACTATCTTAAAAACTTTTACCAATAATTCGTATTTAACAATCTAACCAGGTGATATTACATATGCATAAATTAGTTCCTATACTAGTATGCATAACCTGATCTAGAAACATTGTCGCATGGCCATATACTTTTAAAGCGAACCCATACAACCTAATTGAATTCTGAATTAGGGGTCGCAACAATATCCTTCTAAGGTTTCAATAGCAGTTTATTGCCTTAGTTCCATCCTTAGATTTCTTTCCAAGGATACCCTTGGAGACTAAGGATAGCAATGGAATAGGATGGACTGAAATGCAATTTTTATCCCTATTCTATCAAAAAAAAAAATCTTTATTTTCATTTTATTTCTATTCTAATTCCATTTCTTTTACACCACCAATAACATATATAAATTCCCAATAAAAACATAAAACTAATAATTTAGTTGAAAAAAAATCTTATTAAACATATTAATAAATTTAAATTTATCTTTTAATTTTATACTTAAGTATTATATTGACATAGTATATATAAAAATATTATAAACATACTAAAATATTTAAATATGAGATTAATAAGGATAAAACGAAAGTATGCTTACTTTCGTTTTCATTTCATTTGCAGCAAAAATAATTTCAACCACTATACTATAAAAAGTGAAGAACCTTGGTTTCTATCTTTTATTTATGAATTAAAATTGTCACCCTCATCAAGCCTCCTGCAAACATTATGAGTGGAGGAAAACGTCGGCCGCATCCCTCCAACAAACCCGGAACCTCTGGTCCACCGACGGCGGCTGCTTACCGCAGTTCGTGTCCTCTGCCTATCGATCTCTGGTTCATCACGCCAGTCCAATGGCCCGCCCGTGGATAATTCGCTCGCTGATGGCGCCTTCTCGACGCGTTTAGGGCTCGGACCGGGCCTCCGTGGACCCACGCCCGGGTCGCATGGCTCGAGAGGCATCTAGTAGAGAGAAGGACTGACTGGTGGAACTTCTTCTTTGTTAGAGGGTAGCGGAAGGTGGGGCAACCGTGATGCCCCAGAATCGTTCCACGTCCTCGGCCGCTTGTCCACCAGCCGCCGATGGAAAGACCAAGTCCACACCACTTCGTATCTCCAGAGGTATCCGAGTGTGAACCGAGCTCTGCCGCCGTATGCACAGAGAGAAGGAAGCCTCTTTTGGCTGCATCGATGAAGAAACGTAGCTACGATGACAACCTAAATTATCCCTTTTTTTTTTACCGCGAACAAGATTTATCGTTCCCATTTAATAATTAGATTTCCACTTCCTAAAGCAAAAGTCTTACATGTGATCCTCGATGCCCTAGCACAAGTCAAAAGTCACAGACAACATCAAAGAACGAAGGGTGTACAAAAGTTCTCATTCACACCTTAGAATTTCCTCATGGTAGTCATTCTTAAGAGAGCACAGAGGTTCATGATGGATGCGATTCAGGCCAGCCATGAGTCAAGACACAGCTATCATCAATCGTTTTGTTCATCGCGAATCATCTTATCACCGTCACCTAACTAAGGCTTGCTCGGCCTTTCCTTATCTTTCTTTCTAAGTTAAACTACATTTTAGACCCTTAAACTTAAGGGATATGTCACTTTATTTTCTTCAAAAAGTTACAATATTGATTCTGAACTTCGTTTTTCATTTTTATTTGATCTCTGCTATTAAAATAGAATAACATTGTAAGAAACTCGCCTATATGATATTTAACGATTCTTCACCTCATTGCCACGTTAATCGCAAAAAAAACTCCCTTCGTTGAAGAACTTTTTCTCTCCACTTTTACCCGCCCTCCACCATCAACCTTCTCCCTACCGGAAGGCCTTTCGCGGCCCTTTCCGTGCCTTCCTTTCGCGGCGGCTTTTTCTGTGCATTCTCAGTTTCCCTTTTTCTCTTTCTCTCTTTCTCTTTCTCTTTTTCTTTTTTTTTTTTATCGTTAATACAACGATGAGGTGAAGGATACGTCAAATGCCACGTAAGTAAGTTTCTTATGATCCTATTTTAATAATAAAATTAAAAAATTAATTTTTTAAAAAATTTAAAAATTAAAGTGACACATTTTTAAGTTTAAAGTTAAAAATGTAAATTAACCTTCTTTTTATTAATCTTGTTGGCTCAGATGAGACGACGAGCAAAGGGGGTTGGCGAGGATGGAGTTAGAAAAAAGTGGTAGGCAAACATCGTGTCAACCGGTTACGTGACAGAGATGGCATAGGCCACTTCAAGTCATTTTTTTTTGAAAAAAAATCCATTTAATAACATTAAATTAAGAAACCGGGTTGACTAGTTTATATTTGAGTAGGGATTAACCAAAGTTTAGCCGAGCAACGCCAAGGAATGTACTGGTTTGCATAAATAAAAAAATAAAAAATCTAATAAAGCCAGGATGTTTCCAAATGGAATCCAAGTGTAACATTGCATTTATTAATATTTAAAATCAATCCAAAAAAATAATATATTTAAAAAAAAAGAAAAGCGACACTTTAATATATTCTAGTTTGACAGGACACGTGGCAAAGCTAAAATATTTCCACTCATGAGACTAAAGCATGCTTGTGAAACATTACATCTAATAACATTACACCTTGATAAATTTTAATTTTACAAGACATATAATAAATAAAGAAAAAAAATCATATAAAAAAATAAAATATTATTTAACTGTAAAAAATAAAAATTTGATATCTTCATATTTTTTTATTTTTATTTAACTAATTAAATTATAAAATAATCCATGGATATACTTAGTTTATAACAAAACATAAAAAGGATGAGGACTACTATATATAAATATCAGTTTATCAAAATAATTTATTAAAAATGCGTGAAATTGAATGCATTTATTTATTAAAACTAGAGAGGATTCAAGTCCTTTTATTAATAATTTATAACAAGATCTATGGGACATTGGCTTAAGACACGAGAGTAACACGTGATGCACAAAGGATAAACGGAGTCTGCATGATAAAGACATTGAGTTGATTTTTTTTAAAATTTTTTTGTTTATATTAGCATTAATTAAACTATGATAAGGACGACTTGAACAGAAGTTTACACCATGATTGCTTGTGGATTACCATGGAATAAAGTAGAACTCTTTCATAAGAAATCTTACATATTTTATGTTATCCTACCTCGTTTACAGTCTAGAGGGTACTAGAGTTCGTAAAAACAATAAATATAGATGGGATTTCGAGATGGCCACGGAACAAAGAGCACTCATAATGACTGACCAGGATCTATAGGTATCAGGAGAGAAACTACACTTCTTAAGCAAGGCTACCTGTGACGAGAATTGGAGAAGATTCTTAGGAGACACATGGATGTCAGATAGGATGACAACATGGGATTATTATAACTTGTCAAATTTAGCTTCTCATCACCCCTAATAATGATTTCTTGTCGGCTGATGAGACCTAACAAGTAAACAAACACCACGTCATGAGTCATATCATAAAGAATCGCATATTTTAGAGCAAGTATTTATCTGAACAGAAGGAAGGGAGATCAACGTGGAAGAAGCCGAGTTAATTCCACCAAACGCTGCTTGGACTTCTAATTAAAAAAAGAAGAGAGCATAACCTCCCTGCTGTCTTCCAGCTGGCCATGATTAAAATGGCTTAATAACCTACCGTGAATGGGCGTCACCTTTCTAATGGATAAGGGTTTAAAAAATAAATTATTAGGATTCTAGAGATCGAATGGTGCATGTAGCTCTCCAAACTCTCAGCAAGAGCTTCCATTGGTGTATTCTACCGACAAGTTTGAGCGTCCAAGTAGGATCTTGCATGTCAGCTTATATTTTACCTCGCAAGGATGATGTTAGGTTAGAGAACAAAGAATCATGGCAAGGGTAGAGCTAATTTTCTTTTGCTTAAGTCATATATTTATTAACAAGGTATTAAGTGAAAGAATAGTG
Source organism: Metroxylon sagu (assembly GCA_017589505.3). NCBI lineage: Eukaryota > Viridiplantae > Streptophyta > Magnoliopsida > Arecales > Arecaceae > Metroxylon > Metroxylon sagu. The sequence continues at coordinate 154,793 of JACVBY030000289.1, read as the reverse complement.
CTCTGAAAGCCTATCATATTTCTTATGTAACAAGGGTATTTCTGTAAAATTCTTCTAACTCATGAATGATATTGATAAAAAGCATTTTGATTCATCATATGATGTATCTTATAACTTTTTGTTTTAAGATTATGATGAACCCCATAGATTAGGGCAATGGATTTATGGTTATGATGAAGTTCATAACAGTGAGACCTAAAATCTTATAAACCCTAATCTAAAATATTCCTAGCCGAAGGATCATCGAGTAGGGGATCGATGTTTTCAGAAAGACTGGCACATTCTATGTATGCTCAATGGAGAGAGTGGTTGGTCTCACGACCACTTGTGTAGGGACACTAATATAAGGATGTAGGTGCTCATCAATGTATGAGTTCACTGAATTGATCCGTAATGAGAACATCTTATGGAAGTCTTACTTATTTGTCAAAAGATGATTTTCTTAGTGGGAGTTGTGCAAATGATCCTTAGACCTAAGATCACCATGGAATCTTGTACACATGAATCCATGTTTTGGTTCATACTCATTCATGACTTAGCCATGTACGGGGTGTTCATGGATATGGTGAATTGTGTATGAAGATTGTGAGTAGGTCAACAAGGAATCGATCACTCCTAGTAAGAGGAGTATTTATCCTATGTAATCTCATCAAATGATAACTCAGAAAATCTTTGATCAAAATATGATGATATTAGAAGTGGTTTCTAATCTTTCATCGGTCGAGTCTTCATTAGTAATTTGATATTCAAATGAATAAAGTGTTAGGGTTTGATAATTTTTCATACCCACGCTTATTCGGGATAAAAGGGGATCGAAGGATTGAATTGCATAGTAACTTGCCACTGAAGGACATTTTGATAATTTTTACCAAATTCCTCATCTTCTGGGCAGGCATGATACGTTACTAGACGTCAATCATATCTTGTAGGTTTTTATGAATTAAATTGATTGAATTCATGAGTCAATTTGAAAGATGGTTCAAATTGACAACTAGGGTTAGCTCGATTTGACCTAATTCGATTAGTTGATTTTCAATCAAAATAAATCGATATAAGCCTAGACCTACTGCTGGCTTGATGAGGAACCCAAAGGGTCACACACAAAAGAAACTGATCAAGGGTCTAATTGGATTAGATTAAGTTTGCAAGGTAGACATGCTAGCACGTGTTGCAAACCCTAACTCCTGATTCGAATTGGATTCGAATCTGATTCTTGTATTAAGTTAATCTAATATGATTAGATCATGACCTAATATGGGTTAGCCAATAGTTGGAACCCAATTGGCTTTATTTAGACCATTGGATATCTCTTTGAATAATGGATCTCGACCATTGGTCAGCGGTTCGATCTGGACCATTGAATGGCTCCCTAGATGAAGGACCTGGACCAATGGTTGGTGCTTGAATCTGGACCATTGGTTGGCGTCTGAATCTGGACCATTGGTGATGGCGCCTTGCTTTTGGACTATTAGATGGTGCCTTAATATGAACCATTGGATTATCATGAAATAAGTGTGGAGTAAAGTTATCATCGTGAGAAGGTTGATAGCGCATTTTTTTTGAGCGGATACATCTTTCCGCTCTCTTTTAGATGCGCCCCTCCCTTAACGCCTTATCATGATGAGGCGCTACCCTTGGGACACACCTCATCATGGTAAGGCGTGTGGATGGGATGCATCCCTTGGTGATGCATCCCTCCACCTCTTATAAATAGGAGTGCATCCTGGGGTTTTATGATATATGAAAATCCCTCTCTTTCTTATTTTATTTCTCTTATATCTCTTGTCCTAAACTAAGACAAGGAGGTATTCTTCAACACAAGAGGTTATCCTGTCCTAAACCAAGACAAAGAGGTCTTTTTCAAGACAAGACCTAAAACAGGACAAGAAGGTCCTCTTTAGAACAAGAGGCTTTAAAGGGTTTTTTTGTAAGAGAAAGAAAAAATTAGAAGGGAAAGAAAGCAAGCCAATTAAATCCTTTGGAATGATTAAGCAACAAGGATCAAAGTTTTGAAGAAGCTAGAGTCTTGAACCCAGTTCCTGTGTGGATCACCTCTGGAAGGCATACACTTGTATGCCTAGTGGAATAAAGGATATTAGTGTTACAGGTATTCTTCAATAACTTAATATATTGCCTTGTTAGTTGACATAATCAAGGGGTCCTGAGTCTAGGGTTTTGGTTGACTAGGGTTTCAAAGTTTAAAAATTTTAAAATTCTATCTTCTGCTGCACAAGCAAAACCCAGCAATGGTATCAAAGCCACCTTGATTCATTCAATTAATAGTCAATTAAATGCTTTGAATGATTATATTCAATCTAATGTTATCTAGTATGAAAATTGTAACATATGATGTATGCCACATATTAGGAGTTTCATTTAAACCCTAATCGACATAGAGATATGTTTAGATTATTCAGTCATCATTCTGATATAAGGTTGTCCTAACATAACGGTGGACTTCTGCTATGTTGTAAGGTTGTCCTAAAATGATGATTCACTTGGCACATATTATGTTATGGTGTTATTTGTCTATAAGAAAGTTTGTATTATTAGGATGTGCATGAGACCATGAAAGCCCTTTAAAAAAAAAAAATTATATTTAGTCATAGTGTTATAAAATCATAATGCAAATCCATTTAGGGTTTGATTGATCAATTGGTGTCTAGAAAAGTGGTTCTAGGAAGGTAAAGAGAACGTGGTTTATAATTGGGTCCGTTGCTTACCTGGCCAAACTTTTGGTGTCTAAGGTAAGCACGGGGGGCCTCCCACTTCTCTCCCACTTACCTGGCCAATTGGATAGATTTAGACCTTGAATTGGAAATGCCAAATGATTGAAACACTAAATGCCTTCCTTCATCTTAAGCCAAATTCAAGTCAAAAACTATAGTAGGTTTGTTGTGTAACACAAGGCCTAATCTAGGGTTTGATATGAAATTTGTCATGGTGCATCTAATGCTTTATAGCATGATTGATGGTGTTGCTTTGTTGTGTAACACAAGAGCAACATTATTCAAACATGACTATATAGAAATGAAGGATCTGACTAAACTAAGACATTATAGTTTGTTGTGTAACACAAGGCTGTAAGTGTCTTAGAGGCAGCTGTTATGTTGAGAGTTGCATGGGTTGCAATTGGAAAGGAGAATTTTTTATCCCTGAAATCATGAATGTTTGTTGTGTAACACAAGGCATTTATGGGGAATTGAGATCTCAACCCTGCTAAAGAAATCCTGTTAGGGTTTCTCGCTTACCATAGGTAAGGGCTATGGTATTCGTAGTACAATAGTGGGAGACACAATTAGATTGATAAGTCCTTATCTAGTTGTGTATATCATCTTGAGTGATCTGCTTATACATTGTTCTTTATTTTTGAAGATTGATATTATGGCTTCTACTTTAACACTGCGAGGCATTTTAGATGCCAACAAATTGACTGGTCCCAATTATGTGGATTGGTTAAGGAACCTGAGAATTGTCTTAACTCAGGAGAAGGTCTCCTATATCCTCGATTCTCCTGATCTAGATCCGATTGGAGATGATGCTACAGAGGAGGAAAGGGCCACATATAAAATGTGTCAGAATGATAGTTTAACTGTCAAGTGCATTATGTTGGCCTCTATGAGCAATAAATTGCAGAGACAACATGAGCAAATGGAACCTCAGTTCATACTACTCAATCTTCAAGAGCTTTATGGAGAGCAAAGTAGGGCTGCCCGATATGAAATATTGAAGCAGTTGTTCCGAGCACGTATGAGTGAGGGCTCATCCGTTCAAGCCCATGTACTAAAGATGAATGACTTAATCACTCGATTAGGTCAATTAAGGTTTGTGATGGATGGAGAGCTAAATCAGGACTTGATCCTACAATCACTCCCTGATTCCTTCTTCAGTTTGTCATAAACTATCACATGAACAAACTGAATATTTCATTACCTGAGTTGCTTAACATGCTTAAGATAGCTAAGAGCCACTTTAAGGGTGATGAGGCTCATCTTCTTCTAATTGATGGGAAGAAGAAAACAATGATGAAGAAGGGTTCAAAGAGAAAGTTGAACCCAAAGAAAAGCATCCAGAAAAGGAAGAAGGCAAAAAAGCCCTCTGTTGATGGAACCTGTTTTCACTGTGGCAAGTAGGGACATTGGAAGAAAAATTGCAAGTAATATCTTGCAAGTCTGAAGCATGATGCTAGTGGAGCATCAAAAGGTTTGTACATGATACAAACTAACTTATCATTGAGTACATTAGCTTCTGATTCATGGGTATTGGATACCGCATGTGGGTCTTATATATGCAAGTCTTTGCAGGGATTTCAGAGAATTAGGAGCTTGAAGAAGGGTAACTTTGAGCTTCATGGTGCGAGTGGTGAAGCCATTCAAGCAGAAGCTGTGGGCACCTATCTATTATTATTACCTTCGGACAAAATTTTAGAATTGAAAGACTGTTATTATGTTCCAAATATTATTAGAAATATTATTTCTGTACCCTTGTTATTACAACAAGGTTTTGAAATTAATATAAAGAGCAAAGGATGCTCTATTTTTTATTCTAATAATTACTTTGGAAGTGGTTTATTTATTAATTGTCTTTTAGTTCTTTCACTCAATGATAAAGTTTTACTTGTAGAAAACAAGAAAAGAAAGAGAGAAGATGTTAATGTCACTTTTCTCTGGCATTGCCGATTAGGTCATATTAGTGAGTCCAGGATAAACAAGTTATACAAAGATAACTTCTTTGACCCTTATGATTATGAATCATTAGGAACTTGTGAGTCCTATCTCATAGGTAAAATGACCAAGTCTTCATTCACTGGTCATGGAGATAGGGCAACTGGGTTATTAGAGCTAATACATACAGATGTATGTGGACCTATGTCAACTCAAGCTAGAGGAGGATATTCTTATTTCATCACCTTTACTGATGATTTATCTAGATTTGGATATGTGTATCTTATAAAACATAAATCCGAAGCCTTTGATAAATTTAAAGAATATCAAAGTATGGTTGAGAAGCAAACTGAAAAAAGTATTCAAATTCTTCGGTCAGATCGAGGAGGAGAATACCTATCTAGTGAATTTCTTGATTATCTTAAAGACAAAGGCATTCTCTCAGAATGGACACCTCCATATACACCACAATTAAATGGTGTAGCAGAAAGGAGAAATCGCACCTTGTTAGATATGGTAAGGTCCATGATAAGCTTCACCAATCTTCCTGAATCCTTCTGGGGTTATGCCCTTGAGACTGCAGCCTATATACTAAATAGGGTACCATCAAAATCAGTAGCTAGCACTCCATATGAATTATGGAAGGGCAAAAGACCAAATCTTAAATATTTTAAGACTTGGGGTAGCCTTGCTTATGTTAGAAATGTATTTGGACATAAGCTAAGTGCTAGGGCTGATAAATGTAGGTTCGTAGGTTATCCTCGAGAGGGTATTGGATACCTCTTTTATCATCCTACTGAACAAAAGGTTTTTGTTAGTAGGCATGCTACTTTCTTGGAGAAGAAATTTATCCAAGAAGGAGGCAGTGGGAGAATACTTGAACTTAGTGAAGTTCAAGACCAACAACCTACTCGTATAGACAATCAACTTGAAATTCCTCAACCACAATACCTACTAATCAGGTACAACCACAACACACACCTCCTCTCCGTAGGTCAGAAAGAGTGTGAGATGCACCTCTCAAATATGGCTTTCTTATTGGAAATGAAAATGAAGCCAGTATCATTCAAGATGATGATCCTGTGACCTATACGGAAGCTATTAAGAGTAAAGATTCTAACAAATGGCTAGACGCCATGAAATCTGAAATGGACTCAATGTATTCCAACCAAGTTTGGACCTTGGTTGATCCACCTGAGGGAGTAAACCCAATAGGGTGCAAATGGGTCTTCAAAAGGAAGATTGGAGCAGATGACCAAGTAGAAACTTACAAGGCTAGGCTAGTGGCAAAAGGTTTCAGACAAAGACATGGAATTGACTATGATGAAACATTTTCGCCAGTAGCTATGCTCAAGTCCATTAGGATTATGCTTGCTATAGCTACATACTACGATTATGAAATCTGGCAAATGGATGTAAAGACTGCCTTCCTCAATGATTATCTTGAGGAAGAAGTTTATATGTTACAGCCAGAAGGATTTGTTTCAAGTAGGAGACCAAACCAAGTATGCAAGCTTAAAAAATCTATTTATGGATTAAAGCAAGCACCAAAGAGTTGGAACATCCACTTTGATGAAACAATCAAGGAATTTGGTTTCATAAAAAATGTGGATGAACCATGTGTGTATAAGAAGACAAGTAGGAGTGCCATTGTTTTCTTAATTTTGTATGTTGATGACATACTTATCATTGGGAATGATATTCCAATATTGCAATCAGTCAAAGCTTAACTATCTAAAAGGTTTTCCATGAAGGATTTGGGAGAAGCATCCTATATACTAGGTATTAAGATCTATAGAGATAGATCTAAGAGGATGCTCGGCTTATCCCAATCTAAGTACATTGACTTAATATTGAAAAGATTCAATATGGAGGAAAGTAAAAGGGGTTACTTGCCCATGGGTCAAGGCATACATCTTTCTAAGAAGATGTCTCCTAAGACACCTGAAGAGAGACAAATGATGAATAAGGTTCCTTATGCTTCAGCTCTAGGATCGATCATGTATGCCATGTTATGTACCAGGCCTAATGTTGCTTATGCCTTAGGCATCACAAGTAGATTTCAGGCTGATCCTAGAGAAGATCATTGGAAAGCTGTGAAAAACATTATTAAGTACCTTAAAAGGACCAAAGATGTTTTTCTAATATATGGAGGATCAGATTTAAAACTAGAAGGCTATACTGATTCTAGTTTTCAATCAGATTCAGATGATAGTAAATCCATATCAAGGTATGTATTTACTCTGTATGGAAGTGCAGTAAGTTGGAAAAGTACCAAGCAGCAAACTATAGCTGACTCAGTTACTGAGGCAGAATACATAGCTACTAGTGAAGCCGCTAAGGAAGCAGTCTGGATGAAGAAGTTCATCTCGGAGTTGGGTGTAGTTCCTGCGATACAACAACCGGTGCCACTTTATTGTGATAATACTGGAGCTGTTGCACAAGCAAAGGAACCAAGGCCTCATCAAAAATTCAAGCACATCCTAAGGCACTTCCATCTCGTTCGTGAAATCATTGAAAGAAAAGATATGGTTATAGAACGAGTAGATACAAAGAACAACATAACAGACCCATTCACTAAGGCCCTTTCTCAACAGCAGTATAATCACCATTTAGATTGTATGGGAATTAAATACAAGGGCGATTAGCTTTAGTGCAAGTGGGAGATTGAAAGAATAGTGCTTTGAAAGCCTATCATATTTCTTATGTAACAAGGGCATTTCTGTAAAATTCTTCTGACTCATGAATGATATTGATAAAAGGCATTTTGATTCATTATATGTTGTGTCTTATAACTTTTTGTTTTAAGATTATGATGAACCCCATAGATTAGGGCAATGGATTTATGGTTATGATGAAGTTCATAACAGTGAGACCTAAGATCTTATAAACCCTAATCTAGAATATTCCTAGTCAAAGGATCATCGAGTAGGGGATCGATGTTTTCAGAAAGACTGGCACATTCAATGTATGCTCAATGGAGAGAGTGGTTGGTTTCACGACCACTTGTGTAGGGACACTAATACAAGGATGTGGGTGCTCATCAATGTATGAGTTCACTGAATTGATCCGTAATGAGAACATCTTATGGAAGTCTTACTTACTTGTCAAAAGATGATTTTCTTAGTGGGAGTTGTGTAAATGATCCTTAGACCTGAGATCACCATAGAATCTTGTACACATGAATCCATGTTTTGGTTCATACTCATTCATGACTTAGCCATGTACGGGGTGTTCATGGATATGGTGAATTGTGTATGAAGATTGTGAGTAGGTCAACAAGGAATCGATCACTCTTAGTAAGAGGAGTATTTATCCTATGTAATCTCATCAAATGATAACTCAGAAAGTCTTTAATCAAAGCATGATGATATTAGAAATAGTTTCTAATCTTTCATCGATCGAATCTTCATTAGTGATTTGAGATTCAAATGAATAAAGTGTTAGGATTTGATAATTTTTCATACCCACGCTTATTCGGGATAAAAGGGGATCAAAGGATTGAATTGCATAGTAACTGCCACTGAAGGGCATTTTGATAATTTTCACCAAATTCCTCATCTTCTGGGTAGGCATGATACGTTGCTAGACATCAATCATGTCTTGTAGGTTTTCATGAATTAAATTGATTGAATTCATGAGTCAATTTGAAAGATGGTTCAAATTGACAACTAGGGTTAGCTCAATTTGACCTAATTCGATTAGTTGATTTCTAATCAAAATAAATCGATATAAGCCTAGACCTACTGTTGGCTTGATGAGGAACCCAAAGGGTCACACACAAAAGAAACTGATCAAGGGTCTAATTATATTAGATTAAGTTTGCAAGGTAAACATGTTAGCACGTGTTGCAAACTCTAGCTCCTGATTCGAATTGGATTCGAATCAGATTCTTGTATTAGGTTAATCTAATATGATTAGATCATGACCTAATATGGGTTAACCAAGAGTTGGAACCCAATTAGCTTTATTTAGACCATTGGATATCTCTTTGAATAATGGATCTGGACCATTGGTCAGCGGCTCGATCTGAACCATTGGATGGCTTCCTGGATGGACCTGGACCATTGGTTGGTGCTTGAATCTGGACCATTAGTTGGCGTCTGAATCTGGATCATTGGTGATGGCGCCTTACTTTTGGACCATTAGATGGTGCCTTAATCTGGACCATTGGATTATTATGAAATAAATGTAGAGTAAAGTTATCGAAGGCTGATAGCGCATTTTTTTTGAGTGGATACGTCTTTCCACTCTCTTTTAGATGCGCCCCTCCCTTAACGCCTTATCATGATGAGGCGCTACCCTTGGGACAGGCCTCATCATGGTAAGGCGTGTGGACGGGATGCATCCCTTGGTGATGCATCCCTCCGCCTCTTATAAATATGAGTGCATCCCGGGGTTTTATGATATATGAAAATCTCTCTCTTTCTTATTTTATTTCTCTTATATCTCTTGTCCTAAACCAAGACAAAGAGGTCTTCTTCAGGACAAGAGGTTATCTTATCCTAAACTAAGACAAGGAGGTCTTCTTCAGGACAAGACCTAAACCAGGACAAGAAGGTCCTCTTTAGGACAAGAGGCTTTGAAGGGTTTTTTTGTAAGAGAAAGAAAAAATTAGAAGGGAAAGAAAGCAAGCCAATTAAATCCTTTGGAAGGACTAAGCAACAAGGATCAAAGTTTTGAAGGAGCTAGAGTCTTGAACCCAGTTCCTATATGGATCGCATCTGGAGGGCATACACTTGTGTGCCCAGTGGAATAAAGGATATTAACATTACAGGTATTCTTCAATAACTTAATATATTGCCTTATTAGTTGATATAATCAAGGGGTCCTGAGTTTAGGGTTTTGATTGACTAGGGTTTCAAAGTTTAAAAATTTTAAAATTCGGTCTTTCGCTGCGCAAGCAAAACCCAGCATTAAGATATTACACAAGCAAAAGATAATCAATCATAAATTGTCACATTGAATCAAATGATAAATTTATATAGTTTATAACTTTTAATTGGATATGAAACCACTTCTTTCTTATAACTAGCGTAAACCTAACTTCATTATATCATTTCTATTATACATTATAGTATTTAATTTTTTTTAAAAAAAATCCATTTTAAGAAAGTAAAAGGACTTTTTACTACCTCTTGTTACTATTAGGAAAACTTCTACAATTTTGAAGGGCCAAGGCCCCCAATACACGTTGCTCTGCCCTTGATTCATAAGACTTGTTTTAAGTGTTATATTTATCACATAGTTTAAGCTAAAAAAATAGTTTTTTGGGCATAGAGTCGTTGTACATGACCAAAAGAACCCTTTAATTAAGTATTATTCTAATTATTGCAGCCAAACGAAAAACAGTCAAAACTTCAAAAAAAATGAGGATATGAACATAAAAAGTAATGAAAACAACCTTTCAACCTTTTTTTTACCTTTTCTTTTTATCTTGAGATCAACGTGACAACATTAAGGTTGTGACAAATTGTAAGAACATTAGATAAGGTAACCTTTTCAAGATCATCTAAATACTCAGACATCCAGAGTGAAAGGTAAATGTTGCTTGAGCATCTCAATTGCACAACTTCTATGGGGCCATGCTTCATATCACAATTAAACTACATGAAGGATTTAGTGCTTCGGCTTTGTACTGTTTCGTGAGAGTAATGCTGGTAAGTATTTAGTTATATATCGGTTATGTACCAGAAAAATCCTGAATACTTATAAAGGATCAAGAAACCAAAATAACTTCTTAGCTAGTTTTTTTTGAGTGAAATTCTAAGTTGTGATAAATTGTATCAGAGTAGACCTAATTCATAGCTCATGTGAATTAAAGGATACTGCAGTTGGGCTCTATATGTTTGTGATTACATTCAATTAGATTTAAATGTAAAATTAATATAGACGCTTAGTGTGGCAAGGATGTCAAAACTTGAACAGAAGAAGTATGTGAGAGCCCGTGCTGACAAATGTTTATTCTCATATTAGTTATATATTGGAAAGATTCTGAATGCTTATAGAGGATCAAAGAGCCAAAATAATAACTTTTTGACTAGTTGTTTAGATGAGATTATAGGTTGTGATCAGATCATTGTAGTTGTCATGAACCGTAAAGAGCCTGCACATTTGTAACTTAGTCGACCATGTTTTCATTCTCCAACCAGAATTTGATCTAAGTTATACTATGAGTCAGCTTGGTTTTTGGCAAACGTTGGCTAAGTTACTGTGGTGCATCATATGAGACTGAGTTAGGATGATCAAGTCCAAAAATTTGGGTCAAAATCGTTATTCTGATCATAGAGACTGCAAACAATCTTATGGAATTATATTTGTTTGCAGTTTCAATAGAGACTGGAGCTTGCCTAGGAAATTAAAATAATTAAGTCAAGTGTAAGTACCTATGTTCATTCATTGAAGGATCTAAAGACAATTTTTTCTCAACTTATTCCAATGTGGACAACCATGCTGACTTTATTTAGAGTTCGTAAACTAGGTACCCATATACCATACTCTATTTTGAGACCTCTGAAAAATTTTTCTCAACAAAGTCCATAGTCAGTTATTTCTGCTGACATGATGTGAAATTTGTAAAATAGGAGCTGGTAAATATTAAATCATTTGTATAGGAACCTAAAAGTAATTTCATAACCATAGTTTCTTAATTCCTTTTATGTTTATAGTCCATATAAAACCTCTAACCTAGAAACTTGTAAATAATAAAAGTTTCAACCAGGTATGGCTATCTAATTTCCATTAGTTTAGCTTTATAAAGTGTTCCAATGAGATTGCAGTTGGTCTCCCTCTCCTCCTCCTCGCCTTGGATCTTTTGCCTCCAAAAATTGTCCAAGCTGCAATTATTTGGCATTTGTGAAGGCACTGATCTTCCATGCCTGAGCCATTCTTTGGATCTTCCATTTCTTCCCCTTGAATTGGATGAGTTACTTGTGATGCTTTAGCCTCTCTTTTTTCGAACCCCAAAGGAAAAAAAGTTGCTTCCTTTGGATCTAATCGCTTCTAATTTTGTAAATATTTTGATTTCCTTTTGATATCAAGGAGTTATTAAGGATACTTTGTTTGATTGTATGCATTTAATTATTGATCTTTGCTGAGTTACTGGACATCCAAATTCGTTATATTAGTTAAAACCATTGCACTCTTCCTCTTCAAATAGACTCAATGGGCCAATGTTTTAATTTTGTGTAGGTTTTGATAAGATAGATAATATTAATTGGTTTTATGCAACTAGTATAAGAGGAACGGGGTTCATTGCTATCTTGAAGTAGAGTTGATTAAATGCCAAGCTTGAGTTCGGGTATACATTGGTAGCTAGGCCCGATGCTTGTGCTCATTCCTGGCTTGATCCACCGTCGGACTTATATTTCCAATCTTAATGAGTCAATCCTATACACCAAGTCCAAATTCCCTCTCCTCCCTCATTTAGGATCTAGTTAGGGTTTTCATAATGCTCAAGCTTGCAAAATTTTGAGTTAAGTTGGGCAAGCAACCTATATATATATATATATATTCTCAGGATGAGCTAGATTTTTTTTAAATTTTTTTCTATGCCTTGTCCAATTTTTAGATTGGGCCTATTTTTGGTTCAATCCCATCCTACATACCTAATTTTAGTTTTCAAGCTTTCAAAAATTTAGTCATAGGTGGGCAGACCACTTGGCATGTGATTAGCTTTACATTGAAGTCATAGAATATAAAAGGTGTGACAAGGAATGTGACCTTTTATGTCAAAATGGTGAAAATTTATGCAACAATATAAAAAGTAATCTTTGTAATTATCCTAAAATAGTTGTTCAAAATTTGTGGTGTTTATGGCCCTATGTAAAGCTCTTAAATAAAATCTCAATTTGGGAAAAACAATCATGGCATCTTTTGCTAGCCTCACTTTACATTTACCTTAAGAAATTAGTAAAAACTTCTCAGAAATGCTTCAAGAATCCAAAACGAGCAATCAAATCCATATTCAAACCTTGGCCAACATTTTGAACATTAGGAAGAGGAAGTTAAACAAAGACTATAGAATAGGAGTTGATTGTTGCTTCTGTTGGTATGCTTAGAACGCTTATGAAAATTGTATGCTTGCCAAAAGGTAGACATCTTATTTTAACTCAAATTGGCTCTGAAGAACTATTTGGAAGTCCTAATCCCTCTCAAAAAAACAATCCTAATTTTGACCTTTCTCTAGATAGATTGAAATTACTTAAGCAAAACCAAATTAAATTCATAAAAATGTGTGTTTCTTTAGATTATACTATACTATAAATTTTTTGGGTCATTGTGTAATGGTATTGAAGGAAAAAAAAATGCATGAGAACAGCAATCTTTTCTTTATTTTCTTTTCTTTCCTTTTCTTTTTATTTTTGAAAGAGAGAGACATGAAAGTAGAATCTTATGTTCATGGATACAAGAGGCTATTTGGTTCATGCTAGTTTATCTTGATAATCCGAGATTACTATGCAAATTATTATGTTTGGTAATTAGACATGATAGTTTGAGCAGTAATATTTGATTTCCGGTAATATAAGATTATCATAAATCATAGTAATTCGATTGCCATCTAAAAGATGGATATTTAAAATTACCAAAGTCTAATAATCTTAAATTATACTCTTGACTTTCATATAAATATTTAATAATACTTAATCTGATCATATATTTAATTTGCATTAGACTATATTTAAATATTTAATATTATATTTATATTTAATATAAAATATTTAATAAAATATTTTATATTAATATTAAATTTAATATTAATATAATATTTAATATTTTAAACACTATTATATTTACATAATAATATGTAAATATTAAATTTTAAATTATTAATATTTATAACATTCTAGCATATTAAATTATTATATAATATATTATTAAATATATATTATATATCAATATATCATATAATGGGATATTTAATAATATATAATATATAATAAGTATTTATAATATTTAAATATATAATATTTTTAAAGTAATTTTATAAAGAATCTTAATTTTTATTAGAACATTTCATATTTTAGCAAAAAGAAGAGAGAGCCACTTAAAAAATAAAAAATATTTATAATAAAATTTAAATAAAATTTAAAAACATAGTAAACTGGTTACCTCATTTTGTTATTATGAATCAAACGTGGTAATCTTTTATTTCTGAGAATCTGATTATTAAGTTTAAAATTATCAAGCATGTAAGATTTCTGATAATATTACATTACCGTGAACCAAAAGCCAGCTAAACGTCTTTGTTTCTGTTCTTTTTATTTCTTCTTTCAGGATTTTTGAGAATAATGTTAGGGTGTGGAGGAAAGGAAATAAGATTGAAAGAGAAAAAAATCCATCCATTATTCACCATTACTCATGAGTGTTCTTTTTTGTGTGGAAGGAATAGTGGGGGATGAGATTTCCCCCACTAGTAAATTTATTATGAATAGTAATATTTACATAGAAGGTAAAAAAGAGGAAGAAAGAGTACTACAAAAGTTACTAAGAATGTATCCATCTTTTAGTATGGAGTTTGCTCCATAAGAAAAAAATTATTAAGAATTTTAAAGAGAATGCAAACTGGCACAAAACTCTTGTTGAGAAAGATTTTCTTATTTTTTTCATTCCAGATATGCCACATGCAAGGCATCATCAGCTGATCCCAATATTTCCTTCTACTTATTGGCACTTTCTTTTTTTCTCCATATAAACTATAGGGTATTGATGCTTGAAGGCGGTCTACTCGACCCAAGGTAGTAAGAGAAGGACTCTCGATTCTATTTCAAGAAGGGGCATTGAATGAATAGATGATCTACTACTTCTTGACTCGAGTTGCATAATACACATCCCATGCTTGTAAGCCATCCTTTCTTCTTAAGGACATCATGTATATAATTTGTTTAGAAGGGCTAACCAACGTAATATCTTCATCTTCTTTGGACCAAAGGCTCTCCAAGCTAGCTTGTAGAAGGGGCATTTAACTTCTTTATTGTTGATGAACCTATAAAATGAGTCAATATTACATGTGTCCAATCTGTAAGGCTTCCAAGACGCTACATCTATTGATGCAGAAGGCCAAATGGATCTTAGGAGACTCTGAAGCCGTTAAAATTGTGAGAATTCATATAATGATAAAGAGCCACATAGATGGATCTTTTATTCCTGCTTTTTGCAACTCCATGGCTTAAAACAAAGAGATATGATTCTTCGAAGCTTTCAATAGAGATTCTTGAAAAGACAAGGGAAATAATTGCCATCCAACTATCCTTTCAAAATCTAATATATTTTCGATTTTCAAGTCTGAATGATGTATAATTCCAGAATGCATATAGGTTCCTACTAATATCTTGCCAAACTGGAGATGCTATTTGTAATCTACTCCCTTCCTCGAATCACAAATCAACATATGGTTAGCCTTTTCCAAGTGTTGTTCTCCTCCCTGCACCTGTTCAGCTTCCAAGCCCATTTAGACAGTAGCGCTACATTCATGTTATTGAAGTTCCTGATGTCAAGCCCACCTTCTTTTTTGTTTCCATAAACTGATTCCCAGTTGCCATTACTCATATGTGTTATTGCTGCTGTGAGTAAACTTTATGTGGGAACAAATATACTAGGGTGATGACTGCTCTATCGCATCCTTTTCCTTGATCTTGTTTGATGTTCTCTAACCTACAACTGATTCTTTCCCACTTCATAAATTTGAGTTCGTTCCCACTTTGCAAATTTGAGTGGGTCCCGGAGTCTCCAAACCTCTAACCAACCAAGTAGTTGAGACACCTCCTATGTACACCTCCTATCATAGACATGGTGAAATCAACACCCCAACACATCTAAGGATTGAAAGTTAATGGCAACATGAACAGATTGGATTCATTCCAATCTAGCAGATATGAGTAGATAGTGTGCACAAAGAAGTATGGCAAAGTGGTCAAGATGGGTTTGATGAGGGCGGACCTTAGTGTAATGGTAAGGTTGCTCTATTATGATCTAGATAACATAGGTTCGAAACATGAAAACAATCTCTCAGCATATGGATAAAGATACGTACATCTAACCCTCTTGAGATCATACAGTGGCAAGAGCCTGATGCACTAGGCTGCACTTTATTGCATCTATATGGACCAAGTGGTTATTGATGACCACCATCAACCTCTTCGGAGTTTCTGTTCATGTCAATTCCTCCATCATGACCATCAAGACCAGATCCCCATCCAAGCCAAACCAAATCAATCTCTCTTTGATTGGTGCCATGCTTTTTCCCTTTCTTCCATTAAACACCCATCTTTGCCTCGTTCTATCCAGCTTTGCGTTATTTGATCCCAACTCACCCATCAAGGAAAGAATACAAGAGATGCCCTCTTAGCTTTCAAGAGAAATAGGACAGGAAGAACCATAAAATTTATAGATGGAGAAGCCACATGATAGACTTCGATTGTATGACATGGCAACATGATTCTTGTTTTCATTTGAAAAGGTCAAAAGTAGTATTCTTGATGGTAGGACTAGTACAAATGGAGTAGGCTAGAAGAACATATCAAATGACCTCAGTTAATTTGGAAGGGATACCGAGCTCTATCATTTCTTTAAATATGCAGAACTAAAGGATTGAGCTTATGTTAATGCTGTGTAGAAGGTTGAGATACCTAAGGAATTCTAGTGATTGATCTCTAATGGATAATGCGTGGCACAAAAGATAAAACAACAGGAATATAGAGCATGAAAGACAAATGGAAGGAGGGGACGAGATATGACCTATCAAAGAAGGAATTCTTATAGCTTCTGCAAACTTTGCAAAATCTTGTATATTCTCAACATTTCTCCTCCTTGAAGGACCTTGCTTTGTTTGAGGAATGAACTTTGGTTTAAATGGGAAATGTTTGTGGGGATGAAAAAGAAGTGTGAAAGCTGCAAATGATTGCTAACAATTAGATGATATGACTGGAATATTATTGGCAGATGGGTGGTGTTATATGGATGTCTCCAACCACAGGCTCCAAGGATTGGATCTGGTCAATTATAACTTGCTGATTTAGGCAAAACTATGTGCATGCAACTGATTCATAAGTTGGTCTTGATTCTTCCCCCGTAATGCATTAGCTTCAATACATACCTCCTAGTGAAATCCACATCCAGCACAAAGTGTGATAAGCCTCAATCCTTTCCCTTGAAATAAATGCTGAATCCCCCTTGAGATATTGTGAATGCAGGTTCTTTCTCCTGAAATAAAAGCTCATAAGTGCTGAAGATTTTGTTCCAATAAAATCTTTCCTTCCAATAACTTCATAACCTTTTTAGAAGATTTGCTCTGATAGGGAGAGGTGTTCAATTTAGATTATTTATCTAATTTTCAAGCATTATTTTAAAACAATAGCTGTTAGCATTATAACTACTATTACAATAGTTTGGGAAGTCCTCATGCTATTCATATATAAAATAAATATTGATGTCATTTCACCAATTTTCAGCTATACTGGCATGCTTTAATAGGAATTTGCAACTAGTTTGAGGATAAACATAGTTTTCATGGTAATATAAGTGATACTGCTATCAGTTAATTTCACAGAAAGAAATTGCACAAATGATGCATAATTATCCTAATATTCCCTTTCTGACTGGTGCGATATGAAATGCTGAATTTAGTAGCAATAAGAAAGTTATTGCTCTGCTGTGTAACTTTTTTTGTAGCAGTTCTCTTAATGTCTATTAATTTATGGAAATATTTATCAAAGAGCAACACAACAAAATGTGAAAAATGATTTCCAAATAATACTGCTATTTGCTATTATAGCCCACTCTTTTCATTGTAACAGCTGATAATGTCCATTGCTTCATCTCAACAGAAAACCAAATGAATGTCCTAATATGAATCCAGAATCAATTGTGAATTCTGAAATCATGAATAACCGACATTAGAATACAAGCGGTTAATATAAAATCAATGAATTGCTGTCTATATTAGTGTAATTACTCATGTTTCAGAGAAGTCTCAGAACTTCATGTCATGCCATTACTGATGCAACACAGTTTATGCTTACATAACATCAAGGCATTTGCAAGAGGTTGAAAGTGATATCGGCTTATGGCTGTCATTGATTGTGAATCATCATATTGTCTATTTGATGAATGCATGCGCATGCGCGTGCACATTATACTATTTGAAACGCAGCAGCACTGGGCCATAATGACCGAAGTGTGACAATCAATCTGCAACTTCGTTGCCTTCTCAAAAGATATGTCATATTTGCCAGTTGAAACCCCATCTAACTAATGATATCTTGAAGCAAAGGATTATTATTAGCAGTTTTTGGATCTTCCATACCCTGTGAATCAATCTCCCACCAAATATGTATTGCTTCAAGCAATTCGACAGCAACTCAAATCCCACACTCCATGTAGCCCTCAACTCATAGCTGCAATAGTTAGAACAGAATCCTCTACCACTTGCCTCCACCACCTATTCCATTGCAATGCACCATCAAAATTAACCTCGATGACTGAAGAGTTTGGGGAACCCATCTAAGTGAAAGGATGGTAGAAGTTGAGGTCTTCAAGAAACCGATTCCTCGGGAGAGCAATTCCAAATGGTCAAGTAGAGCCATTCAAAATAGTCAAGTCTAGATCTTGATACATTAGCCTTAGATGTTAGAAATGTTCCAAGCAAGTTGACAATCTGCTCTAAAAGTTGACAATCTGCTCTAAAAAAACAGTTGATTTCAAGCACACTAGATAGCTCACATCAGATATCCACCAAGGCATCTTAAACTTACCATGAAGGCCAGATCCACTCACTTCCTGGCTATCCACCCGTGTCTCTTTCAAACAAATCCCAGCATGCAAGACTCATAGAACATAAAAATGACAAATGGTACATAATACGTCGAAATTGTCGTACATTGGATTGAAAAGAAAATTTTGAAAAGCTTATAATTCAAGTTCACCTGCAACCAATTAACTTGCATTCAAGTTTTTGAGTCAAAATGGACTCGACCCATAGGTTAATTGAGCCAGCAGATGGGCTTGAAGTATTACAAATAATATCAAAGCTGACTTAAGTATGCAAAAAATTAGTGGATAGAAAAAATAGTTTCACATTGGATATAAAAGAAAAATGGCATCACTTCGTATGTATCCTCGTTAGATTGAAAGCATCAGAAGCATATTGTAGCAACAATCATTTTTCCCTTCCTTCTCTTAATAAACCTTGAATTTTCAGTCATCTTACACTGCTGGTTGCTTTGCCATAGCCTTTCATTATATACGAGTGCATGTCATGTTTGATGCATGGAAGCATGGATATCTGAGATCCATTCTTGCATTTCTTTATTAAGAGTATATACTATGTAGCTTGATTTTAGCTCTTAATTTCATATTTATTTCATGAACTTTTCACAGTTTTATCTCTAGTTTCATATAATTTGTGTTGCTTCATTAAGCTAGCCAAAGAAGTTTGATTACAGTCACCAGAATTTGAATCCTGGATCTCCTCCAATTGCAAGCACCTAAGAGAGAGGGGAACCAAATCCATTGAACCCAGGTCCCATTGGCAGGCTGGTATTATAAATTTCCAGTGAGAGATGATGCATATATGTGGGAGCAAAGACACCTAAAGGACATGTAAACTTTTTTGGTTTGCAATTGAGTGTCTTATGCACCAGGATTTTTAGAGCTTAATTTCTTATCTGCATGTATGAGCAGGCCTTGAAGCAATGGCAAAGTTGTTCGATTATGACTTGAATGCCATAAGTTTGAAACATAAAATAACGAAAATAATTTCTTTGCACATGAAAGTAAAATTGTATTTATCTAATGAACCTTGCATGGCTATGGTAGACATTTAGAGTCCCAATGTCATTGAAAAGAAACTCTCAAATCTTTTTTTTTTCCTTTCTATGTCTTGCAAGTCATCTGGTTTTTTTTTTTTTTTTCCCCATTTTTGGCTTTCCTTATCCTATGAACCATATGTGATATGTTCTAGTTGAACATAAAGAATGAATCAAACGTTTCTGGTTCCATTCATTCTTCCAATTTATAATCGGCGGTATCTTCCTTATGCATCTCTTATAAGTAGGGGTGCAAATAGATCGGATTAGGTTAGATCATACTTAATCTCGATTTGACCCGATTTCATATTCAGATCATTATTTTGGATCCAGATCTAATTCATTTGTTGATTGGATTGGATCAAGTTAGGTCCATCGAAAGAATATTAGATCCAATATATCATTCGAATTGGTTCAGGGTTAGGTACGACCCAAATCCTACAAAAAAAAAAAAAATATTGCATTTAGGCCAAGGTTGAGTCCAATATGTTTGCATTTAGTTATTAATAATTAAATATATGGTTTGTCATACTCCAGATCATAAGATGGATTTAGGTTATAACAATCCACCGCATGCAAAGAATGTAAGGCATCTAATACAATAGAAATTAATCAACAAACTGAAACTTTATTCCATAATCATTTCATCAAACCAATGTTAATACAACTAGGAAATAAATAAAAATATCTAGCACAATGGTTTTATTCAAAGGTAACTAAGAAGATAATCTGGTGGGTGCTACTTCTACCTAAGGTTTCTATTTTAGTTCTTTGAATCTGGGAAAAAAAAAAAGAAGCAGAAGAAGATGTTTTATGAGCTCACGATCAGTAAATAGAATTAATTATAAATTATTAATTTAATTAAATAATAAATATAATAAGAGTGCAAGACTTTAGGAAACTAGTATTATATTATGAACATTATTACATATTATATATATCTCAAAATGATTAATTCAATAATCAACCTTTTATGAACAGTCCATGTCTTCATAAAAATTTTCATATTATTAATGTTAACAATTTTCATTTCGTTATGATATAATTTCCATGTCATAAATTTTAACAATGTTCATATCATTACAGTACAATTTCCATGTTATCAATATTAACAGTGTTCATGTCATTATTTCATTAATTCTCTACGATTACAGATTACAGTAAGATATATCCCTGTGATAAGCCAGTGTACCATATTTTAATCTTATGGATGGGGGTTGGATCTTCATATATCTTTCCTATGAAAGTGGGTTCCGGTATCTATCATCATGTTATCATGTTATCGTGTTATTACATAGTAGACCAAGAGTTCATGTTGTATTTAAATCTTTAATTAATAATTTCTTATTTGCCAGCAATTGCTTATTCACGTGAAGATGTAATTTTATTATTTCTTCTTTATTATAATATGGAATTGAGGCATAAATATAGTAAGGTATTTCATGGTGACCAACATAATAAGATTATTTAATTTGTTTTGAAAATTTGCATTATTTAGATTATGCAAAATCACAACTATTTACATTAGGCATTATTCAATGCTATTTCCATTTTGCATATTAAAATGGCAATAATAATAACTTTTAGACAGTAAATATTAAAATAGATAAATATTTCAATTATGCTATTGTATTTTATGGAAAAAATCATATAAACAAAAGAAATCTTTTTTTTTTTCAAATAGATCTAAGAAAAATGACCTAGTAGATCTTAGCATATGAAAGGATGGGGAGCTACTCCTTGATCGGTTCTAGTAGCCTGACAGCAGTATTCAAATAATTATTTGCTCTGTCAGCTAACTTTGTAGAATCTTATCATCCCAAACAGCCCCCCGGTCTTCATCTTCACATCATAAGTCTCAGCACAGTTCCATCTATTTTTTTTCAAGAAAAAATAATCCACTTCTTTATGCTTAAATCCAAGAAAAATACAGCAAAATAGAGAGGGAAAAAAAAAGAGCGATTGAGATCGATCGATTGTATGCAAGGCAAAGAATCAAAGGGGTGCAATTCTTCTTAGCCATCAAAGTTGTGAAACTTCTTTTTGCACTTCTTAATAACCTTTTAGTACTCCTTGCTTACCTAGAGGTAGGACTTTTCAACCCTAGCTTATTTTATAGTAAATCAATGAGCAAGAAGAGTAAGGCATGGTGTTGCTTTAGTTCCAATCTATTGATAGAATAATTCATATTAGTAGCTTTATTCTGCTACATCACAAAGAAGTATTCATCGAGCACATGGGCACCATGACTTTACGCATCATATGGCACAACAAAAGAGAAAATATGTTAAAAAAAGAAAAGCGAAAAGCAAACCACATTATTTTTCAGTAAATCACCCAACAAAAAGAATAAGATACAGCATTACTATGGTTCAAATCTATTGATGGAACAATTTATGTTGGTAACTCTGTTCTGCTACATAAAATAATTTTGTACAATAGATGGCTATTGATGAAATCCACTTGGTTTCTCATTCGGGATACGGCGGAATGTCATGTCACTATAATGATGATGGTGATAGGCTATTGTTGCTTCAACCACTTGTACACGAGTTGAAAGGTACATCAATAGATTTTGCATCAAGCTAAGGAAGAAAGAAGTTTCCATTTTGTTCAGCATGCCATATTTAATGCGCATGCCCCCACGCCTACCATATTCCGTAAGAAATCATAAAAACTTGTTACTACAGGCTTCAAAAATTAACACATCGCCTCTTGCCCACATTGCCATCAGTCCATTTTGGCAAATGTTTTTTTGTATATCTTTCTTTACGAAAGAGTAGATGTTATGTTGTTAAATTATCAACTTTCTTAGAAAGAATAAAATAAATAGTATAGAATACAAACTTTTGATATGACATGCTGTTGGGTGCTAGCTATAAATATCCTGTTTGGACACATGGTACTTCTAAGCACAATACAGTGCTCTCTATTTTCTTCCTTCGTTCGATGAACATATGGCTATAACTTTAATCATGGTTATTAACTTTATATATGTATTATATATACTTCTTAAGCTCTAAACCTAGTTTTTCTCAGTATATTAAAAAGTAGCTTTTGAAAGGATAAAAAAAAAAAAAAAAAAGACATGTAAAGTTCAATTGGGAGTGAAATTGAAGTGAAGTTGGGGCTTTACTCTTTATATCTTTATAAAATTAAATTTAATTATATAAAATTGAAAAAAAAAAAAAGTCTGTATTTTTTTTTTTGTCTTATTTTCTATTTTAGAATCTAGAGTTTTGAGCCTCTCCGACTGGTTTATCTTGGTTCAACCAAATACCGGTTCATTTCAGAATCGGTCGGCCTACTGGAAAATTACATTTGATCCTAACCATTGAAATGCTATCCATCATCAGTTATTCACGGTCAGGATATTCAGATCACATGGACTCCATTTTCGTCCCTTGAAATTTTAATATCCCGCTCCGACCGTCCAAACGTCCATTCGCCCTAGCTGGCTTCTAATTTCTAGACCCCAAAGCAACTCGTTCTAGGGTTTTCGTGGATCTTGGATACGATCGTCTCGGAGGGAGAATGGATTTCGACGAGTATGATTACCTGGAGAAATCGGTGGAGGAGCCTTCCGAGATCCGGAAGGAGCAGGATCGCCGGAGCTCCCGGCGCGGTGGCGACCACAGGAAGGACCGCGGCGGCGAGGAGAGGGCGTCGAGGGAGGAGAAGCGGCAGAATGGCGAGCAGGTGGTTCGCAATGATCGAGATCGCTCGCCCCGGCGCGAGAAGGATCGCCACCGGAGCGGCATGGAGGCGGAGAGGGAGCGCGACAAGAATAGAGACCACCGGATCCGAGAGAGGGATCAGCGGGAAAGAGATAAGGAGAAGGAGAGGGATAGAGACAAAGAGAGGGAAAGGGAGAAGGAGAGGGAGAGAGAGAAAGATAGGGAGCGAAGGAGGGAGGAGAGAGAAAGAGAGAAGGACAGGGAGAGGGAAAAAGGAAGGGATCGTGACAGGGAGAGGAGAAGCAGCAGCGGGTCGAGAAGGCATGATAGAGATGTTGAAAGAGAGATGGAGAGGGCGAGGAGCAGAGAGAGGGCATTGAGAGAAAGAGAACTCGAGAGAGAGATGAGGGAAAGAGAGAGCAGGTTGTTTATATTCTTATCTCATGCCTTCTCTTCGGCTTATCTATTCTTGTGCTAATGTTGTAATATTTATATTTGTGAATTATTTATAGTGTTTCTCCAATTCTCTTCCTATATTGTATGATTAGGGTGTTGGCTAAAGGTCAATGTTGCATATATGTGAAAAATTGATAATGAGCTGTCTGCTTTAATGGCGAGATCTATTTTGTCATGTAGGAGGTTCAAGGATAAAAAAGAAGTGGTGGAACCTGAAGCTGATCCAGAAAGGGACCAGAGAACTGTTTTTGCTTATCAGGTACGTAGAATAACTTGTATTTTGACCATTCTGTTTAATATAACGCATGCAGTTTTGGCAATTGATATGTTTCATCCTTATTTCATTCATATGTCAGATGCCTTTGAAGGCAGCTGAGAGAGATGTTTACGAGTTCTTCTCAAAAGCAGGAAAGGTTAGTGAAACATAATAGTAGTTCTTAAATAATGTTAGGTCAGCAGAATGCCAATGGTTCTATTCCATTATATCTCTTTTAAAGGTTTGCCTGCATGTTTTGACATGTCATTACACTGTGAACTAAAATTTTTGCTGTAATCTATATATGTCATCCAATTAAAGATAATTTATTGAACTTATGGTATGTGATTAACCATTCATATCTCTTTGGTGCATGCCATTTGAGAGTTATTGCTTGTTGAAGTAAATATCTTTTTTGTGTCCCAATGTACTTATTTTTTGGATACTGATGATGAATAGAGAGGCTAATTAGTGATAATGCTGTGTGCTTTGATGGGTGGTATAATGTGTGTAAGGTATATCACCACATTTCATAGACTGTAGCTTCCCTGCATGTTCTTTGCTTCTGGCAGAGAATATAACTTTGAATATCCATAATTTCCAGGTGAGGGATGTGCGCTTGATTATGGATCGGAATTCAAGGCGTTCAAAGGGAGTAGGGTATGTGATACTGTTGTACCTTAAGCTATGCATTTGTGCTCTTCGAAAACTGCTTTGTTTCTGTCCAGTTGTACAAAATCTCTTGCCTAATTTTATCATGTTTACTAACTGCATTGGCGTTAAAAAAAGAAAAAAAACCTATAAGGACCAATTGTGGGAATTTTATGTGTATCATTTTAACTCCTATAGAGTCTATGGCATCAAAATAACATTAAATATTTGCCTTAGAGAACTATATACGTATATGTATATTTACATGCATGAGGTTTTAAATTCCGTGAGATGGGGTCGTTCTAGTGTTTTTAGTGGAATGAGATGCAACATTATCCCTCCTGATCTCAACGCTTGGAATGCGAGATGTTGCAGAACATATTGATTGGGACGTTGGGATAATGGTAGGACGGTCCAGTCTTGACACTTGGGATGGTACCCATTTTGACGTTTCATGGGACGTCTTATCAAGATTTGAAACCCCTTGTATATGTGCATACATATGCATATACATAAATATATATGTATATATATGTATATATATATATATATATATATATATATATGTAGGTATCAATATGTGCATATGCATACATATACATGTATAAAATTGTTTGTCTGCTTTTATTGATGGCAGTATTCTATGTTCTCATATTTCTCAAACTTAAGTGTACCTTAAAGATTTTAGAAAAATTCTAGGTTGTCTACACATTCTCTATTTGATTTCAATCTCTTTAAGACCTTTTTTACCAGCTCTGTCGAATGTGCTTCTGTACTTGAGCTTTGCCTTCTCAAACTCGTTGCCTGCATTCCCTTTGCATTTTTGCACTGTTTGCATTCATAGCACTGTTGTAACTCCTATTTCTGAGTAATGCTGCTGTAAAATATTGGCCTGAAAATTGTTTATGCAATTTCATGAAGCCTCCAAGTGGTCATTATAATTTGGAGTTGCACTCCACAGAGGGAGTCATAATTAGAATTAATGGACCTTTTCCTATCCTTTTGGTTCCACTTCATAAACATTTATTTTTTTTTGTTTGGACCAACTCACTTCTCAAACCACTCTATGTCGTCATATGGAAGAACCGAGTATTATCTGGATCTATAAGGCAAAACACACCTGATGCCTCCAGATACGTCCAGATGAGAACAAAGCGCCTAAGGCATGCTCATGTTGAAGCATGGTACCAAAGGCCGACAATTCATATGTTGGAGTACAAAAGGTGTATGTTATTGCTTTTCCCCAACACCTAACTCAAACAAGTGCTATAAATATTTCATCCCAGCTTTTGTCTTAAACTTCATGAAATCTTCAGTGATGCTAGATTCCAAAACAATACATTTATGGCTTCGATCTTAAGCTTTACATCATCGTTTTACAACAAATCTTCGTTTCTCTTAGATGTTGTTAACTCTAAACTTTGTTGCACATTGTTATACCATTCTATTAGACTCTGACAGATGATCATGTTATCCATACATCTAACATAGCTATCATATGTCCCAGCTTTCCTCTTATGTGCCTTTGCTCGCTAAGAAATTCTTATTCATGCAACATTTCTGGTGTCATGACTCTTGCATATCACCAGTATGGAATGACTTTGAACAAGCTGTATGCTCCATGATTGTACATTCGTCTTTGGTCTTAAAATTCTTTTCTCAAACAAGTAGTTTTCAAATCCCTTCTTGAAAGAAAATCATTGTTATGAAATTTTTCCTGAGACTCGGGCGTGTCTTGATCACACACTCTTGGAGCTTCTTGCTCTCTTACACATCCTTCTTAAATTCTGTTACATGTGTAATTCTTAGTTCCTCTCTTCATAGATCCTGGATGTTCGAAATGATTGCTTAGGTTATCCCATGATCATTATTTTTATGCAAATCTTTCTCATTTTTGGACACTTTAAGTTGTGCATATCTTTTCTCTTGATAATTTTTAATGAGTTCCTTTTCTCCTTGCTCGACAAGCAAGAGCAGCCTTTTGTCTTCTTCTTCTTCTTTTTGGGTGGAAGAATGTCTATTTGCATGATCAAACATCTTATTGTTGTTTATATTGGGGTTGCTACAGGTACATCGAGTTTTATGATGCAATGTCAGTGCCAATGGCAATAGCTCTTTCTGGTCAACTTCTTCTTGGTCAACCAGTGATGGTCAAACCTTCAGAAGCAGAAAAGAATCTTGCTCACTCAAATGCCACTGGGACAGGTGCAGGATCATCTGCTGCAAAAAAAATTTATGTTGGAAACCTTTACTTCAACATTACAGAAGATCAGCTTCGTCAGGTGAATGCAGCTGCTGCGTAAACTCAAATATAGCTAATTTGGAATATTTTGTTACACCGAATTGTGTCATCATGTATCTGCAAATTTGTGACAATCTCTTCTTCCATAGGGATAGTCATAGTGATTTCCTTTATTTTTTCTGGATATATATATATATATATATATATATAAGCTCATGGGGCTCATTTTAAACTTAAATGTTCCACATGCATGTTTACGGAAATTCAGGTTTTAAAATCTGTTTCCAATGAATGGCCAACCCAAGTATTGCTTTAAAAAAAGGATTCTAAATGAAAATCAAATCATGAAGCTTTTCTTTTTTTTCTCCAGATATTTGATTTAAATAGTGTGCTTCTTAGCTTACTTAAATGATATGTGCAAAAAACACCACCCTTCCTCAGTGAAAGTAGCCTTCATTTTTCTCTTTGCAATCCATGATAGAAATGGTATTCCACTTTCCCAGTCATCAGAGAGAGTAATAAAGAATGTTATAACCTCCATTTGTAAGTTTTATCCACTCAGTTCTCCTAGGCTTTATGGGCTGATCACAATTTTTGTTCCCTGAAAAAACCTGTCTATTCACACTGTAATCTATCTGGCAAGTCAGTTTACGTTATGTACGTTAAAATAAATCAAAATTAACAAAAGACTCTGGGTTAAGATCTCAGCTGATCCACTAGTCTTCTGTTGACTGCCAATGTTGTAAGAAACGTGTAGCTGAGCACTGTTTAGATCCATTTTTTCAATGAGAGATTTTTGGTTGATAAAATTCATCTTGGCTTATGGTTGGATTCTCAATTTATGTGCTCTTGCATGCATATTGTGCAAACTGTGAGTCTACTTGAATGTCAATTGGTTTAGACTTTGGAGAGTGAGCTGGCTGTCAGCAAGGTTGACATGCTATCATTTTCTTGTCTAGTGATAAAACAGGCTGGAGGACAGGTGCACTGTGGAAATTAAGTTGACGAGGATATGATTTATTCTTTAACTCATTCAAAAATGCAGATTTTAGGACAAGCTTGTAGGATAGGAAATTGGATATTAAAGCTCTCAGAATCAGAATTAGAATAGTTTGTGTTGGAGCATTTCTATCTCTAGATTTTTACCTAAAAATCTTCAATGTCTATCGGATTTCTTCCTTTTCAATTTTATGTGATTGGCTAATATTGCAGTGGTTGCTGGGCTTGAATTGTTTTGTCCTTCACTTTTTATGAAATTTTTGTATTCATTAAAAAAAGGTAATCCGGGAATCAGTACTTATGTTCTAGTCAAAATTTTCATTTATAGAGCATGCATGAATTGCAATTGCCATTTCATGTTTGTGGATATTAATATTTTCTATTTACATCAGTCTGGGCTCTGGAACATAAATTCGCAAGAATCATCTCAATGGATGCCGGTTGTGTTAAATTGCAGATTTTTCATGGCCATTCATTGTTTTGGTAATTCTCAATAACTTTTACTCAGCTGGGATCGATTTGCATGTTGCAGAATTCTACACTAGCGTATAGCTATATGTTAAGACTCATTTTTTTGTGGTGTAGGTGCTGTTCACTATGGTTAATTTGTACTCTTCTGGTTTTAGGTTATATTTACTCAGATTTCATCATGTTGATGTGGCATAGTCATAATTGCTGGAGATATTTTGTGCTCTTTCACTTCTAGGTGATATCCATTACTTTTATCCTCCATCATAATATTATCTGAGAAGTCAAATTGGATTTCTTAGTTTGGTTTAAAATTGGTCCCACGCTTGGACTTTGCAACAGGTGCGCTTGTTGTTAAATAATATTCCCCATAACAGCTAACTTTAATTGGTGAAATATCATCCATTTATGAAGTTTTCTTGATCTGATATCTTTGCTTGATTTAAATGTAGTTATTAGTAGTGTTACATCTTCTTCTTCTTCTTCTTCTTCTTCTTCTTTTTCTTTCACAATGTCAGTCTTTTTTTTTTTTTTAAAAAAAAAGTTGTTCTCACTGCTTCTTGGTCATTTTATTAAATTTTATATCAACTTCCAACGTGTGTATTAGAATTGTTAAATGCATTTTTTTTAGGTCTTCGAACCTTTTGGTCCAGTGGAGCTTGTCCAACTACCAGTGGATCTAGAAACAGGGCACTGCAAAGGTTATGGATTCATTCAAGTAAGTATATATTTGTTTAGTGGCTGTTTCTTCAGCTAATATTTGCTGGCATACTACTTGGTCTTTCCTTTTAACTATTTGTCCTTTTAGTTTGCTCAAGCTGAACATGCAAAAGCAGCTCAGAGTTTGAATGGAAAGCTGGAAATTGCCGGACGGGTCATCAAGGTAGAAGCTCATCTAATATGCCTGCACTATTTTTTTTCTGATATTTCTTCTTCGATTGCTTTTTTTCTGAATTAGCTGACACGGATAGGGTTGAAACAGGTATCATCTGTCACAGAACATGTTGGTGTGCAGGATGTTGGAGCGAATGCTGCTGACTTTGAGGATGATGATGGTGGTGGTTTGGTGAGTAAACGTGCTCGATTGTTTTTCTTCCTCAATATGTTATATCAACATGCTTTTGAAGTCATGATTGGTGTTCTGATTTTTTAATACTAATTTCTTAATATGATATATGGATCTTAAGACCACTGCATGATCTTTTGTTTTGATTTTAAATTTGTGAAATTATTTTCACATATTGCATCAGAATAATTTCACATATTGCATCAAAATAGAGTTTCGATTTACATTCTTTCAATGAGGAGACTACTGATGTCTCATTTCTTTGTTATGCAGTCTCTGAATGCTCAATCTAGAGCTTTACTCATGTGCAAATTGGATAGAACTGGAACTGCCTCAAGGTTCATTCAGTGCCTAGGATTTTTTGGTCCTGATATCATTTTGTGTAAGCTGATGCGTAGCCTTTTTCTGCAGTATTGCAGGGTCACTTGGAGTGCCTGTGGTTAATGGAGCTGTTCCAAGTCAACAGACCTTGAGCTTGCCTCTGAATGGGCAGGTCACAGTGCCTGCAGCCCTTCCAGCATTAGCTTCCCCTCTCACCGAGCCTATAGGGGAGCCTAGTGAGTGTGTTCTATTGAAGAATATGTTTGATCCGAGCACTGAGGTTTGTAACAAACTTCTGCGTACATAGTAAGTATTCAATCTGGAATGCTAAGCTATGAAATTATCTTACAGACTGATCCAGATTTTGATTTGGATATCAAAGAGGAAGTTGAAGAAGAATGTTCCAAGTTTGGCCCGGTTAAACATATCTATGTGGACAAGTACGCTTTTTTCTTCTTGTAATTTAACTCTCTTTTTTTTTTTATTAATGAAGCTTAAAATCCATCTTGTTTCGTCTTAGTGGAATTAAGTAACAGTTTCACATACATCACTTTGCTAGGCAATTAGGCAAGTGGAGGTTCATTGTAGGGTTTCAGGTTCCAGCAAAATGCCTCATGGGGTGGTGAAATGGATTGCTGTACCAAGTATTAGGATAGAACTGTCCTGCCATCATCCCAATTGGCATGTCTTGGAACACCTACTGTCCCAATAGAGTGGCGGTGCATCCCATTTTATTAAAAAATCAGGGTGGTTCCATCCTATAAGGTTCAAAACCTTGATTATATGACTATGACATAGAGACTTTTGGATGGTTGATTTCCTTTCTAATGTCATATCAAATCTAATTGTGACATGTGAGGACAAGCATAAAGGATGGCAAAGGGATGTGCAAGACAGAGGGATGCTGTAGATTCACAATCCCAAGTTTTCAGGAATGCCATTTGTGAAGGCTACTGCCATTTTCCCTGGAATATTGAGGATAATGCATTGGAGGCTTCTCCCAATCTGGTGACTTTATTTCTTTATGGTTCTATAGCTCCTCTTATCCATGCAGGAGATATCCCAAGGACATGTGATGGGGGTTCCAATTGTGCCATAGAGATGTCAGCATGCTTTTATTATGGGCACATTTGATAAATGCATCAGTGATTGAAGAAGGGGAGGTTTGTGATGACGTGATATTGCTAGAGAATAAGGGGTTTGGTGGGTGGGTACAATATGGTTGAGAAGACTATCTTAAGTATTCTTGAGGCAAAAGAGAAGGATGTTGCCAGTTACAATACATAATAGAGGAGGGTGCTTGGGACCTCTCTATGTAGAGTTTGAGGATGTCCAAGTAGGACCCCACCTTTACCTTTCTCAGGAAGTGAGGCATGAACCTTACTTATGTTTATGCATGTTTTTATATCAACAAATGTTATGGTCTGAAGAATGTCAGCCTAATTTTGCTCTAACATGGGGTTACAATAACATTTTTAACATTTTGAAGTGGGAGGTGACAGATTTTGGTGTACCAGAGGAAAGACATTTCCTAGATATTTGCTGTTCTAGTTGATTCAGATTTTTATCTGAAATTCTGGACGGAAATCAGAAGAAATGCAAGCATCAGATAGTGAAATCGGTAATGGATTTAAGCATCATATTAAAGCATTTAGAGGAAATCTAATGCCAATTGGTAACTAAATTTGTGTCATCTAGAGCAGAGCACAAGACCTTAGGGAAAACGTTGGCCTAATATATGGATCTTTTTTGTGCAAACATTTGTGGATCACACAAATTTTTGGTGAATTCTGTGTATCAAAGCTGTGTGATGATCTTTGCTTGCACAACTGCATCGGCACAGCATCAGTTACCACCAATGTCTTATCATGTTAAAAGCAATCATGAATCCTTCAACATGCTCTCTTTTGGTTGACAGTTGGAAATATAATCTTTTCTATTTGGTTGATATGTTTACAGGAACAGCCGTGGCCATGTATATTTGAGGTTTGATTCTGTTGCAGCAGCTGCTAGTTGTCAGCGGTCAATGCACATGAGATGGTACGCGCGGAGGTCTATATCTGCGACGTTTATGGTATGAGTCTGGCTTGGTATACATTGTTATTTTTCAAAAACGTTACCATCACATGATGAGATATTTAATATATAGAAAAGGAAATCTGGAGAATCAGCATCATATCAATAGTTCTAAGGATCTAATACCCCATCAATTTCTCCGCCAACCTGGCACTCCACGATGTTGAATGGCACCCGAGATGAGGCAATATTATGAGATAGTATCATGGCTCATGTATAGGGGCATAAGGGGCTGCGTGAGCAAAACCGCGCACCACAAACAGTTGACTCTTGAATTGTTGATTCATAGAAACTTGACAGTGTGTGTATGTGTTCTTTCTATTTTTCCAAGCTTTACATGCTTTCAAGCTTACATGATTGCATTCTCTGCAGCGGCCCCAAGAATATGAAGCCAAATTCAGGAGTGTTTCTTAAACTACTTAGGCAACATCATCTGCTGCTGGTCGATTGTTTGACTACAGTGATCTGGTGATCTTGTGGATGGTCATGCAAAAGCGTAGTACCTCTCATGAATTTAGAAATTGTAGCTCTTAATGATTTCACTTTTGTTGACGAAAAATGTTGTATTTGTTATCCAGTTTAGAAGCCGTAGATTATTAGATGCCTCCTGTAGCTAGAATTTTCTTATTTGATGGGAAATACGGTGAGAAGAAGGATTTTGGTCGAAGGAAAGACTTTGACAAAAACATATCGCCAAAAAAGCAATATTTGATGGAAAAAATATTCTAGATTATTTTCTTATTTTATGGACTGTAATTTTGCTGCAAGCAGCGTGCTTTCGAGTAATAGAGAGTGGCGATTTATGGCCTTGCTATGTGGTTTCGGTTAGATCATCGGCGAGATAAATTAAATGAGTTTTTAAAGGGTTAAAAACTCGCATTTTGCCTCTCCATATCATGATTGATGCAGGGAACCTGCATCCCTAACCTACCTTTAAAACTCGCATTTTGCCTCTCCATATCATGATTGATGCAGGGAACCTGCATCCCTAACCTTCGTGAAGGTAACGAAGAAGAGTGGCTCATGGCGCTATCTAGGTACGAAAAATTCCCTTTTTGTCTTGTGTCGTGAGAAATTGATGTTTCGCATCAAGCTTTATTGTGTTTCGCATCAAGCTTTGTTGTGTGTCACCGCCCCACCGCTGTTTGTTGAAACCGATCACCTTGTGTTGTGCAGAATTGATCATTCTTTTCTCTTTTGTTACAATAAATTCCAAACCAAGGTCAGGCCCATAACTTTTATGCACACGGTAACGCAAATTAAAAGGTCCACTTGTCCACGTCTTATGCATCCTGCATCAACTTCTTGTATGATTCTTTATCATGTGATACTCGAGTTTGCACAAATTCTATCAAAAAAAAAAAAAAAGTTGCACAATAAAAATAATAACCATTATTTACCCAATTTACTCTAGAATGAATTTTTTGGGAAGTGATTGTTATTATAATCAGCAATGAATATTATTATTCATTATAACATAAAATAATAAATAATAATAGAAAGCATCTTTACTCATTCAAATCATTAATTATCAAATGAATTGTTATTTCACTGGTTATCAAAACAAAAAATATTTTACTCAATGAGAAATATCATTGGATAATAAATATTTCGCTGCATCATTTTAACAATATAAATACGTAAAATATAACAAATGGCTTACGGCCAACCAATGACATCCGGGAGAATAATCAATAAAATAATTCATATAATTCATGCAAGTTGAGGTTTTTTTATGTGCCATTGTCTCATCCAATTGAAAATTTTCACTACAAAACATTTATTATCCAAGATTGATCATGCCATTGTACCGTGTACCTTCAGTGTACAAATTAACTCCTCAGTACAGCGGAAACTTTAGGCTGCATTTAGTTTTTGAGATCATTTTTTATTTTTATTTTTTATTTTTTATTTTTTATTTTGATTAAAAATATTTTTTATTTTTTTATTTTTAGAAAATGCATTCGATAAGTAAAAATAAAAATTATTTTTATTTCTTAGTTTCATTATAAATAATATCTTTTGAAAGGATAATTTAAAAAATTATATATATATATATATATATAAAAGATATCATAATATAACATATATAATATATTATTATAATAAATCTATAATATATTATATATAAATAATAATAATAATTATTATTATTATTATTATATTATTATTATTATTATTATATAAAACATTGCTAATATCATATTATCATGTTGTGGCAGGCCACGGTAGGGGAGGACGTGGGCGAGGAAGCGGTGATCAGGGTTAAGTCAGATGGACACTCTAGAAAATGCGTAAGCCCTCTTCCACTGGAAGAAAAGTATTCATCAAAATTGTAAAAATAGTTTGGACTTCTTGAACGTATTTGTAGGTGACCTCTGAAGGGAGTTTTTGTAGTAAGGTTTTTCCACCCGTTTGTTATTGTCCACTATTTGGTGTTCTGCTGTGAAATTGTCCAATTTGCTTGCTTATATTTTTGTAGGAATAATAGAACAGTAATTCATTGACTCTTGAAACCAGTTTAGGGTCAGTGTCTTTGCTAAAAATATTCAAGTAATGCTCAGCTCAGGTTACAATGCACATATCTCCAAAACCTGTGCAATAAAATAAACTACTTTGCACCGTTCTAGGTTCTTGTGTGGGATGGCTCTTATCTGGCTTACAATGCATTAACCATGTGATTTAGAACAGTTTTGCATCATCTGAAAAGTTTGCTTCCACTGTCTTAACTGTTCATATGGTGTTGGCGAGCTGAAGCCTTATCCGAACAAAACCATCAAAACTTACTCCATGTTCGGCATTGTGCCACTACAGTTCTACTATCGTTTATTGCTTGTTGCCGGGTGCTGGTATTGATACGAAGAATCTCATCATGAAATTGCCTTGATTGAAAACCAAAAATATTTAATTGGATAACGTTGAACGAGATGCTCATGTTTATGAAAATTGAATGGTTGCTCTAGCACCACCGTTGCTCCGCTGAAGCCTAGATCAGGGGTGAAACCTAGATCAGGGAATGAGAGCAACCATAAGGAGATACGCTGGCGTTCACCAGAAGCAAAAGACTAAATTCACAAGGCCTAAAACACAACATCCTGTCAACCAGCGATTATAGGCCTGTAGTAAATTCCAATCTGAGAAAATTTGGCCAAATCGACCTTTACAATGGTCTCTCATCAAATCATTAATGCAGGTCGCGGCCGGTCCGCTGACAATCAGTTGATATGGAAGCATTTTGTGCAGATTAAAAGAAATAATATAAAAATACCAGAAATACCCGCACTCAATAAACTCAGAGATAGAGAGAGAGAGAGAGAGAGAGAGAGAAGCATTAGGTCTATCAGCCATTGAAAGTTCAGTACTTCTTCAAAACTCAAAACAGAACAAATGCAAAGATCAGTTCTTTCATGTCTGGGTGGCCGATCACAATCTAAGGATTTTAAAAATGACTAAAAATCAACAAAACTAGAGATAAAAAAAACTCGTGCAATGAGTTTTTTATCTCTTTCAAGCATAACCTCAGCATGACCTTGCCGTGACTTAAGATTTCAACCTTCCATAGAACTTCTGCTTCTCCTGAGTGGTCTGGAAACGTCCATGCCCAAACTTCGATGAAGTGTCAATGAACTTGAGTTTAATTTCTTCAAGAGCAACACGAGAGGTCTGCTTCAGCAAGGATTGGCGGAGGGTGACCACCCTCTTCTTGGGACCGACACAGCAGCCCTTGATCATGACATAATCATCTTTAACCACACCATAGTGGGGGAAGCCGCCCATGGGGGTGATATCCTTCTCCGTCCTGAATAAACAAGAAATGCATTTAATGAACTCAAAAAAAAATGTCAATCAAGTTGGCATGGCCATCATCTCCCATGGTTTCTTCATCTTGAAGCCCTTACATGCATATAATTATAGGAAGTAAACATATAATAATTTTAAGTCCGCGTGACAGCTTTAATTTTTGGCTTGAATCAAACATGAAAAGAAAAGGGCAGCTTGTTCACTTACATCATGTTTGAAACCAATTCCAATAGAAATGGAATTCTCATTCCATAGTTTTAATGATTTCCATTGAAATTGAAATTCCAATTCTTACGTTTGGAATAAAGTGTAAAATTATGGAACTAAATTTCTATTCTTTCATTTGAAACCAAGATGTAAATGGAATTTGTAAAATAATTTTACCATATCATCCTCAATATAAAAAATAATAATTTTGAAAGATAAAAAACTTATAACATAAAAAACTTTGATGATTCAAAACAAAATCATCAAAGGAACAAGAAAGGTCATTCAAAAAGTTATATGAAAATCTAGTTTTTGTTTTTTTTTCAATCTCTACAAGCACATAAGAGAACAATAACATCTATTTATTAATTATTATTTGCATAATAAATTATTTATCTAATATTAGACGTTTGTCAATACGCAACAGCATTAATTAGAATAATATATCTATCTTATAAACCTATAAATAGTTTTATTTAAAAGGTTATGGCTATCTTACTATAGTTATCTACAATTTACTATCATAAAGATTATTATAATAATTAATATTTTATTTCAATTATCAGCTAACAGTCGGAGGTCAAAAATAATGTTCATTATTTTTTTTTAATTAATTAATAATCAGCTCTACATAGAGTTCTACTAAAATCT
This sequence comes from Metroxylon sagu, assembly GCA_017589505.3. Classification (NCBI taxonomy): domain Eukaryota; kingdom Viridiplantae; phylum Streptophyta; class Magnoliopsida; order Arecales; family Arecaceae; genus Metroxylon; species Metroxylon sagu. The sequence goes on along the minus strand of JACVBY030000289.1, from coordinate 118,454 downwards.
AGAAATTTTCTGCATATAATCAAAGTTAACTCTCACATAAGCTTTGATGGAATATTTTATCATGATATCGTAACAAGTTAGTCCGCGTGGTTTGTGTAGTATCGTAATAAAGAAAGCAAGAAGGTCTAAGGAACTGGCTACCGCTCAACATAGGTGAAAAGGAATACAAAATCAAGTAGTGGTGAAGAAGAAGAATAAACAAAAAGAAGGGAAGTAGTGAACGGAAGAATAAAAAAAGTCATTATAAACACGAATCGAGTGAAAAAAGAAAGAGGGACTCATGGAAAGGGAATGCCATTGCCCAAGGCATCAGCAAGAGAGATCAACATATGTGTCCTAGACATCTTAGAGGCTATAGCAAGGAGAAGGTCCAGAAGAATGTTTTGAATAGGGTTTGAAAAAAAATGTTATTTTTATTCAATAGGTTATCCTAATAAATATAAAATATTTTATTATGGGTCCCATAAATTCCAGGTCACCTCAATCACAAATCCAATCATTTTTGGTCGGATTTTTGATTCCATAGTTTTTAAGGATTCAGAATTCCAATTTTAAACACTGGCATCATTGAAACTGTGGAATCGGAATTCCAATTCCATAGTTTTTAATGGTTCTAAATGGGCCGAAGTGAAATGATTTGCAATAATAATCCTATTTCTATTGAAAAAAATATCAAATCAGAATATGGAGCCTGAGATGACCTGTCAAACTCAGTAATGGCAGTATGTGACTCATCTCCAGCTTTGCCAAGCTTGTAAACCTTCTTGTTCATTTCAGTACGATGATGATATCCATTCTGCCCAGCACGAGCAACAGTAAAGGAGACCCTGGCAGGATGCCATGCACCGATACAAGCCACCTTACGGAGACCCCTGTGGGTTTTACGGGGAAGGCGAGTGACACCCCAACGAGTGACAACACCTTCATAACCCTTGCCTTTAGTTACACCAATGATATCAATCATCTCATCTTTCTGGAAGACAGCATCTACTGGGATTTGCTTCTCAAAGAAACTGTAAGCATAGTCCACCTTCTGTGCAATTGTCCCTCCATTCACTTGAATCTCCATTAGGTGAGCTTTTTTCTGCTTCAAGCCCTTCATCTTCCTTATCTGACAGAACAGATGCCACAAGCATCTTCAGTTGAGATGAATTGCATTGTAAACTTATATACATATAACAAAAATGAAAATTCATAGAACAACAGCTACAGAAAAATGATCTGATGCCACAAGCATCTTCAGTTGGGATGAATTGCATTGCAAACTTAGATACATAGCAAAACTCAAAATTCACAGAACATTAGCTACAGAAAAATGATCTGATGCCACAAGCATCTTCAGTTGAGATGAATTGCATTGCAAACTTAGATACATATAGCAAAACTCATAATTCATAGACCAATAGCTATAGAAAAATGATCTGATGCCACAAGCATCTTCAGTTGAGATGACTTGCATTGCAAACTTATATGCATATAGCAAAACTCAAAATTCACAGACCAATAGCTACAGGAAAATGATTTGATGGAAGATATGAACAACCAGAATTCCCATTTGACCGTGTCTAAAGTACTTGCCACAACAGAGAAAACAAAAGACATGGAATGTGAAAAAGACACGCATTCAAAAAGAGAACTTTTGGCAATACATAAAACATGCTTGGAAAAGAAGAGCAGATTCAAGATCATGTATTGACCCATTTCTGCTTTCCTTGCTGCTGAGGCCATCCAGATAGCAAAGAATTGGCAAAGACCATCAAAAGAGGTAAAGGAACCCATTGGGAGCCTCAATAGATTAGACAGCATGTCAGAGCACACGGTCAAGATTAAGCGTATCCAGAACACTTTAGGTGTTACATAATTGACTCAAGCAACTATTTGCTAATTAGAAAGCAATCTAAAAGAAGTCCTCTAGTGATCTGCTTGGGTAAATCTGATTTGAAAGCGCAATGGAACAACAGAAGTGCTTCAGCTTTTCCAGCTGGGGAAAGTCAAGTGAAAAAACTTTAAAAAGCTAAATCATAAACATACCAATTATGATTTAGCTAAATCATACACTAAATAATGTTATGGAAACTAATATCATAAGCAGACACTGTTTTCACAAAGAGCATACCTGAGTGTGAACCAGGACACGAATAACAGATGCATATTTCTTCATCTTTTCCAGCTGTGTTTGAATCTCTTTCTTTCCCTCCTCACTGTCATATTTCTTGGAATATTTTGTGAACGCCTTCTTCTTTGATTTATACCAGTTCTTATAGAATCTCCTCCTCACTTCCTCACTGAGATGCTGGGCCCAAACTGTATTGAGAGAACGAAGACCTCGTGGTGTCTTCACATAAGCCACAACCCCAACAACAACCATTGGTGGGGTTTCAATAACTGTCACAGCCTCACATGTCTCCTTCTTGTGAAGCTCTGCATGAACAATTCCAGATTAGGAATCTCATCTTCTGAGATACACATACTTCACAAAAGCAGAAAAAATGGCTCGTTGATGTGGATGCAAAAAGAAGAATCCAGGCAAATCCATTTAAATTTAACTAGTATCCTTGAAATATAAGACTTATGCATATGACTAATAGAAATTCTAGAATATAGTCATTCACCAAGTTAAAAACTTTGACTCTTTTTTTTTTTTTTTTGGGGGGGGGGGGGGGTTCAAGGAAGACATAAAAGATACAGATTAAAAAAGGGATATTGAAGACAAATGCAGTCCACCACACAACTGAAGTGCTCTTTTTGCAGAAACAAGTAATTTTAAGTTTTGAAAACACAAAACACATACCAGGATATCCATGATTAAAAGTAATATATACAACACATGCATTCTTCCAACATAACCCACACACATGCTTGCACAAAAATGGATGCAAGCCCATGCAAGCAAGGGTGCATGCTTATATACAAAGGCCCTGTTAACAGATGCCCCCAAGACATTCATTAACTACAGATGCCCTATTTCTGACTCACAACGTGGATACTTTGCACAGGCTAAGAAATTATTTATATTCTCAAAGGTACCAATCCCAAACAAATCTAGGTTTTCTTTCACCTCATTCCCTTTCTCATCTTCCCTCACCACTTCTCGTCCTTTTATTTGAGAACTCAAATCACCCCATCAGCACAGTTAAAAATTGGCCTCTTGAATATGCAACAAACTAAAGCCAAGACTGACTTGGAATATGTGTTGACGACAAGGTTGAGCAATCTATTAATGTGATACAAGTTATTTCACAAAAAAAAAAAAAGAAGCAAAGAATAGAATAGTGGGCAGAAGAACAATATCAGCACCTGTTTTGATTAGGAGAAATTGCAGGACTAGCATGCATTGTAGTATGTGAAAAGAGTCCAGTAACCAAATACATTTGTTCATGTGACTGGTTGTCGTAAAGTAAGAGAAAATTCTCAATGTGTATATATCATAATCTGTAACAATATACCCTCCAACTAGATGGACAACAAGGCAATGTGAGGGAAAAGAATGAACTCTACTTCAGATTGTACAAGTGCAATGGAGGGGAAAAAAGTCAGAAAAAGTACAAATCACCATTTTGTCTTCAATGTAACTCCTACAAACTAAGAAGCAAGATAGATATGGTAAAAAAAAAAATCAAACGAGGATTTATCATAAAGAATGCAAACATCTGTGCAAAGACTCTTTCAACAGGTAAATCATAACAAAATGCAATTAGTAATAATTTCTAATACTAGAGTAATGTGCGATAACAAGGATCCTGATGCTGAAATTAGTAGCAGGACAAGATCAATAATAGACAAGTAGCACGGAATTGCTAAATTCAGTTAATATTATAAATGATAAAATTCATGTGTTATCTTGCTTGCGAAAAAGAAAAATATTTACTTCTAGAAAGAGAATATGCTTAACAATAAAAATAGCAAACAATAGACTAAATTCAACATACTTGATCCTGGCTTGTCAACCTCACGGACAATATGTGTCATTCCAGCCTTGTAACCAAGGAATGCTGTAAGCTTGCAGGGTTTTGTTGGGTCATCCCTTGGAAAGGACTTCACTGCCTCAAGGAGCGATGCAAATAAGTCATGCAAGATTTTGACATAATTAGGAAATAATAAACCAGCATATCATATACTTAGGAGTAATTTAACAAGGACCATATGACACAAGTGACAGCAGTAAAGAATGCCCACATACAAGAAGTTAGCACACAGATTGGCTCAAGTGATAAAAGCCAATTATGTACCCCAAAAAAATAACCATTGCCCAAATGTCCAAGAAAGCAGAGGTGCATTAGAAAACAGAAAAGGCTGTGTGGTTAAAGGCGAAACAACAAAGATGGCTTTCAAGATGGATGACAGAGAAAGTAGACACTAGAAAATATAAAACAGCATGATAATATAAGCATATGGTAGGGAAACAAGTTGGAGGACAATTGAGGGAATCATGGAATAACTACTGATTATCACATACATAAATAATAAATATCAGCCGATGCTGTTACATCAACATAAACAGCATAGGAGCAGGGATGTTTATTAATTGATAGGCAAAAACCAGTGTGTAAAATGAGAAACACATCAGCATCTCGCAAAAAACCATCTGCAATGAGATATCACCTTTTCCACGATGGCGAGAAGCTCGTTTCTTTGGAAGAAACCCAAGGGACCCATGCCGAGGGTGCTCAAACTTCCGGTGAGACATCTTGCTCTCCTTACCCTGAGATGAGATAGCAAGGAGATTTGAGAACATACCCAAACTTGATAAAACATCAAATCAAAAAGATGACCAAGTTGCAGCTCACTATATTATTCAAATTATAAATCATCTTCCATGAAAGGTAATAGAAACTAGAATTGGCAAAGTCCACCAGATCATGATGATTTTCTATCAAAACATGCACTTTAATTTCTAAACTACATGGTAGAAACTAAAAGGGAAAAAACAAAAACAAAAAGCTTTTTCAAAAGATAGCAGCCACTAAAAAAGATCTACAAAAAATCATTAATATTTACGAAATGAATAGTAAAAAGGGCTATTCCACTCCCATCATCTGATATTCTTTTGATTCTCATATGCTACCACCTACATTCGATATTCAGAAATAAGGCCATTTCACATACACACTGATGCAAAAATATCCAGCTTCAATGCAATACAAAGATTAGAGTTAAGGAGACGCAATAAAGATCCTAAATTTTGATACACTATTCTTCAAAAGGCAGTGCTAATCTATAATTTCTCTCACAACATCTAATTTCATATCAACCAGAGATAAAAAAGAACGGAAAAAACGACAACTTCTGATATGTATCACAATCAAGGAGAATTGAGAAGAGACGAAAGCAGTAAACAAGCTTCGCGAAGAAAATCTCAAATCTGATAGAACGAGGGAGCCTATCTATAATAGTTACAAATCTAAAACCGTTAAAGCTAAGGTTAGTGGATGAGGTTGGATCGACAGCGGAGAAGAGAAACCACGATTGAGAGAAGGAACGGGATACCTCTGAGAACCGAAGCCCCTCCTTCCCCCTGGCGGCGACGGCCTCCCGTTCGAGGCTTCGCTTAAAACCCTAGCCAGGGGTTATACGGACGGCGGAGGTGCTAATATTCAACGGACCAAACTGCCCTTTCGTCATTTTTATTCGATCATTTATGATAATGATCGAGATTATATTCATTGCTGTAGATGATGTTATTATGTTTTATATTATTTTTTTAAATTTCAAGTTTTTGAAGATTTTTCTTTTTTTTTTTTTGATAAAAAAATGTTTGATGGGCAAAGACCAAGGGCCAAATGATATTGAAAATGCAAAGTTTGCTAAGGAAAAAAAAAGAAGGTTGAGATAGAAGGTTTAATTTCATATAATGTTGAGACTTTTATGATACTTCATTACTTATTATAATTTTTTTTTAAATTTAAATAGTAGATATAAAATATTAAAATATGCTATAATAAAAAATTATTATTTTTTAATATTTTTTATTTGTTTCTTATCTCATCATCCACTTGACATGAGTTAGGTTTTCAAAACTTTTATAAAATGATGATATATCCTTCTATATGTAAAATTTTTATTTTTATTGGCATGGAACAAGCATGAATATTGACTTCTTTTAAATCCATAAACTTATTAGACTTATTTATAAGATGTTATGGTTTTAATTTTTTATTATTTCTTTAAAATATTATACTAATGATAACATTATTTTTTGTAATATTAACCTATTTTTACAAATGGTAGTGTGTACATCAATCCTATGACACAAAAACATTATTCATTGGTTAGATTTTGAAGGTGACTTAATTATGATTAAATATAAGTAGGGATTCATTATTAAAAACATATATTATCATAACCATTCTAAGATCATGATATGAAAATGTTGAAGTAGAATTTAATATTTTAATATGGTTAAGTATTTAACACAAATTAATATTTTTTTAAATTTTTAATAATTGCCAAACTTCTTACATAGAATAAGTACAATTAAAGTCAAAATAATAATAATAATAATAAACTCCCTCATTGATCCCTTTGTCACTTTAAGGCAAAAATATACTTAACCCCACTTTAAATTTATCCATTTTGAACATGATCGTTTTTATCTCTAAAAGTGTGAAAGTTGAGTGTTTAGTAAATGATTCAAAGGACCATCATACAAGCTTTTAAATCTATTGAGATTCTTAATATACCCTGGTCTTCTACAATATCATCCACCTCTCGTTATCTCTTAACCCTTCTACCTTGTCCTCCCTCTAACTGCCATCTCTTTTTCTTGACCTTTCACAACATTTGGTCACTCTCACATTGAATTTCATGCCCACTTTATCATGCCATCCCTTATGATTGTCTCTTACCTGCCAACCTACTTTACTCTTCACTCAGTAACCTCACTTATCTACTGGCTATTACTTTCGCTCCATATTCTATCAATAATATAATATCACATACTCTGTGCTACTTTTTTAACACTCTATTCGCCCTCCCCACCCATCATCTCATGTAGATCTCTCCTTCCTCTTGCTCCTCCTCCTCATAGCCCTAACTCTAATCTTAGCAATGATGGTGATGAAAAATCTACTGTTATTATTTCTTAGAAAAGAAGATTTATATCTTTTGGATGGACTATCACTTCAAATTATTATGTCTTCTCCACTTCCACTACCATGCCTCCTTACACATTCATCAGTAATGATGACCCCCTTCGCTCCTCTAAGTCTATATTATCTTTCATACCCTACCTCCTTCCCTTTTAACCTTGCTATTGAGCTAGCTTACCACTGCATTGTCCTCACCACCGATAAGAACTACTTTGATCGTATCTCTACACACTCGTTCCTCTCAATTCTTTTTCCTTCATATAATATTTTTATATTTGAATAGTTCTACATAAAATGAAAAAAGAATGGTTTGAAGAGTCATAATACAAGTTCACCAACTACTAATTAATTTGCAGTCGAGTTTTTAAAATCATATGAATTCAGCCCATTAACAGATTAATTGGATGAGCAGATGGATTGGGATGTTACACTTCACACTTAAGCATTACACTTAAGATGGACTTAGATGTTATACTTCATACTCATGAGACTGATTTTAGGTTGCCATCAACACCAACATCTATATGATACCTAGCAAGGTGTTGGCTACCTTGCTTCTGGCATCCTCACCAACTTTGACTATATCATCCCCAATAAAATAGATATCACCTCCATCTCTATCAATAGTGGTAACAAATACATTTTTTTACCCTATTGTTGTAGGCACTAATGCCATTGCCTCTAAAAGAGTATTTTATCATCTCCATCGGTAATTACTGCCCTATCTCTATGTCTATCACCAACTTTACCCTTTGGCCCACCACCTTCGGCATCAACACTATCAACTTGAGCTTCCTTTCAAATGTCATTCTCGGTGATAGCTGCAACCTTTTTTTTATTTTTTTATTTTTAACTATAGTAATAGCGGCAACCTTATAAGCTTGTAAAAGACGATATCTTGCCAGCATGATGTTCTCCTTGATATAATTGGCTAAGTTTTGCAGCCTCTCTACCTCCCCAAGCGTGAACTCCTTTGATCCCAAGCTAGTAAAAGATAAGTTTGTGATTTGTCACCACAATAATAACTCGTGTATCGCTGAGAGATAGAAAATTTAACAAGAAAGTTAGCTGCTATGATCTTTGTCATTAGCTAAGAATGACAATGGGGTAGAATAAGACTGAAGGTTAATTTTTGTCTTCATCTTCACCAAAGAAAATAATCTTCATCCCCACTCCGTCTCTGTAAATAAATTTTTTTTTATCTTTATTTTCATTCCATGGGAAATGATAAATACTCATCTTCATCCTGCCCCACTTTGCCTCTAATAATATGTACAAATTTTTAATAAAAATTATAAAATTAATAACATAGTTGAAAAAAATTTTTGCTAAGCATATTAATAAATTAAACTTTTATCTCTTGAATTTATACTTTTTTACTAAAATAGTTAAAAAATTTAAATTAAACTAAGAACTAAATATTTTCTAAATTACAATATCAAACCAAACTAACAACAATATCATTTTATAAACCAAACATCATAATTTAAATTATATCATTCAAATAACAACATAAGTTTGACATCAAGGCAATAACAATAAATTTTATACTTCTAACAAGAAAAAGGAAAGTATTTCTATTTTCTTATTTTCTAAACAAAAAGTATATCTCCATCCTTGCTAGTAGGGATAAAAATAATTTCTGTCTTCATCTTCATCCCTATATCCATAAAAGATAGAGAATTGCTATCCTAAATAGGATGGGGCAGGATAAATTTCTACTTTATAAGTTTAAATTGCTATCACTATCAATAACATCAAGGCTTTGTTAATGATATATATTGCTCATTCGCATCATCAATTTCAGTAAGGGTGACATTGTTAAGGCCCTACTTTCCTCTATTGCCAACCTCACGATTAAGAATGGCAATCTTGTGAGTCAGGACCAATTTTATTCACCTCATTTCTATTTTCAACTTCTCATATATCATTATGTATGCTTTCCATGCCTTGCTAGATAATATATTTATTCTCCATCTCTTACCTTGTAGAGAACGGAAACCCTTGACCCCACCTCGTTGCCTTATCTCTACTTTTTTTTTTCTTTTTTTCTTAAAATTATCTTTAAAAAAGAAAAAAAAAGTTTATATATTAGCTTCAACCCGGCTTCAACCATAAAGTTTATAATTTTTTTAAAAATTTATTTTGAACTCAATCAAAACTTAAAAGACTCTATTTTGATCATAGCATGTTGGGGCATCCCCCATCGGTGATGATAAAATTGCCATCACTATACACGTACATGGCCATCTTTAAGAGAATGATAGTTAGTGTTAACTTGCCAAGACAATTGCTTCTGGTCACCAGTGAAATTTCACTCAAAATTAGACCTAATGCACCTTTCTCATCTCAGAAAGCTAGAAATAGACAGAAGAAAGATAGAAAAATAAGAGAAAAGAAAAGAAAAGAGAATAAAGGCCGCTTGGCCGTTCATGCAAGACTGCCAAGTGCATCACAACAGAGTTGAATTCAGATAAACCGAGGGAAGCACGGACGGAGAGAGAGACAGAGAGAGAGAGAGAGGATGGATCTCTCGCAGCTCCAGAGCGCCCTCGCTTCCAAATCGTACGAGAAGATAGCAGACATCTGCGACGAAGTCATGCTCCAGGTATAAGCCCTTCAATTCTCTAGGGTTTTCGCTCTTTATTTTGGTGAAAAATTTCGAATAAGTTCTTGCCCTATTCGTTAAGTATTTGATGTTTATTGATATTCTTGTATCAGGTGGCCTCGCGAGGAATCTCCTTCCAAGAGGAGTGGCCTTACGCGATCCATCTCCTAGGGCACATCTATGTGAACGATCTGTGAGTTGTCCCCGTTTTCTTTGCATTTTTGTCTTGCTTTGCTTTTTTGCCTTTTTGATTCTATGTATTGATGTGGTTATGATTGTATGATTGGGTTGTTCAGCAACAGCGCGAGGTTCTTGTGGAAATCGATACCCCAGGGGATCAAAGAGAGCCGGCCTGAGCTCGTGGCCGCTTGGAAGGTTGGGCAATGCCTCTGGAATCGGAACTATGCTGGGGTTTATGGTGCTATCCGTGGCTTCGAGTGGAGCCCTGAAGTGATTGGTCTCGTCACCACCTTCTCAGGTGAGCATATAGCATTTGTATGGTTTACTAAAGTTCTATTTCTTCTAGTATCTTTGTGTTAAGATGTTGATTAGTTTGCTGTTAGGGTTCTCTGTAGATTTCTGATTTTTTGTGTTTCATGAGGGGGAAAAAACCTTCTTTTTTCTTTTTTTTCTTTTGGTGCAACCGAGTTTATTTTAGAATTGGCTAAGGTGGAATGTCTCGCATATATAATTTTGAAATTCTTCATCACAAAGGTTTGGACTTCGGAGTGCCTGTATTAAGGATCTATGCACTAGTCTTTTCTCAAACTAGGTGATCTTGTAATAACTGTGGCACCTCTTCTGAATGATAATTATTGTGGAAGAAATTCGAACCCTTAGAGATTGTCCTGTATTTGGCTACTCAGAGTTTCTGTGACTCTTGTGCCCACATTGCAATGAATGATCCTGTCCCATGCTTTTATATGGTGCTTCTGTAAATGAACAACTAGTAACCGATTGTAGTACTAAAAATAGCATGCAGCACCTGGATTTTTGGTTCTTGGTGGCAATTGGTGATCATCTCAAGACATTAATACCTGCATGATTGTTTGTTTATTGTTTGTCCTATATTTTTTTTCTTGGGTCCTGTTTCTGAAGTTATCAGATCCCTAAACTCATATGGAGATTGCATGCACTTCGAGGTCATATAAGATTAGAAAATTAACATGTGTCTACTGCAACTCACTACCCTGGCAAAAACCATTTGTGCATATGTTTCTTGTAAATAGAAATTTAAATATCTAAAAATTTTATTTAAATAAATAGCAGTTATATGTGAGCTATAGTGTTTTCATTTAGGGAAAGATGAATACATGATTGGAATTATAATCTCTAATCACTTTTGTATGAAGTCAAAATATTGTTTACTAGAACTGTGAAATAAACCATCCGTTGTCATAATTCCTTTCAATATAATCTTGTATTTGTGATGCTTGATCTGTGAGTTGAAGTACTAGCATAACATAGCTGTAGGCTTATACTACCATGCTTATCAAATGACCATATACTACTATATGTATTATTGAAACTCCTAGAAACACTTGGACTAGGATGCACAGATAACTTACCAACAAAAAGATATCAAAAACTTAAACAGCAAAGAGGGTTCATACGTACGAGATGGCTTTGAAGGAGATAAGAATTGTGAGTTCAATGTGGGATGAAGCTAGGAAAATAATGCGAGGTGTGAATATATTGGAGATTCACAGCTGCATTGGTTGAGGGCAAGGTAGATGGTAACTGATTGAGATGGCTGGCAAATGTGCAGCAGATTGGGGCAGGCCCCAAATTTTGGGGTTGAGGCATCATGCTTATGGCATATTGTTATGATCAGAGTGGATGCTGGCTCCCTAGAAGGGATGAACTTTTCCCCTCCTCATAACATGGTCATCTTGCAGAAGTTTTTGGATGGGTATGCATGTCAAAACATGAAGCATATACGTCTTACTTTCTTTTGCTTTTGTCTTATTTGTGCAACAATGAGCATAAGTGATTACAGGTTGGCTGAGAGTAAAACTGGATAATTTGGGATCATATAGGCAGTGATATGTCAAGTTGGAAGGAGGAAGGCAAAGCATTGTCTGAAAAATGGTTTGGTATATCCCATGATTAACAAGGTCAAGGGAATGTTATTGTGTGGTTTTTTGCACTGTTCGAGGAGTTTAACTTCCAGCTCTTTTTTATGTGTTTTGCTTCCAAAATTGGTATCCTCTCTCTTGCTTGATTGAAAGACCAATATCAGGACTAGTTCTTTTTTAAACTGGCCAATCTTTCATCTCATGGTTGTGAGGGACCACAATGGACTGACTATTTTGTTTCCCAATTGGAGAAGCTTCCAATAAAGTTTTAGGAGATGGTTGCTACGTCAGTTTGGAGATAATAGATGCTTCCTTATTTTGAGTACCTATTCAAAGTTACCCAAGCAAATGTTATCACTTATTCACCTATTCATGAATGTTCTTGATTTGTTTGTTTCCTCACAAGGGATTGTGGGATGTTGGTTGATAGGTAATATTTGTAGGCAACTGTAACTAGTAACGATATATTTTGCTTCTTTGGATCAATTGATTATAAACCTTATAGTTGTTTACTTGTTTTCTTCCTTTGTAACTCTCTCCAATCATGTTTTAGGAAGAACTAGGAACAAAAAAAAGAGTTTGTCTTGTTAAATGAAAAAACATTTATCATTTTCTACTCCCATTCGGATTAGAGTGGTCGCATGAATAATTGTAGATATACACACCCGACACTACCTGAAGTTGCGGGCTGGTCTCTGGCCACTGTATCAGCATGTGGAACATAAATATGTTTACATGCATTAGGGAGTTAAAGGGAGTAGTAGCACACAAGGGTGGTGGCAATATGAGATTCTGACATACACATGCTCCTGCTATGTTATATGCATTTTTTTTTTTTTTGTGGTGAAATAGTTTCTTGATTCACTTGATGATTAATTGAGTTATGTCTTTAAATACAAGTTCTTAAATTTTTACTTTTTTTTTGAGTGATTTCTGGATATCTGATGGTGCAGAGAACTATACAAAAAAGATGTTTCAGCTGTTAACTTCTGCATATTCCACAATTACTGTTGCTGATGCGGCTCACTTCATGGGAATGAGCGAGGATGATGTCACAAACTGTATGTTTCTAAATCCTTTTGACCATACGAATGACTGATCAATTTGTAACTTTGCAATGCTTATCTGATTGTGTTTGTGACGTTGATTACCCAAATTGATGTTATATCTACAACATATAATTGCTGTTTCAATTTATTAGCCTTTCTGCCACCATTAATTGGATGCTTCATCTGAATTGGTTAGCGCATAAGGAAATCTTTATCATCTATTATTTATTGAAAAATCTAGATCAGGTCTTTTTCACTAATTGCATGATTGATATATAGTTGTTCCCATCAATGTGACTGTTTAGTTTTGATCTTTTTTTTCTTTTTTTTTTTTTTTTTGTGGGGGCGTGGGAAAGGAGGGGGAGGTTGAACTTCCTATTAATGCTGCTGAGACAGCTTTTATTTGGTGTCAAGTTTTGTATGACATCACTTATACTAGAACTCACATCTGCCATTTTTCCGAAATAAATCTAACCCATCCTTGAGACCATGTTAATGTAGGTTTAGTAATTCCTGTCCTGTAGATACTCTCAGCACAAATTTCTCCGTATCAAAATTCATTCACCCACTAATTACAAGATCTCATACAAATATCAGTCATATTATTTACTTCCTAGTGAATCATGACTAATCTCTCAAGAGAGCGAGCAATTTACTAAGCACACTTTCATTAGAGAGAAACAGAAATAGAGATCGGGGCTCTATTTTTCTTCTTGTTAGTTTCATGTGATACTATGTTTCATAATGCTGGAGAATATGTACTACTAGATAGTTTGCTCTGCAAGTTATTAATATTTTATTATTTCCACTTAAGGTTAACATATTTCTACTGGGATAGAGGGGCCTGTCTTTCTTTTGCTTGTAAGAAAGGAGTAGGTATAATGATTTTTTTCCCTTTTGTTTCAAGTGAGCAAGATTATTGAGAATAATTACACTTTGAAAATCATCTTTTGTGAACCAGCCATTTGATTTCAACTGCTATCTAGGAATTCAAGATATTCTGATTGAGTTTTTAAGAAATGCCTTTTTTTTTTAATTTGCTTCATATTAGCTCACGAGTTAATAACGTTGAAGTTGCTAATCCATAGCTAGAACACAAGAAAGTTAAGTTCTCAGGGCTGCAGTTTTCTTAATATTGATGGTAGTATCTAACCAACCAATCTCCTCCTGAAGAAAAGCTATTGGGCAGTTGTTATCCTGAGTTTGAATTTCTCAGCTCCACCTGTGATGTGAAGTTTAAAACTGGCTTATAAACACTTGAATTATAAAGATGAGGCAGGTGTTTCTTCTGTTTATGTCATTCATTTTCTATTCTTTCCCACTTACCTTCATGACTCCACCAGCTACTTTTCACTTTGAGATTGGATGCATGATGTTCTGATTTGCTTTTCATTCTCTGATTTGACTTGTTGTATGATATGCCATGCTACGATAAAATAGCAAAGCATTTACTAGAAAATGGCTGTCAGACTGCTGAGTTAGGTATAATAAGAGTGGGGAGGCTCGAACGAGTAAGGGTTGCTATGGGTTGTGTTAGGTTTGTGATGACTTGAGATATAAGTATTATCCTAGAAACTATATGTGTGCCCATGCCTCATGTGAAAACTTTCCTGTTCACTCGATACCCTTCCTTTCCTACTGTCAAAATATTCCTCTCCCGGAATGCCCTTATTAATATTTTAATTATTTTTAAATTTTTAGATTTTTTTATCCTGAAAATATCCCTCTTCCAAGGTGCCAAAAAATTTCTGCTTGGAGATGATTTTGTGGCCATTGGATTTAATTTGTAGAAGCTCAGCAGTCCAAATAACTTTGCCCTGCAAAGACATATTTAATGATACCATCCAATTCTTCAACTCTAAGTTCCCCCTTAACGTATGGTGGCCCGTTATTTGCCATTGAACCTGTTGATGGATCGCCATTTCCAAGCATTGTGAGTCTGCACGGTCATCTGGTTTACCTCACAAAATCCTTCTTTCTCTGATCTCTTGCTTAACAACTCCAATACATCCAGTTTCTCATACCTCCTTTAGATCCTAATCTTGATCTGTCTGCCTTCTCAACTGGTGTGACCATGTTCCTAACTATCTTTCTGTCTCTCTCTCTCTTCAATAATAAAGGAAGAGTAGGCTTCCATGCTTTTAGTCTGTATCTTGGAAAATAAGTTCCAGGTTCTCATGCCTAGCTAACCTTGTCACAGACATTTTAAATATACAACTCAAAGAGTATCTGTTGCAACTAGAAAATAATTAATAACAAATCGTTGTTAAAATTTTTGGAGCTTTCTTATGTAAATATAATCAAACAAAATTGATAATTAAAAATTTGAAATCAATTTTACATCAGGTTTCTTTAATCTTTTAGAAATGCATTATACTTGCCGAGCACTAGCCACGTGCACCACAAGCACCACAAAAAAACAAGAATAAAAATGTAGCTGGTTGATGGGATCTTCCTAAACATGAAAAATGAGAAGTAGAACTTCAGAGAAAGCATGCAAAAGAGAAGCCTCCGACAAAAATATGCCAGATTAAATTAAAAGGCATAGAAGTGATTGTGGTGGGAGAAGACAGAAGTAGATGTTTGCTGGATCTAAATGCGATTGTGAAAAAAATGTACTATGGATATTTTGGAGTAGGGTCCTGAAGAGGGGCAGGGAAGGAACTTAAAAAGAGGGATTAGTGAAAGACCACCACAAACTTCATAGGCCAAATGGGGAAATGGGATATATTTGCAAGGTGGCTTGGAGATCACAATCACAATCAGGTCCAATGGTGACTTATATAGGGAGGCTTATTTACTCAAACTAGGACAGACATGAAGGTAGAAAATCCCTACTCTTTGTTTTTCCGAAAAAAAAAAAAAAAACCTTGCTACTTTTTATCTTTCCAACTTTTATTATTTTTCTGTTAACTTTCTTCGAATGGAAATAAACTGTTCGAGGTCCTCTCTCTCTCTCTCTCTCTCTCTCTCTCTCTCTCTCTCTCTCTCTCTCTCTCTCTCGACACATGCACATATATTCTTACCACGAACAAATCCCAGTCTAAACCTCTTTGATTTCAAAGATGTCCTATAAATGATATATATGATATTAATGGGGTTAGTGATTGACATGATATGGAGTAGAGCTGATCAGATGTCAAGCTAGGTTGGGCTCAAACTAGGTTACAAATTGGTAGTTAGGAGTGATGCTCATGCGCAACCCCAACCTGGTCCAACCATCGAGCTCATATTTTGATCAGGCCCAACCCGATCTCAAAGAGCCAATCCCAAGCCAGCCCATCAAGCCTGAATCCTCTACCTCTCTCCTCCATTTAGGTTCTAATTAGGGTTTTTTAAATGCCCAAACCCACAAATTTTCGGTCCAGGTTGTGTGGACCACTTAGTCCATGATCAACTCTAATACAAGTGTACATATCGGGTTGTTTGCTGTAATTTTTCCAGCCTGGTCTAACTTTTAGATCAGGCCTATTTTTTTGGCCTGAGCCCTCCCATGTCATTATTTTTAATACCCAAGCCCTTAAAATATTGAGCTGGTCTAAGCAGAGGCCACTTGGTCTATGTTCAGCTCTAATATAGAGGTGTCCATGACTCATGCAAATTACCCATCCATTATTTGTGCAAGATTCTTCCCACTTCACCAATCTTCTTTCTTTTTTCAATTATGATCCAATCTTTGGGTTCATGTTTGTGTGGTCACTCTTCTATTCATATTGTGTCAGATTAGAGTTGACTATTCTTTATTTGTCAGAAAATCTTAATCTAATTTTAAATTATATTGCATTTTAGGCTTGACCAACTAAACTCATCCGAAAGTTTATAGTAGGCCTTAGGTTTGA
This sequence comes from Metroxylon sagu, assembly GCA_017589505.3. Taxonomy (NCBI): domain Eukaryota; kingdom Viridiplantae; phylum Streptophyta; class Magnoliopsida; order Arecales; family Arecaceae; genus Metroxylon; species Metroxylon sagu. The sequence continues at coordinate 101,792 of JACVBY030000289.1, read as the reverse complement.
GCCGGCACGGCCTAAATAAGGTCCAAATTGAGCCTAAATAAGGTCCAAATTGAAAATTGGACTTATAATTGAAGATTTGGATATGAAATGTTCCAAAGCTCATCACGATGAAAAACATCAGAGTCAAGTCAACTTCAGGTGTAGATGGTAATTGTTACGATAATGTTGTGTCAAGTTATAGATAGGTATTTGTTAGTTGGATATAGATTTGATTAACATTAACATAAAGGATTCTCTTGTATTAGAAAATAAAAATGCAACTTGGTTAAATGAATGGGGCATAAAATTATGCTTTTGGTTAGTTATTTAAGATTGGTATTTATACTATTAATTAAAAGCTAAACACTGTCCATTAAAGTAAAAATTATCAGATTATTAATTTTCAAATTTTTGCGAAATTTAGAGTCTAGCCACAATGTTTTAAGTCTATGTCTTTAATGACACTTGCATGTCCATATGCTTTATCACTTGTTTTAAGAGAACCGTCAATCCAAAACCCAACCTGCCTATTAAAGAGGTAACCTGACCCAACCAGTGTAACTTGTTTAATAAGTATGTGGAATTGGGTTGGGTATATGATGACTCACTTAACCTGTAAACCAACATGGATAACCTGATTTTAGTGTGACCTGTTAAAACATAAGAGTTGAACAGTTTAGCTATGGGTTATGCATGGGTCTCAGTTGCATCATAATCATGTTGACCCAACCTAATCATTAAACAATTCAAACTGGCTCAGACTGGTCGAGGCTCTAAACCTGAACAAGGCTTGTATAACAAATGGGTTGATCAGGTTGATCACTTTGTTCTATTTATGGCCAATCCAAACCTGGTAATTTCTAATCAGGTTTGTGTGGGGTTCGCAGGTCCAGGCAAGGACTGTCAACCCTATGAATAAGTGACAAATCAGGATATTTCATGTACCGTGCCTTACGTTTGGATTTTGGAAAGCTTTATCCATGAATTTGATATGAACTTTTACAGATGACCATTTCATACCATTTTGATTTTCTATCCTTGTGTGGCATAGCAAATCATCAGAACACTTTCTTTAATTAGCTAATTGCCTCAAGCGCCATAAGATAAAAGCTTTTATATTATATCTACTGATATTTTACTTTATGTGACTGGTACATGCAGATGCACTGCAGCAAGGTTGGGCTCTGGATTCATCTTCACAGATGCTGACTGTTAGGAAGCCAAAGATCACCACAGAGCAGAAGTTAGACCCCAGCAAGCTTCAACGTTTAACAGAATATGTTTTTCACCTGGAACACTGATACCCTTAACATTTGCATCTTAAGGAGTTTTTTCTTCACTGCTGTTAGTCAAATTAGATATCGCCATTGGATTGGTTGGGAGTAATACAAGTTGACATGTGCTAATCTTTTTCTGATGTCGAGGGTTTAGAAATGATTCTTGTTGTGATGTGCTACTGGGCTGTCTTACAATGTTTAACTTAGAAGCTTCGCATATATGGCTCTGTTAATAACTTTGGCATGTTGCACCAACGTTGCGATGTATGATGCATCTGAGGTATAAGTTATATTTGGAGTCGGATGTTGATTCTAACATAGGCATGCCCTAAATGAAGGCGGATGTCTGTTCCTTGTAGGTGTGAGCCTTATTCCTCGCATTGTAAAGTCTCTACTAAAATCGTTCTGTTTGTAGGAACCCAATTTCAACTGGGCATTATTTACTGCACCCGATGAGCAAAAGGTTTCATGCAGATAAAAGAAATGCAAAGGATATAAAAATTCAAGAACGCAAAAGATAATTAAATTTTGGATTTGATTATATTTAAATATAGTTAAATATATCCTTTTTTTTCTTTCTCTTCATATAGCTGCAGCCACTTGTTAAAGTTAACGAGAAAAAAAATAAGTTCCCAGTATTAGTATCGGAACAAGGTGCTGTGTTATTTATTATTATTTATTTTTTATTTTTTATCGAAAAGGAGCTGCGTCTCTAGGGTCTTCTCTCAAGATCCATTATCTGAGTCACGAAAATCTTAGAAAGCACCTTCCTTTTCGCTGTAATCACTAGAAATTTAAAAAAAAGGGAGAAGGCTTCCTGAAAAAGATGGCACTGCGACTAAAAGTAAAGTAAAGTAATGTAAGAAGAGATTTAAGTTACTTTTGTTGAGTTTTGGCCAAGAAAAAAAAAAAAAAAGAGGCAGAAACATAACCGGTCTCGAGGGGAATTGTTTATCAAAGGTACAAAAACACGGACAAGAAGCACTTAAATGTTCAGAACGGTCAATCTGTTGATCATCGAAACGCCACCTACTATTAATGGCCAAAATCCGTGATACGCCAATCTATTAAGAGTCAAAGTACGTGACATGCCAAAATACTATTAATGATCGATCTGTTCAGCTTCCTTCCAAGGTAGGCTTGTGACATGATTTGGAGGATTACATGGCAACAGTTTTTGTGTCGTAATCTTTCGTATCTGGAGAATAAAGTGGGGTGGTCTCCACGTGAACGCCTCCATGATCCATATCTATTAAGTTAGCGGGGGGCAGTGCAAATTGTGCCACGTGACGACGGATACGGCAATGTCTACTCCTTTTTCCAGAAATGTAGTGCTCAGATTATTTATTTATTATTATTATTTTTTATGGAATAGATTTGGCAACTAATTAATGAAAAGATAAAAAGAGAAGTTTTTCCTTCTTTTTATTATTTTGTGTATTTTTATTTTTTTCCTTTATTTTATATATATATATATATATATATATATATATATATATATATATATATATATATATATATATATATATTCTTTTCTTATCTTGTTAAGGTTTTGGTTGCTAAGATTAGCTGAAAGAGAGAAATTATAGTTTGTTTCACATAATAAAAAATAAATTCAATATACAATGATGACCATGATTTCAAGAAAGCTTCCTTATGAACATACTTAAAATTCTACATTTAATAGCTGATATAATTTTTTTTGTAATTATTCAAATAGACATTCAATGGAATTGATGAATGTTTTTTTGTAATTATTCAAATAGACATTCAATGGAATTGATGATCATTCATGGAGTTCTCATTGAATGATAATAGATATATTGATTTTTATTATTGATACTCCTAGTTTATATTACCTTTAAAAAATTAATATTTTTTTTAAGAAAAAAAACATCTTATTACTTTATCGGTGTATAACATTGCATTATATAATATTTCAATTATGCTTCAATATTTCTGGATCTTTTCATCATATATCATATAATATATATATATATATATATGTGTGTGTAATAGATAAATATGACAAGAACTGTTGTTATGTGTCTTAAAAAAAAATATGCTTCAACTTCAAATGTCATTAAAAAAATGATCTTCGAATGAAAAAAAAATGAATACACTACATTTTGTTTATGGCAAAAGATATTGTCATGTCTTAAAAAAAAGAAAAGTGTTCTAATCACACACACACACACACACACACACACACACACACACACACACACACACACACACACACACACACACACACACACACACACATATATAGCGTTTGGTAGAAGTTGTTCCCATATGTTGCATTTGATATAGTTTTATTCTACCTCATTCAGTAATCCCAGCCTTATTCTACCTCATCCGGTAATCCAACGATTGTAACAAAAATTATTGCCATGTATTGTGTTCCATGGAGTCGCATTCCCTCTTTTAATACAATCCATCATGTTGTATATTTCATAAGGCTTTAATTCTTCTCATGCTTTGATTTAATTTGATGAAAAAAAAAGAAAAGAATATAGCAATTCATACAATGCACAAATATATACAGAAATAAAAAATTAAAAAGCATATATATATATATATATATATATAATATGACTATGGTAAGACCAATCATCTGTTTTATACAAAACGAATATGCTACTATTATTTTTGAGCTGAGAATTTATATCAGTAGGACATCATTAAAATATTTTAAGAAAGCCAAACATCTTTTAGACGTGTCTAGTGAAAAATGCGTTTCGACTCTATGCCTTATTGAACGACGGCCTTCAAATGAAAGAAAGTGTTTTTTTCTTTTTCCAGACAACTTTAGCGAGCCATCATCATGTGTCGTCCACTGGATGGAAAAAAGAAAGAAAAAAATACGACGCATTTTTGTAAAGCTAAAACGTAATTTTTTATTTTTCAATTGAAGCATTCAAGCCACATCTCGTGAAGCATTCGAACCATTCAATGATTTGATTTGATTTAGTGCAATTTTTTCTTTTTTTTTAAAAAAAATTTACCCCTCTATCTTTTATCCAATAACACTGATTTGGTGTTTGGAACTGGTAAAAGATTAGAAAGCCACTCAACGCATGAAAATATCAAAATAGACCTGGAAATCCCCTTTGATAAACATCTTAGCTTATCTGTGGCTCTTCCCATTGGAGCTCATTAAATCAACAAGAATATATATATATATATCCATTGTTGAATGAAATTTATGCATTTTCACATGTGAATAACTACGATATATATATATATATATATATATATATATATATAATGCATTTTTAAAGAATGAAATCTTTTTATAATTTTTTTTTTTTTAAACAACCGCACTGACTGTAACAAAAGCCATCGTCATGTGTTACATTTAACAAAATCATAATTCATCTTATACAGCAATCGAGCTATTTGTTGCCACGTGTTGTCGTGTTGCATATAGTCTCACCTCATTTCTTATCGCAATCCACTGCGATGCACATTTCATGAGGCTCATTTCTTCTTATTTCTTAATTTGATGATAAAAAAAAGTTAAAAAAATTAAAATAGAGTATAAAAGCAATTCATACGGTACTGGTATATATAAAAAATAGATGACTGTAAAAGAAAAGTTGTCACCATGTATCCACTGAATAAAAGAAAAGAAACAAGAATATGGATGAACCTCGTAATATTTTTTTTTAAAAAATAATAATAAAATAAATAAATAAATAAAAACAATCGATGCAATGCACCAGTGGGAGCTATTGCAATGTTGGGCATTTCATGAAGCATCGTTCCTTCCCATTCCTTGGTTTGATTCGATGATGAAAAGCTTTCTTCCAGATTTACCCCTCTATATTTCATATAATTACTAAGTTGGTCGGACCCTCTTCTAGTTTTTGGATTGTCCACTGCGAAGGATAAAAATAATTAATTTGTGCAATGCACGAGCCATGTGGCTGGTGCAGTAATATATAGCTTTAAGACCTGCATCACGGGCATTTTTTCATATGTTCTTAGAAGATTGAAGGTCACAAGCATCGTAGTTAAACAACTGCTCCCTCTCTCTGGTTCAAGCATTTCCTAGTAACTTGGGAGCTGCTTGGTTGCTTACATTTCTAGTTGCAGCTTCATCCAGAAATATTATATTTGTATTTCCAAGTAATGATTTGGCTTATTTGCATCTGAAATTTACAATTATAATTCCTATATTTAGTTGTTTAATATATATAGAGAGTATGTGATCATGGATACGAGCATCTCTACTATATTATTATATCATATTAGTGCACATTTTTTATTTGTTTGCATGTTTATATTTCTCTATATTTAACAACTCTTACAAATATTCCTTAATCCATCTACAATTGACATTCATTTTCTTAATTTGTTTGCTCTCACAACCTTTATTACAGTATTTTTTTTTTTATTTATTTGTAACATGACTTTAAATGTTTATTTTTATTTTTTTAATTCTCATAAAATTCTAGTAAGAAAATATCAAGGAGAAGGATTTCTTTAAATATATTCTTGCCAAACAAAAAATATTTTGTTATATTTTCTATGTTTTATTATATTTTTCAAGCGGCAAAATATTATTTGAATGATTTACATATCGATTTTAGCTAAGGCTACAAATGTATCGACTCGACTCATGACATGCTCTGATCTCAACTTAATTAGACCCAACCCTATTGGTATTTAAAAACTCATAGCTTGGATCAGGTTTGAAAATTAGATCTGATTTAAATTTTGGATCGAATCTGAATCTCATATTTTTTTAACTCGACTTGACACAAACTCAATTTGGCCTAACCCATAAGCATTGATTATACGAATCTTATTTTTTCACTCCAATTATTTTATCAGTTCATTGAATGAACCATTATTTAAACTAACTCTTCTTTTCATCTTAACAACAAAATCTCTTCTCATTTTTTTTTTACTTAATTATATCAAATATTTATATTTTATTATTTATTTTAATAAATTATTATTTATAATATCTTTAAGTATATCAATAAATATTTTAAATATTATAATTTATAAATTTAAAGATAATCATTTATTTGGATAGAATTAAAAGTTTTTAAATAAAAAATTTAAGTTTAAGTTGAATCTATATTTAATTATCAATTACTAGATTTTAGCTATAAAATAATAGTTATATGCTTAATTCAAATGTAAACATGATTCAATCTAATCTTCTCAATGTTTTGGGTTGGACTCGAGCTATACCTGGCCTCAAATAGTTTTGAATGGCCTAATGGATCTAAAATTCTTTTCATAGACTCGACCAAACCGATCCAATTAGTAAATAGGTTGGGTTCGGGTCCAAGATCATGACAAGAATATTAAATTGGGTCTAATCGGGATCAAGCATGACCCCATTCAACTTAGCCTATTTGCCGCCCTAATTTTAACTAAATCTTCTAGTTTTCCAAGTATATGTTTCTTCTTTTCTCTAAAGAATATTTTAGGTTTGTTATAACAATAATAATAATAATAATAATAATAACATTTGGGTTATAAAAACAACATATCAATAGGACTAAAAGTTGGCTGGGTTGGGTCGGATTATGCTTCAATCAAATTTTTTTTTTTTTTTTTTGAGGTTTCAAGCTGAACATAGGTCCAAAAATTTCTTTAGAATCCAAAGTACGAGTTTGATCTGTGTTCAAGCCCAGACCCGACCCAAAACTCAGGTAAGCTAATTCACAAGAACTTATTTGGGCTAAAAATTAGGTTGTACTTCATTTTTAATTTTTAAATATTTATATAAAACAAGTAATATTTAAAATAATTATATCTAATTCTATTCTCATATAATTTAAAAAAAAAAAAACAGTATAAAATTTAAAAGACCGACGCATTGCTCCGAGAATTCATTACATGCATAAAGGCATTCACTGGAAATATATTATAAGGATGTTTATCCGCTCTGACCAAAAAGAACTAAATTCGCAGGACAGGAATATAAAAGGATTCCAAACATGACAAATCTAACTCTAATCTAATTTTTGTCCCATCTCTCTGCAAGGCAATCCGCTGCCAAATTACCAATCCATTCATTCCTTGGTAACATGGCGTTCTCTCAGCACATCAACGGAACGAATTTAACCACCGGGGTTGCAAGCGATGCAACGCCATCCCCGGCCATTATAGCAGCTACCTAGCCTGACTGCTTCGATGCTCCTCCGAGAGGAGAGACTTAAAAGAAGAAGAAGAAGAAGAAGAAGAAGAAGAGGAGGGAGAGAAAAACGAAATCAAGTCTCACAGCGTGTTCCTCCTTCATGCTTCTATGCATCTCTTTCTCCTCTCATGGGGGCGGCTGCGGCTCATCATGGGTCGAGTCACCATGTATAAATACGCCATGGAACGAAAGCGCTGCCTCTTCTGCGGTCGCTCTTCGATGGTTATCTTCTTCCTCCTCCTCTTCTTGCTGTTGAATTCTTCTTCCATCTCTTCTTCTCCCCAGCTTAGATGCATGAGCTGCTGGACTGCTTCCATGTCCATCTCCGTTAAGCCCTTCACCACCATCCCAATATACATCCTTACCATATGGTGAGAAGAGAAGGAAGACTTTGAGGGAGAGCGAGGGCGAATGCGACTCCTATGCCTTCCTTTCCATTGGCTTGGCTTGGCTTGGTTTTTATATGGAAGAAGGCAACGTGTGAATCGTCGCGTTACAGGGGAGACCTTCAAGAATCGAAAGGAGAAGCTCCGAAGTGGACGCGACGAAGTTGGTACGAGAAAACGCGGGGGGCGTGCCCCACTGCTGCCAAGACAACTCTAGCATCGGTAGCTGGAGATGGAGGCGTCGACGAATTGAATTTTTTCTGGGCCAATGGGGTTGGGGTTGGCGTGCCAGTTGACTTGGTTTCACGTTTTACGCGTCTAAGTGACCTCGGTTCCCACAGACGATGAGCAGCATAATGCGTACATTTGGTTGGTGTGAAAAGTCCGCATTGAAAGATCACATTGGTCCCTATGCTCTTCTATTTTTATTATTTATGTAATTTGAGTTTGAACAGTCTTTCTATATATGATGAATGTTTTTTTTTTTTTTTTTTTACGTTCTCAATAGCCAGTAGAGCTAATAATCTACAATTAGACTGTACGAAGAGTTGCACACCGTTTTAACAGTAGTGGTGCGTAGCTTTTAAGCTGCACTAGTCCAAAGCAACGCGTTCAGCTTGCAATTGGCCCGAGAATTCCTTGAAGATAGCGTGTTGAAGATGATCTTACTCTGCAACAATGACCAAAGTCAAGGTGGCTCAAGAGAATAGACTGAGCAAGTCAAGTCCAAGCAGTAATATTAAATTCCAACTCCCCATCATCGACCGCAAGACCTTATGAGGAGCCACAAATCAAAATAGAACTATAAAATGGCGCGTGCTTGATTCTCCTCCTAATGAATCAGGCCATGCATGGAATTTGGTTGAAAAAAAAAAAAATTGATGCAAGTTTATATATACAGAGAGAACACGCCTGCTAAATTTAGCTGCATTCGAATGTAATTAAGCTCAAATCTAATCATTCTTATCATTCTTGAATCCATATGTATCATAAATCCTAAAAATAAAAAAAAAGATAGAATGGCTTTAAGATTCGTATAAATTCAAGAATGGAAATAATGATCAAATTTAATATTTAGTTATATTTCAATACAATCAAATTTTAATTATATTTAATATAGTTATATATATATATATATATATATATATATATATATATATATATAAAGAGAGAGAGAGAGAAAGAGAGGGGGGAATAATTATTAAATTTATTTTATTTCCTTTCTCCTTCAATGGCATATAAAATAAGATTTTTGGTAGGAGAAGGTTGAAAAAGGTGGCTCATCATTTTTTTTTTTTTAATAAGAAAAAGTGACCCATGGAAAATGCGTCGTAAGTCCTTCCAGCCAAATGATTAACTACTATACTTTGTCGTTAAGCGAGTGACGTAAGAAACGTAAGAAATGCTTCTCCAAATGAGAAAATAGACGACTTATAGACCTCTCATTTCCGAAACATTTTAACGCTAGTCAACCCTAAGAAAATGAGGTTCACTTACAAACGATCAGATTGGTTCGAATTCTCTTTCATCTTTTCATAAACCCCGAAATTCCATGCTCGGTCCCATAAAGCAGCGAGACTGGATCAGCCAGCCTTCTATTCATCAGAAATATGGTCCTATGATTCCACCATAATGTGTATAACGTGTATGGTCCTATAATTCCACCATAACTTGTGAATCCCAATTGAAACATGACTATATGGCTTTATTCTTTGATGAAAAAAATTAATTAATTAATAAATTAAATAACTTTTTCACTTATCCGTATTCTTTTATTTTAATTAAAAATTTTAAAAAAATAAGTTATATTCTCTAATTATCATTTACCTCTCAAATTGAAGATAACACTTACTATCCAAAAGATACCTAAATTAACTTCTCCTAAATTAGGTAAAATTATTTTTTTTATCTCCTTCATATATCTCAGCATTATCATGATTCTTCCTTCCGTTAATATTCCTTAATTCTTCCTTTTATCTACCTTCCATTAATATTTCTTAATTCTTTCTTTCATCTGTCTTTTACTTTCAATGCTTTTTGTAACGAAAAAGTAAGAAAACAACATTTGTAAAAGATTGTATAGATGAAATAAAAATATTTTTTTAATAAAATCTATATTTTATAAAGAAATATAATATTATTATTTAAGTAAATAGTAATTATAAAAATTTATTGTTATTTAAAAAATAAAATTTATATATGATTAATATATATATATATATATAGAAAGTATAACTGAAAATATAGTTTGCTAAAAAAAAAATAAAGATTCAATTACCAAAAGATAGTATATAATTAATATGCAAATTAGAACTCATAATATAAAGGATTTTATGAAAAGATGAATAAATTTTAACAACTTATTCGAAAAGTTATAATGTAAAAAAAAATATAGGTAACAAATATCAAAATCATTTTTCTAAATATAAAAATATATAAAAATATATTATTTTTATCTAAAAATTATCTAAATAATATTTACTTAAAAAAATATAAATTTCTAATGTATGAGGCTATATCATATGGCATTGCATTGCAGCTGGATAATAGAGTGCAACAGATTCTAGGGCCCCAATTAACACATTATAGTGGATTTCTGTCATGAATCCTCAAATAAATATTCATCATTCGTTACCGTACCATCTGAAATTGGGGCACATGAGCTTGTAAGAGCTGAAAACAATGATAATGATGTCCAGCATACTTAATTTGTAACATGTAATTCTTCACTTTCAATGATAAATAGGCTCCCTTCAAGTAAAATGAAATAAAAATTCTTCGGTGTAGGGATATTTGGGCAGATGCTCTGCTTTAAGATATGCGGTTGATGCTTCCGAATCCAAAAACTAAAATGCATGGATGATCCTTCATAATTCAAGCGATACGTGAAAATCTATCCACCGGTGACAAATTTGAAGCTTCCAAATCTTTTTAACCTTTGCTTACAGCATACATTCAACAATATATATGATGGTCCCATTCAACAAAATATTCAATCGCACGATGTTATCCTGTGTGCTATGTTAAGAAAACCAAAACAAAAAGAATTATAAAAAGAATTGTCAAGAATACTATCATCATAAGTTGTCCCTTGGCGCCAGCCTTCTTCATCACCATAGCCACTTTTTTCTGCAGCCAAAAAAATGTTCTCATTTTACCTTGGAGGCAACAAAAGAAACGAGAAGAAGAAGAATACAAAATAAATAGAAACGAAAAGAGTCTAGAAAATGCTACTTGACTGGGTTTGTTCTGGAACCAAAATTTGCAATATCAAAAGGATCCAAAGAAAAGTGACTAAAGGAATGGAAACCACATAAATGAGGAAAGAAAATGCAGACATCTTTCAAAGAATGCAACTCACCTGAACAAAATCAAGCCTATTTGAAGTAGTTTCCATTTCCAAGCTTAGTTCATCCAAAATTCTTTCCTGCGTCAATATGAAAATTTATGCACAACAATAATGAATTAAAATCACCACTACTGAGATACTATAAAGCAATGCAACATGATAACAGAGAATTAAACTAGTTTCCCGCATTACTGCACTTGTTAATGAGCAAATGTGGCATCCTGCAGCAGATAATGTAACTAAGAAACTGAATACAACCAACATATGACCTATGAACCATTACAGGAAGGTTCATGTAACATACAAATTAAGACAATCAAAATACTCAACTGATCTAGACAAGAAGAACATTTACATGTCAAATAATAATAATAATAATAATAATGGCATGCTGGATGATAAATAAAATGATATCTTTTTCTTTCTTTTCCCCCAATAATCTGCTAGATAATTTTCTGGAGAGATATCCTATCATTATATTGTTTTGTAGACAAATATGAAAATCAACTTATCAGGACTATATTAACACCAACTAAAATATAATCATTAAAGATATTGAATTTAGTCTAGGTTTCATAAAATAAAAAATTGGCACCAACATGAAAATACCTGTCCGACAAGCTCTTCATGTATGGTGAGTCCAACACCACCTATTCTCTGAACACTGGCACTGAGCTCATCCAGCTCCTCATCTTGTTGCCTGTATCATCACTTAGCAGGTATAAGTGGCCAGTCAGATAAAATTATTCATCAAGGGCCTTAACCCAAAGACTCAGCTGTAACTTGAAACAAGATAAAGCCAGTCCTATCAGAAGGTAATCAAAATGCTGAGATTTTTAGTTTATTTGATGCATTCTTCTCCATGATCTGGATGTCCATGGATAGAGACAACTTCCACTAAATTCACACAGCAGAAAACTTTGTTTCATGGACCTTCAGTTTAGTATCATACACCTGTGCCCAGTACCCAGGCATGGGTATTTATATAAGGCATATATACAAGTAAAAAAATTATCGGATTCTAGAAGGATCTGACACGAGGACCAGCACCCAAGTGGCCATATGGCTATATGCATGCATTGAAAGAAATACTAAAGGAACCCAACATTCTTCAATGCAATGGAGAAATTATAGCTATTTTATTGCCATTTTTTGGAAATAACTCATTGGGCCAGCCCGATTCCGCCTCTCCCTATGGATTGAAACCTCGACCTCACTTAGATAATGCAACATGTTTTATTTTGTTCAATAAATCTAGTCAACTTTTTTTTAGTACAATTTGATCTGACTGAATAAGCAATTCGATTCAGTTAGTGATATCCAAAATTGGTTGCAGAAAGTGTTTCACGAATAAGATTTTAGGCCATGTCCACTATAAATATGGACGGACAGATTTAGATAAATAAAGCATCAAATTACTTTATTAGGAGAAGCTGCCGATCTGATTCTGAAGAGATAAAATCATCATTGTCAGCCATGAAGTGGTTCGATCTGCCTGCTGGAGAAGAATGATCAATTGGAACTCTCATCAACTCTTGACGCATACCATTGATTGAACTGCTCTTCTCCTTTCCAGCTTCTACAGCTCTCCTCACAGTACCAACCTAGAAATTTCATCAGAGCATCCAAAATGCTTTTCCAGTTTAGGGATAATGAAACAACAAAACCCAAGCCTGTTCATGGAAAAACTAAATCTGATGATTTATTTAAAAGTCTACCTGATTATGCGCAGTGCTAGTCCATTTCCTACGTCTTTCAAGTTCAAATTCATCAAGGCCATACCAAGCTGGATCTCTTGCAGCAACTGCAATTGCCTTGTCCAGCTCATCCACCTTTCAAGAAAGATAAGATTATAAGTTCAACTAAAGAATGATAGCACAACAAAAGAACTTGAACAGACAAAAGGCTTAGCTAAATGTGAACTATACAGAGCCAGTAGTGGCTAGATGTCATCCAAATCAAAGGGGCAAAAAAGGCCCTCCATTTTATGTCCGATTTAGCTCATTCACTACCCCATGTTGTAATACTTCAGGAACTTAGTATATTGACATGTTGACAAGTAAGATACTTCTTAGAAATGGAAAAAATGGAAATAGACAGCATGACTCTTGTATTCTTGGCCCCTATACCTGCCACTCAATGCTTTCACAGCTGGCAAGGAGCTCTTTGGTTAGATGAACACGCTCTCCAGTGTCTGAAGGGGTCTGCTCCCATTGGTGAAAAGTAGCTTGAAGTTTATCAATCTGCCACCATTAATACAAAAGGTAAAGAAGAGTTTGGTTTGTATCCAAAACAAGAAGAAACAATTAAGTCACATATAGAAAAGGATACCTGATATCTGGGAACAAAGCTGGAATTCATTAACTGTGCATTGACATATTTACCAAAAGATGCATTTTTCATAAATGAATGCAGAAAGAGATGCATTTTTCCTAAACTTAAGGGCCTGTTTGGTTGTAAAAAATGTTTTCTATGTTCTATCTCTAATTTTCATCTCCATTTCTAATTTTTCTTTTTTATGAAAAAATTAAAAAACATGTTCATTTATTGAAAATAAGAAATCATTTTTTTATTTAAAAATTAAAAAAAATGGGTTGTGAAGGGTGATTGATGGTGGAAGTATAATAATGAGCGGTGAAGGGGGTAGTAATGATGGTGGTGGCAATAATGATAAGTGTGGAGGTAGGGTGGTGGATGATGAAAGAGGATAGTGGTGGATGGTAAAAGAGGGTGGTGTTTGTAGTAGGTGGCATAGGTATAGTAGTAATGATGGTAGATAATAGAGGTATAGTGGTGATGATGGGGACAAAAGGTGGAAGTAGTGGTGGCAAAGAAGATGAATGGTGGTAATACGATGATAGTGGTGATAGTGATAGAGGAATGATGGTGGTAGTTGTGGCAGTGGTCGAAGGTGAAGAATAGTGGGTCGTGGAAATATGATAATGGGTAGTGTAGATACGGTGGTGGTGGCTAGTGGGTGGTGAAGATGGTAGTAGTAGTGGTGGTGGTGGCAAGTGAAGAGTGGAGATGGTGATAGAGGGTGGTAAAAGAGGGTGATGGTGGTGGTGTCATAGCACTATTAGTGGGTGGTAGAGGCATGGTGGTGGTGATGGCAGTGAAAGGGGGTGGATACTAGTGGTATAATGGTGGTGGCGGTGATGGTAGTGGTGGTGGTCATAGTAATGGTAGGTAGTGGTAGCGATGAAAAATATGAGAAAAATACTGCTTCATTTGAAAAGGAAAACTGAAAAACAAGCCAAAAATGTTTTTCAGACCTAATATACCTTTGAAAAACTGGAAAAATATTAGATTTGAGCACCATCTTATTTTATGTTCTTTGTGGAAAAATTTTTTAGAAACACTCCTAATTTTCTGCAACTAAACAGGCCCTAAAGAACCATGGGTCCTTTTCCATAGCGTAATCAAACACATATAGAATATTTAAACTGAGAAATGGAACCCCTTATATATAACAACCGTCATTCACAATTATATATTTTCTAGTTAAAGAGAAGCAATGGAATATGCGCCTATATATAACAACTGCCATTCACAATTACTTATCATGCAAATATATTTAAAACAGGAAAAAAGTCAATAGTCATTACATCTATCAATGTCTATTCTGGCCCCATTCTCCTAATCTACTGACCCCCTCAGCGTGAATGTACAGCCCCTTAGCGTGGCTTGTTAGACCAAGCTTACAGCACATGGCCAAAAGATATCTGAGAGTTTTTTTTCAACCACTATAATGACCATCATGTGTGTTTCATTTTCTTCGATCTCTTCTCTGATTGCTTTTTGGTTCAACTCCCACCTTCATTAATCCTACTTGCATGCCTGTCTTTATTCCTTGCTCCAGTCTTACATCACTGAACAAATCTCTCCTGGTTCCTATGTCCTTTCTAGATCTATAAAAAAACAAGGGTTTGCCTTTTTTTCTTTTCACATCAATATATCCATCAATTGAGGGCATGGTTGTATATGAAATTGGAAGAGTATTTTTTTAATTAGCATAAAAGCATGCACGACCTCATAATCACCGTCACTGGTAATGTAAAGGACCCACTTCATGTAAGATGTTCATTTTTCTCAACAACTAAACGTGTGGCTTCTTTAAAGAGATAAGTGAATGGAAGACATACCGTGATTGATTTTAGAGGTCAATAACTTTGTTTGGGAAAAAAAAAAAAGGTTCTTAATATCAAGATAGAATATCTATGTTAGAATTTAAATAAATTTAAAAAAGCAGAAATAGATATGTAAAGCACTCAAAAGATTTGGAAACACCATTATGTCCCATCCTTAAAGAAAAAACAGCATAATGAAACTTTATTATTCATTTGGGTCGTCCTAGCCTGTCATCCATTCACATCTTCTAAAGTTCACCCTCCCTTTCTCTGGAACCACTATTTGCATCACATCAACACTACCTCTGGCCTACGCTACACAGCAGAATCATCTCAAATGGTTACCACAATTTGCTCTCTAATGTAACCTTCTTAAGCATCCTCTAGTGCCAACATCTCCAAATCAATCCTTCATAGTTTTACTGCTACCTCTACTCACATCATCTAATCTGGTCTCCTTATCCTGTCTTCGTGTTGCCTGATATTAAAAGCAAACCATCCAGAAAGTAGATGAATAGACCGACTTACAGAATCCTGAATTTCCTCTTTAACGATGTAAAATGGATCTTGAGGTGGCGTCATTTTGTCGCATTCAGCGACAAAAATTACGTAATCTCAGTGCTTCAAGGTAAAATATTCTGCAATCATAAGACAGCACATATAAATCAGCACACGTATCAATGATAGATTTAGATCCAAGAGAAGAGAAGCAGATCTAATATAAGACCAATTAAAACTTGCATCAACGCTCAATAAACCCTATCCCCACCGATGCAATTGGAACTATGAGCAATCCAGGACATTCGTATAAAGAGACCATTAGGACCGGATCCATGTCGTTTTGAATGCACTGGGATAAAAAGGCGAAATTTTTCAAAGAAAAATCTGGAAAAAAAAAATGTAATTGGGCATCATGTGGGCGGGATTTAGATCTGAAGAGGGATGGGTGGATAAGGGATCTCGAATCGGGAACGCAGCAGCGACGCGATTGGAGTGTGGACGGCGAAATTGCGGGCGGTGCGCCGAGATTGGGAGCGGCACTGAAGTGGATCGGCGGCCGACGACGAGGCTTGGGGCCGGGAAGGCTGGAGCGATTAGAATAGGGGGCGAGAGTGGCGAAGGAATGAGGGGGAGGGAGGAGAAGAGAAAAAAGGACAAAGGGCGGTACCTGGAGCGGATCGCTGGAGCTCCGCCTCGGTTCGGCGCCGGCGGCAGGACGCCCGGAGGAAGGTGGGGAGGAAGAGACGGAGTCGAGGTTGAGTGGGCTGGGACGAAGAAAAAGACTAATTGGGCTGTTTTGTTCGCAAGGTATGATCCTATTAGGGTAAAACATAAAAAAGTAATTATTAAATATTTTTTAACAAAAATTATAGTAAAACATAAACAAAAATCCATCATGTGAAAGAGAACTACAGGATTGGTAATGCGAATGCCCAATTAATAGGTGGCATGCAGCAAGAAACATTATTTATATATATATATATATATATATATATATATATATATATATGTTTGGGTGATTAATTTTATCTCAGCAAGAGAAGAGGAATAAGGCTCTAAGGTTCGTAAATTCGAGGAAAATTAAACTTTTTAATTATAAATAAATTGATGCCATAGACCTTAAGTATGCACAATTTTTTCTCTCCAATAGGTTTTGCCTAATTACTCTATGCTCTTTTAATAATTATATTTATGAAAAATCGGGTTTTTCATGAAAGGCTCATATCCAAAAATTTAAACATGGCTAGGAAAAAATAATAATAATAGATGCAACAAATCAAGACTACTTGATTTTATTGATTATAAAATTAAGATAATTAAATAAATACGTTTCTCAAAAGCGACTCCAAAAGCATTCGATTTACTATCTATGAAAAAATATATTTAAACATTTATGTACTTGGGCTTACTGTGTCTTGTCATTTGTTAATCAACAGTATAAATTGTCAATTTGAAGCCAATGCCTATACTTATGTACTGTTGCTAGCTTCTGGCACTTTCTATTTTCAGCTGCTTTCGTTGGCAATTGCTTTGTGGCTTTAATAGATGCAATACAGTATACGGCATGTCCAAAAGATTTATGTTAAAAGTGTATGATAAAAGTCAGCTAATATGGTTTGGCAGCAAGCAAGACTGGCAAATTTTCTTCCTCTTGGGAGCCAATATGTGTCACCAATAAAAATTGGAATATGTTGCCAAATGCATTGATCTGTTCTGAAACACCGAGCATGGATTGGTAGATACAGTTGTTGTGGCACGGTTATGTCAAATTGCATGAAGTATTTGAGTTATTTGAAAATATAGTTTGAGGTTCTTGTGACTAATTCTAATTTGATACTTGTTCCTTATTTTAATTACTTTAATGCGGTGACGCCATTTGTTAATTTGAAGGCCAACCTCTTTGGCTATTTTGTCGATTACTTGGCATATCTCTCATTTCATGCTATATCAACGTTCTATTTTGGGGGTTGGCAGGTAGTGTCACTGGATGAAGGCATGTATCTTTGGTTGAGTAGTACGAATCCAACAGATTTGATTATTCCTATTGTGTCTACTACGCACCACGGGTTGGAAGTTTCGCATTTTGGCACATTCTTTTGTTTTGTTTTACATGATTGGTAATGTGAATTTAATATATTAAAAAAAATCCATCAACCTCTATTTTGAGGGATAAAATCCATCAATCTAAGGCTTGCGTTTCTGTATTCTATGCAAAGGAAAGGCATGATCCTTTTATTCAACAAAAGAAGTTTATAAACAGGCGTTTTATGGTGCTACGTCTGTTAACCCACTCGTTCTCTCTCAACGTCAAACTACCAAGAAGTGGTCCTGCTACGGCTCCTCTTCGTTCTTTTTCTCTTGTCGTTTGATTGGAGAAAAAAAATAACGGTAAAAAGCTTCTTCACTTTTATTTTTTTTAACATTTAATTAAAAAGTCAGAAAAGAAATAGATAATGAAGTTCACTTTTTTTTTTCTCGTAAAAGAAAAAGATCTTATGAAAAAAAAAATTGATATTTTAACTTTTCTAACATGATAGAAAAATATATCAGCACTAAAAATTTAAAATTATTCTTCTAATTTTATTTTATTTTATTATATTTATATTATATTATTATATACATAATATACTATAATATAATATTATAATATAATATAATATTATAATATATAGTTTATATATTATATTATAAATAAAATATTACTACTATAATATAATTTAAGAGCTGGACTACACTCAAAAGCCTCACAATCCGGTCAATTATCCTTGACAAAGAAGATTAAAAAAAAAAGGCTGCATTTAACATAGGAACAGAGAGGTAAATGTATTTGTACGACCTGACCATACTCCCCAACAAATCTGAAAGTCAAATTTAGGAGCCGTACCATCAACACTTTCAAAATAATTTCATTTATTTGTCAATAAAAAAGCAATTACAGCGTCTTGAATGCATCAATAATCTAAGACACGGATCATAAGCTTGAAATACGAGTCCAAACAGCAGAAAGAGAGAAGAATGCTACGAAACTCACGAAGTATATCTGTAGGAACTCGGGGAAAAAAAAAAACACAGAAGAAGAAAGTTCACATGAATTGGCTCCGTGCTTTGAGATCTGCAATAGCACTGAACGATTAAATTTTACAGAATTAACGAACTAAACAAATAAAGCTGAAATACCAATAAATCTCGTTGATCAAGAAAATTCTGCTATATTACCAAATTTTCTATCCCCATTTTTCAAAATCATAATTTATACTGTCAAAACTTTTTGAATTTTAGTAACAAGATTATTGCCTATAATCTCAATATTCCACAACAAATCGTTACCATAGTTTCAAATGTATCACACTAATGCCGTAATGCTTGAATTCTGGGAAGAATATATATTAAAATTGACAAAACAAGAGGGGGAAAAAAAATCTAACCTCGTTTACATGACCACGGAATTTCCGGATGACACCGCCGGTCTTGATGTGGATGCTACAGGGGAGGATCAGTTCCGGCAGCAGCTCGGGCAGTAGTCGCCGTTCCCATCGAATCGGGCGGCCAGCACCACTCCCTCGCGCTGCTACTCGACGCCATCTCCGCCTCCACGCTCGTGCCGCAGGAGTGGGAGGACGATCCGGTGCGCACCCTCCTCACTTTTTTGAGGCTCGCACTCGACGCCCAGCCCGATGTTCGTGAAAGATCAACGGCCTGATTGCAACTCCTGCAATTTTGTCCATCTTAATCGAATGCGGAAGCGAAAGGGTCGAAACTGGAAATCACTGGTTCAATTGGCTGACGTGGCTTCTCCAAATCTGCCCCACTGGTGCGCTTTGAAACCACCGCCAGAATTTTTTTTAAAAAAAAATCGTTCCACCACCGTCTCAAACTGAAACTGAAGCAAACAATCAGGAGGCTTAATGAGTAAACTAATGAACAAGCCTGGAGAAGGTGCACGGCTGGAGTTCGTGGGCAATCTCTCGTCACAGGCCACCTGGTTGGAGGCAGGGCCACCAGAAGTTAATGGTTGCGACGGCGTATGAGCGTGTGTGGCCCATGGCACCTAGCCTCAACTCCACCTCCCAATGATCCCACCCCTTTTGCATTCCGAACGTCTCAAAACGTCAGCCTCTGAGACTTCCCGCTTTCCCAATCTCTTCCTCTCCGATTACTAACACTACTGCGCCCAGCTATAAATAACGCTGCCACAACATCCTCGCACTATCATCAACCCTTACGCCTTCCGTCATCCGAAAAGCTTCTAAGAGATGTCGGCCCTTCAAAAGTTTGTCCTCTGGTTCGTGATGGCGTGCCTCGTTGGGCTTGCCAATGCCCGCGAGCTCTCTCTCACGGAACCCGCCATTAAGTCTCTCGAGGCCCGGCTTGCCACCAACGGGGGGCTGGTTGACTGCTGGAACGCGCTGCTGGAGCTGAAGTCATGCACCGATGAGATCGTGCTCTTCTTCTTGAACGGGGAGTCGTACTTGGGAGTGGACTGCTGCCACGCCATCCGAGTCATCACCCGCCAGTGCTGGACCACCATGCTCCAGTCCATCGGCTTCACTACCCAGGAGGGCGACATTCTCCAAGGATACTGCGATGCCGAGGCCGCTCCTCCCTCTCCCGCCGCACCGCCTCCCCTTTCCACGCCATCTACCTCTTTGGTCGACGCCGCACTCACGTTGGCCTAGCGCTTCACTGGGCTTCCGTTTCCACGAGCGATGGGAGGGTCCCTCAATATTAGTTCTTTCTTTATTTACTCTTATCATGTTGGTTTGATGTTAAAAAGTTCTACACGTTGTCTACTGTTATCACCGCTTCAATAATTTGAATACGATCCTCCTCCATCGGTGCTTGTTTCTATTTGGCTCCATCCTTGCTCAGATTTTTTTTTTTTTTTTTTTTTTTTCCCAACAGAGCCAATATAGCGGCTTTTAGTAGTTCCTCGCCCAAATGAAAGCCCCAATAATAATTTTAAAACAAACTGATATGCTTCTCCAAACCAATGACCGAAATAGGGACACTTTAATTCTTCGATGAAGCAAGCAAGTTTGGCATGGGAAAAGAAAGGGAGATTGAGCTACTTGTATCTCGTAGATCAGAGGGCGTTCGCTGGCACGCGGACGAGGACGTCGACGGCCACGGTAGCCAGTGAAGAGGCCGCCTTCCCACACACGGCGGTTCATCAGCTCAGCCATTGGACTCGCCGCCTCCAGGATCCCCTCCTGCGGATTCCTTCCCGGAGACTCATAATCTCCGCTGGACTCGCTTCTGGAGAAGTCATCGTCGTCGGAAACCATCGGACTCCATCGGAGGCTGAGTTCAGTTCAGATAAGACGGGGAAACCGCCGCCGGAAACATGGTTCCCGATCCCGGGGATGGCGTCTGCGGCACCATCGGGAAAAGCTCCGCGGTGGGAGACGGCGCCGGATTTCTTCCCGGAGAAACTATATCTGGGGTAATCGGAGACCCGATCGCCGGAGATATCCCTCTAGGCGCGATTCCGGGCTCCATCGGCGGCTGGATTCGATCCAGATCGGATGGGAAAACCGCAGCCGGAAGAGTGGGTCTCGATCCCCGAGATGGCGCCGGAGTCGGCGTCTGCGGCACCATCAGGAAGAGCTCCGCGGTGGGAGACGGAGCCGGAGTCGGCTTCTCAGGCGGATCGGCGGACGGGTACGGAGGGAGACGGAGATCGGTCGATCTTGGGGGAGGAACGGGTTTGCCGCAGGCCTCGCGTCGGTGGAGGACGATGATGCCGGCGAGGCCGTGGACGGCGATGTCCTGTCCGTAGAAGATACCGGGGAGGACAACGTCCACGCCGCCGGCGGTGACGAAGTCGGTGTCCGGGGGCTGGCGGCGGCGGGCGATGTCGCGGTGGGGGAGGACGGTAGGGATGGGGGAGCCGGGGGGTGGGGCACGGAGGGTGGAAGAAGGGAGGGGGGGGGGCGCGAAGAGGGCAGAGTCGCTGGGGGCGAAGAGAGTGTAGGAGGAGTTGGGGCGGAGGAGGTCAAAGCGGAGGTCGGAGGCGGTGATGGGGTTGCCGAGGGTGTAGCCAAGCGACCGGAGGGCGGAGATCGCGGCGTCGAGCTCGTGATCGGAGATCAAGTTCGCCGACTGGGGGAATTGCGAGAGGAGGAGGACGGCGAGGAGGAGAAGAGAGTTTGCGGCCGCCATGGTGAGTGGGAGAGAGAAGATGGTTCCTTGATTTCTGGTAGAAACTTTGTTGGCGGGTTTATATGAGGGCTGCTACTTGTTACGCTACAAGAGTCGGCGCATTTGCGGAGTTGCCACGGAGCTGTTGGCGGGAATGAAGCTCAGTTCTGATGCTCCTCCGGGACGTGATAAGCTTTCGATTTTGAGAATCGTCCTGGCCGTTGCCACCTTGAATCAGAGTATCGAATGCTTCTTTCCTACTTGCGTTTTTACGATCAGTCAATTCACCATTCACCGTTTATTCATTGATCAATGGCGGATGATTGAACTGTTTACTCATAGATCAATGGCGGATGATTGAACAGATGGTAAGCCCCACTTCATTTCCTCTCAGTTGATGGGTGAGAATCATCCGAATAGACGGATGTGATTTTGCTGGATGGGAACACAAATGTTGTGGATCCAACTCTTTAAAAAAAGAAGTTAGGTTGCATTTAGTTTTCAATATTATTTTTTTATCATTTTTTATTTTCATTTTTTAAAATCAACTTTCATTTTCTATTTATTGGTTTCTAAAAAATACATTTGATATGTAAGAATAAATATTATTTTTAATTTTCAATTTTATCATGAAATGAAAAAAAAAATATAGGAGATACAATTGGCTCCTGAATTTTCAAATTTTCTATCTTCTTTATTCTTTTCTTAATTAAATAAAAGACAATGGATATAAATTATTTTTAATTTTCTACTATTTTAAAGTTATATTCCAAAAAAAAATTTTTTTTTTTTCAACCATCAAACTTGTTTTTACAAGAATTCTATATTTTTTAACAAAACAATAAATAATAATAAAATAAAAAAAAAGGCTATTCTCAAATATGCACTTGACCTTTCTTTTACCTTGTGATTCAGGGATGTATCATTGATCTTTACGTGGAACAATTTGTATCAATTGTTCCATCAAACTTGAGTTGGAATACGAAATGATCACAGAAAGGACTGACCCAAGAACTTACCATAAACTTCCCCTAAGAATCCAAATAATGAGATAGATGCCCTTCTGAAAAATTCAACGTGCAGGAATATCCGGCTACAAATAATGGTTTATTCACTCATTTGACATGAGAAATACGTACCAAACTTTTAATTCAAGCTCTTGCTCAATACTAAAAGCCCTGATTAGAATTATCAATTACCCACACAGGACTAGCCAGTAACCCTGGACTTAGACCCGTGCCAGATCTCTACAAACTACAGAGGTGTCGATTTGATCATGCAACCAAATGGAGGTAGCAAGAATCATAGCCAGCAAAATACGAAAGCAATATAACATAATAAACTATTCCTCATAAAAGTATTTTGCCTGAATATTTTAGATCCATGCTACAACAACCTCATGAAAATATTCATCTCCAAGCACCCCCTCCAAAATTTGATATTTGAGGCAAGGGATGGTTTACTGTCTCGCCGCTTTTAGAAGTGTTTTCCGTGACAATATAGCTCAACGGACATTAAATGATACAAGCACTGCCATCTGTGAATGTGAATGAGATAAGCTCTTCATCTTAATCTCACATATGTGTCTTTTGTCTATCATCCACATCTTCATCACGTTCAACCTGTCATCAAAAAGGAATTGTTAGTCATGCATGAAGCAAATAAAGCCGCAATTTTTCTATTGTAGGTACAAATGCATTATATTGATTCAACTTCAGCGTTGAAAAAGTGCAAACCCAGAGGGAATTAGAGGGAAAAAAAAAAAAAAACAATTGATCAAGTAATACCACCAAAAATAACAGGTTAAAATGAGTGCACTGGGACAAGGGGAAATGAACGAGATATTAAGGCCATAAGGCCATGTGCAACCAAGACCAGAAGTGCTCCAAGTATGGCAAAAACTCCAGCTCATGTAGTAGGTTCTGGAAAGAAGGCTATACTTTTAATAAAACAAATAGGAACCATGAAAGGAGGATTCATCTACAGAAAGGAGGGGGGGGAGATGTGGAGCTTCTTTTTTTTTTTTTTTTTTTTTTTTTTCACAGTCATTTAGGTTGATTCTACTTAGATCCTCAATGGAACAGGTCCAGTACAAGAATCTCTCTTGTTTAGCGGGTATGATATTCTAAACAATATAAATACAAGTAAGATGATGCAACTTCCACGTTACCTCAATAAGTACCCTCCCCTTTCTTTTCACCTTTGTTCCTGAATCAGACCCAGACCCTCTTCGCATTTTCTTCACAACCGGTTGATCAGACGGATCCATTTCTTCATCATCCTCATTCACACCATCTGCATCAGCAAATGACATTAATACAAACATACAGACAATGATGAATTTGATTGAGTTGATGCCAATGTAGTAAAGTTAATCAAATGATAGAGCTCTTCAGCTTTTAATTTTTTAAAATTTTCCTGGTGGTGACTAAGTCTTGGAAATCAGTAGATTATAACACGGTCATTTATATTTTTCCTTCCTTTTATTGATAATCTATTCTGACCTCTAGCATTGCAGCTTATTGCTGCAGTTTTAGTAACCATAACAATTGGTTGCATAACTCGGTATTTTGAATGTGAAGGTGACCAGTTTTGCAGCAGCAGCAGTGGAGTTTCAGTAAACAGGAGTTATAATAAAAATTCCTTTTCATATATTTAATAGTGTTATAAATAATCTGAGATTTCTTTACCATAATCATCTTCCTTCAAAGACTCATCCTTTACAAATCCGCCAAAGTCTTCAATGTCCTCTTCCTCTTCAAGTTCATCGTAGCCTTCAACAAACTCAACTTCAAGTTCCTGGTTGCTCAAAAACATGTATGCAAATTATATATGGCCACTGAAACAAAAGAACAAGTCACAAAATAAAATAGGCTATCCAAAACCATACTTCATCTTCTTCTTCACCGCTCGGCTGGAGCCCCTCCATTTCAAGGACATTATTATATGCCTCAACAGGATAGTTGTATATGTCACCATAAACACCTTTCTTTAGACGCTCCAACAATTCATTCTCAATACTCTGGGAAAAAAGTTCAAGAAATATTAAACAGCTGATACAGCAAAACAGGATGGCAAACTTTGAGTTACAGGAGGCTGCAAGGGAAAAACCTTATCCAGAACTGCAGCCTTCTCAGCTTTTTCCTCCCTCCTAGCCTCTCTTTTCTTCTCTCTTCTAGGCACTGTCATTATCTTCTCCCTATAAACAAAAGGAAACAAGCAACAATTGAAATATTTAAGGAGAAAAAGAAATTGCACCAGAAGATAAGATTGCATAATCATCTTGCACAAAGAGTTGAAACCGGATAGCATGAATTTTGATGATCCTCACAACTGACGAACTTAAGATACCAATATACTATCTACAGTAAAAGAAAGGGTATTCTTATGCGTAAGGCTCCTATCACTGTAAGATCTGAGGAGGGTCTAATGTGCACAGCCTTACCCCACATTTAGAGAGGCTGTTTTCATGTTATGAACTTATGACACCAAGGCTACAATGGAACAACCTTGCCATTGCACAAGGCCCAACCTCTAATATATCTCTACAGTACCACTACCATATTCTAAAATAATAATGATGACTTGACAAGTCTTTTCAGTAGCATATCTTTTTGCCGTGGATTCACAGTGATCTCTGATGAAAAGTAAGTGCTGTTGGCAAGAAAAACAGTGCTATTCCAGCATTAATATGGAGATGACTTGACAAGTCTTTTCAGTAGCATATCTTTTTGCCGTGGATTCACAGTGATCTCTGATGAAAAGTAAGTGCTGTTGGCAAGAAAAACAGTGCTATTCCAGCATTAATATGGGGATGGCATAGGCCTTGGATCACAATTGCTTAAAATTTTTCCTCTACAAAGAGTTTCAGGATTTGTCATCCAGCATTCCTTAGAATAAGATGGGTTGACAAAGGTTTTATCTCAAGTTCATATGACGTGATTTTGTATTCTTTCAAGCAAGTTCAAAGTTTAGGCATTTTGTCAAGGTGAGAAAGAGAATTTTTATGTAAGGTGGAAAAGCGAAGCTTATGATGGACTAAACATATTGATTCTTTATCATGCGCTTCCCACCTTAAAATTTTTGTTGATTACTCAAATTTTCATATGTTCCTCCAGAAGTTTGATATGAAATGGGAAATTCATTTTTGTATAAATTTTATATCCAATGGCACAAGATGGTATAGCAGGTTGCAGCTTAAGAACCTCAAAATGCTACGTAGGGTGATGTTGATGGATTAGGCCAATTGCGTCAGGGACTCATGATTCATGTTTCTAGGGTATAGTATTTTTCCTCACTACTTCTTATGCACCAACTTCCTGCAAAACAAACAGAAGTGGCAAGAGCTTGACTTCAGTATGGCGAAACAAACACCACCAGACTAGAACTCAAGTTCCAAAAACCCAAGTTCAGACACATCTGACACTTATGAGCAAACAAACACAACCCTAGGTTACCTCAACATCATTTCACACATGGCATTCATACCTTTTGTGAGCACCACTTTTCAGTTAAGTACTGGAAATCAACATAAGTTTTTAAATGGAAGGTAATTCAACTACAAAAGGGGAAGCACAAATTGCATGTTTAAAGAAGTGCATGGTATCATTTGACTCAAAAGAATGATATCAGTACCAGATAGTTCATGCCCCCAAGGCATCAACCTGAAGAAGACAGTATGAGTCATTTTTTCTTTCAAAATCATGAAATTGAAGTGATTATGCCAAAACATGATCAAGAAAGGTGCAGTGCAAGAAGTTCAAGATGAAGACAGCTTAATGAGGCACCTGCTGAAGAATGAAGATGCGAGAACTAGGATTTGGGTTGAATATTGATAGATGCGGAGAAAAGAATGAAAAGGCATTTGATGGGCCTAGTACTGCAAAAACTAGCAGACTAGAGAACAGTATATGAATTTTGAAAATGCCTAAATTGCCACAAAAGAAGCCAGACATCTGGTGCTTAAATTATAAATTGAATCCTAGCACTAGTTTGATATCAAACTGGTACCCTATATATGTCAATGTGCAACTCCAGGGAAAAGAAAGAAAGATGACAACAAGAAAGAACATGTAGTTAAGCACTCTGATGAGCAAGGAGTTACACCACATTTCATCCAAAATCAAAACTGGGCAGCGAATGAACTGTGGAGATTGGAAAGTAGGGCAATCTTCAATACCATGGAAGCATGTTATCGGATCATAGACTTTTTCTCTTGGTGAACTTGCCTGGAAATAACTTCAAAGGAGACCAAAATAGTTGGTTCATGCTTCCCATCTTGGTTGGAAAGGGAAGACAATCTTATAGCGCAAGCACTCATTAGAAGAACATGCTGCTAACAGGTTGACATATAAGACCCATATTTAAACCCTATATTGAAAAGGACATGCATGAAGAGATAAAGAATGGTCTATGTCAAACACCCAAACGTACAACACACTGCTCACAGAGCACATATATGACTCACATGTCAAATCTATAGTGAACAATATATTTATAAGATGTCCAAATTCATAGAATAAAATAGATTATAAATGGAAAACATTTTAAACATTAGCTAATAATCTACAAGCGAAAAAAAGGAGCATCAATGATCATAGACAACATGGTGAATAGGATTTGCAGTGCCACTGTTCCATTATAAGAAAAGCTTACTCACACCTTCATATAGGAAATCAAAAATAAAGTTTCTGCTTAGAACATTGAATAGTCGTTATAATTCCTAACATGAATAATATATCCGCACATGGAAAATAGCATCTAAAACTTTCAGAAGCTGAGGAGAAAATCCCTAACAAAAATGCATACCTCACTTTCAACTGGAGCTTCCTCATACGGATCCGATATTGAGTCATTTTCGTAAGACGTTGCTTGATTTTATGCACAAGTAACTTCGGCCAATATTCCTGCCAAAACAAAACACAGATGATATTACTTAGTAACTTCAAAGATTATTCTAAAGCCTACATATCCTATCAGGATTATTAGTGATTTAGTGTAACATACCAGGTGTTTGTCAATGGTTTCTAGTGCCTTCTCATAATTTCTGGGCAGCTTAACTTTTTCCCACAATTCATTTGGTTTATGAGCCCTTTCAATAGTTTTCATGTATAAGTAAAAAACCCCTGCACAAGGCACCAAGTCAAGACATAATGGAACAAACCTACGCGTGTGATAAAGGCGAGAGAAAACTGTCGTATCTCCCTTGCAACCAATCAATGACAACAAACAAGAAAGCCACTTTTTAATCAGAAAAAATAGCCCTTATCCAATTTATTCTGACCCTGGAATATGAATCCTCTTCCTGATAAGGCTACATTCTTTGACAATAGAAAGATTTTAAAACCTTCCAACAACTTCCAACAACTCTCCTTCCTAAGACCTCCTTTGGCTTTTATTGCAGGTGAGAAAGCTTCTGACAAGGTTATTTGGCTCTTAAAAGCCAAAGGTTATTCATAGCAGTTGTGATTTTCTTTTCTCTAATTTCTGCAGAGCAATAGTTGACCAATATCAACAAAGCCTTGCATGTCTTCACATGTTTAGGCAATCCAATAAGAGGAACTCTAAGGAGGCTGAAACAAGCTAATAAGATGATTGAAAGTATTATATATAGGCCTAATTCTTTGGGAGGTATCAAAGTTACCCAAGAATCTACATTTTTCTAAGTAAATGTTACCCATGCAATACTTAGATGAGAATATAATTTATCCATATTCTTTTACACATTGGAAAGTGGCTCTAGTACCTGTTACCCATGTTTTTTTATATTATAACTTTCACAAATAAGTTGTTAAGATCTATTCATCTCTATATAACATCCTTCGTACTACTAGACCTACTTTGCATACTAATTATATACCATCTCTCAGTAATTGAAGCTCAATTTTCTCTTATCAAACTATATTTTTAGTCATACTTTAAATATATATATATATACATTAATCATATATAAATTTTATTTTTTAAATAAAAATAAATTTACGTAGTTGCTATTTACTAATTAAATAACAGCATTATATCCCTTGATAAAACACAGATTATATCATAAGAAGATATTTTTATTTTAATTATGCAATTTTTTACAAACATTGTCTTCTTAACTTTTTCTTTCCGAAATGCATCGAGAGTAAAAGGCAAATGAAAGAAAGAATCAAGAAGTATTAATAGAAAGAAGAATCATCATGCACGGATATTTTAAGAAAATAAAAAATAAATATTTTACCTCTTACATAGGAAAGTAATTTAGATATCTCTCGAATGGCTAAGTGTTACCCTCAATTTGATAGGTAAATAATAACTTAAAAATGCAACTTATCCTTTTGACTTTTTTGACCAAAGCAAAAGAACATGGATAAGTTGGTCAATGAGAAAGTTGACCAAATTTTTTATCAATTTTTTTTACCAAAGAATGGAGCCATATGGTGATAAAGAAGCTCACGGATCATAATCATTGGGATGCAAATTAGAGAACAAAAAAAAGAATGTGTATAGAAAATGAAACAAATCTTGAGTAGATGTCCTTATATGATAGAATGTGCCAAACGTATAGATATTCACCTACCTTTCAAAAGATGTTTGAGTTCAATAGGACATCAAATATGTGCCTTTTTCAGTATAAAAAAGTGAAATGGTTAGATTTTTAATTTTAAAAACACATAATCTAAAGTAGGAAATCATGTTACCAGGACATTATATATTATAATTACCACATTCTTTTCCAAGGAAAACATTAAATCATGGCTATATGGTTGAGGAACAGTTATCTAGGATATATGTTCACTCTTTGTTGAGCAAATAAGACTTGTCCAAATTATTAACTATATCTAGTTCAGTTTAGATTAAGATTTGGTTAGAGGTGCCCTGCCGATTAGCATATTTCTAATAAATGGTTGGAGTTAACTTGATCAGGGGTCTCGATTAGCTTCCTTCTTCAATTTTAAATATAACTTAGTAAGTTTGAGGACAATCACAGAAAAATAGAATTTCATATAATTCTTCAATATGCAATTTGTTATTTAGTTTCACTTCTTCCTCAACTATTCGTCTCTTTCTATTATAATGTATCTTACCTTTGCTGCTGTTTTAAACTCTTCAAGATGTAAATGATCCCCTACTAGGAGATTGTCTAATAAACTAGACACATTTAAAATATCCCTTGAAATATGAAGTCCTACAATGCACCAAAGCATTAGGGAGTAAGCTCCCATATAGACCTTTCACCCTTGAGTTCATGCCTACTTATTTTGATTTCCCATAAAAAAACCATGCTGCATTACCCAATCTCAAGAGGAAACCTCTAATAAAAGAGTTCTATTTGTATTCATGAAGTTCATAATCTTTGATCCACCAATTCTGAGCTAAAATGTTAATGCATGGCTTCAAACTTTTTAAATGACTACACATCACAAGCTCCATTGCCCACCTTCCAATAACGAATTATAGTTAATATTAAAATCAAGAAATTGCTTAATCACAAAAGCCGTAATTTTACTGTAATTAACTCTTCAAATCAAGTACTGCCATTAATGCAGTAATGCTCTTGCATTTCCTTCGAGACTAACATTCTTCCTGTCTTCAACAGTGTTTTTACAAAAGGATTTGACAGGTACAAGAAGAGTATGAATGTGGTGATTCAAGTTGAAATAGACATGAACCAGCATCAAAAAACTAATCTTCATAGAACTTCATATATCTAAAGTCTAAACTTGTTGAAAGTAAAGATTATCAACTCTTCCAAATGTTTATATGATATGAGCATCAAAATTCTAGTGTGTCCACATGATTGCATGACAACGAAACCAATCTAAGTCATTACGGCAATGCAAAATTTCACGTAGAATTAAAAAAAAAGTATATATTAGCGAATGACACAGACTGGATGTGGTAAAGTGGAAATTTAAAGTTGGGGAGATGGAATTGGAGACCTTCGTGATCACGAATAGTAGCATAACGGCTGTTGGCAAGGGGGCACGAGCTTCGATTGCAGATGCCTGTAACGTTGTATGGATTTCTACAGAAAATCCCAGTCGTGATTCTACACAATATCAAGTGTTAAACAACTGTGAAAAAAACTGGGGCAAAAGATCGACGGCACAGAGACGAATAGTGTCTCCAATCAAAACGAAGAAAAACTAGCCGGACCGAAACTGAGAGGAGTAAAGGGAGATGGAAGTGATTACTTGGCCATGAAGCTGCAGTGGTTGTGCCTGATTACTTGCCATATTACCTCGTCGTGCTGCATCTCCGGAGCTCGACTTCGATTTCTCTAGGGTTTTGATCCAAGATGAAGGGACTAGAGTCAAGAAATTGAGGTTTCAGAAAGATTTCCGATCCTTTTTATTCGAATCCACTTGATTAGGGTTTAAGGTAGCAGGGGCTTTGGCGTGCGGTCGACAGAGCGGAAGAGGAGAAGCGGGGCGTGCGGCGGCGAGCGAGTCCTCGATTCGCCCAGAGCTGGAAGCCAGGGCCGATCTCCACCCGGACCGGCATGAGCCGCCCAAAATAAATATGGCTCGGTTAAAAGCTGCAGAGTTGATGAAGTTTTCATGCCAACCCGAACCCGGCCCGGTTACCAATGGAGGGATGAAATGATGTAGAAAAAATAAATTAATTAAATACAAAATCTCAATAGTTTTTATCATTATGTTAAAAAAATATGGAGCCCCCATCTCATTAAAATCTTAAAAACAAAAAGTATATATATATATACTACCACACCTTAACATCAGCAAAGTAATCTTTATTTTCAATAATCTTCAACTTTCTTCTCTCAATTAGAACTCATCAATCTTCATATGTTATGCAAATCATGTATAACAATCTAAAATGCTTAATAAGAAATC
Source organism: Metroxylon sagu (assembly GCA_017589505.3). Lineage (NCBI taxonomy): Eukaryota > Viridiplantae > Streptophyta > Magnoliopsida > Arecales > Arecaceae > Metroxylon > Metroxylon sagu. The sequence goes on along the minus strand of JACVBY030000289.1, from coordinate 70,021 downwards.
TTGGCACAATGTTCGTTAACCCAACTTCATTTTTTTTTTTTTCTTTTTATTGAATATCCTAATTCTTTTCATTTCACTTAAAATTGGTGCCATATTGCATCTCATCCTACCTCTTCATATTATTTTTGGTGTTTTGGCAAAGGATGTCATGCTAAAAAAATCTCTAATAGAGTGGTGTACTTATTAATTATTCATTCATAAGATGGGCAAAATATATCTCAACTTAGCTTTAAAAGAGGATGCGGTGAGGTCTATATCCATTCATCATCTTAAAGTTGCAGGAAAGGATCTTCATCGAAAAAAATAAAAATAAAAAGATAAAAATATGAAAATAATTGACATAACATATTTGTTTTTTTTTTTAATAATAAGAATGCAATTCAAGGCACAAACAAAGCAAAGACTAGTTTATCACATCCTAGCAATTTAAAAGATTTTCTTTTCATCCAGTGGGTCTCCAAGAAATGATTCAATAATATTACAAATATATATTTTCTTAATAAATAACATAAGTAATGATTGATATTGATATTGAATTTGTTACATGAAAAGATTTATATACAAGATTTTTACCTAGATATGCATATTTATTATATATAAAAATATATCCAATCTTTATATTATTCATTTGATAAAAATTTTAAAATTCAAAGTTCAAAAAAGAGGTAAAAAAATAATTGAAATCAGAAAAGAACAAAATAAGATCAGTGGCATAAAAATTTATAAACTTTAGAATTCATAAAATAATTTTTACATTGCAATACTACATTTAAAAGGTGATAAGTGCTTCTAGCTTTAACCTTAGCAACCAATGCTTGGATGCTGACACGACTCCATCATTAAATTAACAAGTCAACAAAAAGAGTTTCTTATTGTAGTATTATTCTTCTTGATACTTGTGGATAATGGAGTAGGTGCAGTGACTTCAAACTAAATTTAATTGGTAAGGAATTTCACCCTTCTAAAAGATTTTTAGGCATGCTAAATTGCTAATTTAAGTATCTTATAATTTCATGATACCTTAAGTTGTCTAGCTATTAGGTCTCTTTGGATGTTTGGAGGGAGAAAAAGGAGAGGGTGAATGATGAGAGAAGAAAGGAAGGGGGAAGGAAGGAAAGTAAGGATTGTTATCTTCTTCTTGGAAAAAAAAAAATAAAGAGCAAAGAGGATAAATTAAATTCATCTTGTTTGAATGGAAGAAGAGAAGAAAGAAGAAAAAATTATTTTTATAAAATCACAAATATATTTTAAGAAAAATTCAAATCAATTTGTAGGGATAAAACTGAAAAGATGAGGTATAAATTATGAACTTATTTCTATCCCTTTCTTTACCTTTCAAATTAAAGGGTAAAAAAATTTAACTTACTGATTAACCCCCATTCCCCTCCTCTTACTTCTTTCCTTTCTCTTTCATAAAACTATTTCTCTTTTTTTTCCTTTCTTCCTCTTAGATTAACTCCATCCAAACATACCCTAAACAATTCAACACAATCTAGAGTGGATGAACTTAATAAAAACACTTGATTTGAATGCTTTACATAAAGCTTATTGTACAAAATAGGTGATCATATTTTAAAATAAATCCTCTTCTTGTTTTCATGATATTGTACAAACTGCAGCTAATCATTTTTGCAAATAATTATAATTAAATTTGTGAAAAACACTTGAAAAATTGCCAAAGTATCTCTACCTCTCTCTCTCTCTCTCTCTTTTTTATATATATGTGTATGTAAATTAATATAGATAAAAACGCACACATCTTTGCATTAAAATCTAGGTGTTGAACCATTGGGAGCCATTTGGTTCGATAATCTATCTTAATAATCTAAGTTTATTATGTAAATTACTATATTTGACAATTAGATAAGATAATTTGAATGATAATGTTTAATCCTTAATAATCAAAGATTATCATAACTTATGATAATTTGATTCCTTTTTAAAAAGGGATATCAAAAATTACCAAAGATCGGTAATCTTAGATTATGCCCTTGACTTCTATATAAATATTTAATAATATCAATATTTTAATATTTTAAATATTATATATTTAATATTAAATTTATTTAAAAATATTTAATAATAATTAATTTAATATGCATGTAGTAATATTTAAATATTTAATATTAAATATATAATAAAAATATATTATATTAATATTAATATAATGTTTACATATTTGAAACTAAATATTAAAATTTAAATTACTAATCTTTATGACCAACTTGCATATTAAACTATTAATATATATTATATAATGGGATATTTAATTATATGATATTATATTATATATATGTGTAAAATATTTCTAATATTTAAATATATAATAAATTTAAAATTAGTTTATAAAAAAATCTTGATTTTTATTCAAATATTTTATATTCTAGTGAAAAAAAAGAAAGGTATGTTTAAAAGATAAAAAAATATATATTTATAATAAATTTAAATTAAATTTAAAATATAATAAATTAATTATTATATTTTATTATTACGAATCAAATATAATAATTTTCTATGGAATCCAGTTACCAAGTGCAACATTAAGTCATGTGGTAATTACGGTGAATCAAACAGCAAGCCAAAATCTCACGGCAATAACGTGCCTCAACTTAGAGACATGTCAGCCCCTAAATCAACCTGATCAAATGTTCATAAACCGTTGATTCTCGACGCAAGAGGGGAAATCCAACACATGCCGAGCGTATTATCGTCATACAAGAAAATACAAAAGCCCAGCCTTCCGCGTTCACTGTCACGTGCCAGAGGCGATAAAAAAAACAAAAAAGAAAAAACCCAAGCACGCGACAGCGAACCACAGTTCGCTTCGCTTATAAAATCTTCGGGGAGCGTTGCGAGGAATAGTGGAGGGAGATAACTTAGAAGCCCTAGGAAATGGCGGTCTGTTCCACGGCGGTAGCCGCGCCATCGTCGTGCATTCTCCGCCGCCGTTCCATCTCTCTAGAACCGTCCAAGCTCTCCGCCTCGAGATCGCTGCAGTTGACGCCGCTCCGCCGCCTCCGGGCGAGGGGCGGGAGGCTCTCCGCGCTTCCTCAGCGCCAGATAATTCCCCAGGTGTCCGATTGTTTCCTTTTTATATTCAGTCTTTCGGACTGGAATCATCTGTGGTTTTAATTGCCTCCATTTGCACCGTACTGCTGTAATCTGATTTACAATGTAGATTAGAAAAGAATGGAAGAAGATTGGGGGATGGGTTGCATATCTCGGATTAAATTATTGTTCAAAATGAGAGCTTGCTGGTGTTTAATTGACCTCTTTTATAATATACTTTCCTATCTATGGGCAGTCAAGTTTAGTTTGACAAGAAAATTAGTACTCTAATTGCCCGTTCATATAAATTATCTTTTTAGCTATTGGTAACGTTGTGTATATGTGTGTATATACGTACACAAACCACACTAAAACATAGACCTTGTGACTGCTGCCAGGTGGAGCGACTTGTTAACGCCTGCAAGAGATTTGTGTTGACGATGATACAAACCTCCAACCTTAGATAAATTGAATTTCTGTCAAGCCTTTCTTCTTTTTCCTGTTTTGAGAAATTTTTGAGCAAACCAGAAAACTTGTCATTTAAGCTCTTAGAAGCTGTAGGAGAGTGTTAAGCCTCCAGAGCAAAGCCTAAATATTCTGATTAGTTATTATCTTGCCTTCTCCTAGCCATCTAGGTGCTAAAAAAGATCCAATAATAAATGATAAAATCTATAATGGAAAAAAAAAAAAAAAGAAAGAAACTTTGGTGGAAAAGAATCTTCACCAAAAAAAAAAAAGAAGAATTTCTCAGTAGTACTTGTTGTTTCTCTGCTTTCCCATTGTAATACATACAAACATTGTAATGCGTGCTTGTACTCTTGAGCCTCATTAAAAAAAAAAAAGTGTTTCAATGCATAAGACTTCTGCCACTATAGGGTTTGGGGAGGGCCAGATATATGTAGTCTTACCTCCTCATGTTGAGAGATTATTTTCATGTTTTGAACTCGTGACACTCACCCCCGTCACAAGGGAGCAACTTTATCATTTCTTCAAGGTATGCCCTCTATTCTCAAGCTTCACCATCATAGAAAATAGGCATAGGGTGGCAAACTAAAGCATACATATATATATATATATCCAAGCTTATGTTATCCATTAACAAACTCATGAAAGAATGAAGGATTCTAAGAATGTATTTTACGCTATGCATATACAAAACTATATGCTACTAATATATCTAGCCTATCTCTACGACCTTAGATTAACTTAGAGAATGTTTTTTTCCTAATTTATTTATGAGATTATTTACTTTGTTTCTAATGCTTTCTGACTATTCTTACCATCTATTGTATATGACGCTATAAGCTTTGATAACTATATTGCAAGGCTGTTAAACTGCCTAGGCAAGGCAAAGCAGTGGGCTTTCTACATGGCCTAGGTGCTTAGGCATGCTTCTGATCGCATGCATACTTTTAAACTGCCTCAGGAAGAATGACCTCCAAGTTTTTAGTATGCATACTTTTAATCATATGCATAAGTAAGCATGTGCATATGACATATAATTCCATTTTTTCATCATAGATGGCATCATGAAACCTATTTTTCACACTTGAGAAGTTTAGATATCAAATTCCACAAGAAAAGAAGCAACATTCTTGCTGCCATTGCAAGAGTTGATTAGCTGCAGAATACAACAAAGTAGCCAGCACCTAGCTAGGAGGAGGGTAGAAAGCAATAGCCAATAGGCTGTAGGGTCATGGCTGACTACCATCAAGGAAGAGGAGGATGCAAGTACTACAGAACCTAGCAAGCAAAACAAAACAGAGGGAAAAAGGAAGAATGATTGGATGAAGGAGAAATAGGAGAAAGAAAAGAGGAAGAAAAATTAGAGGAAGGGGAAGAAGATGAAGATTCATATAAAGCTGCAGCCATCACCGCTGCTCATCATTGCTGGATGACTTATCACTGGTCATTGATCAGCCTATTGGCTGTTACTAGGTTGGTGGTGGCCTTTGCTAGACTCTCACATGTCCCACATGGGGCTCAAATAATAGAAAAGGGGAAAAGAAACTCTCGAAGAATTAGGGTTGAAGCAGGCTTGGCCTAGGCAGCCCGGACAAATTAAACACCTAGGCAGCTGCCTAGGATCCTAGATGACCACTTTTAAAAACATTACTGTGTTGCCTTGCCATCACTACGGGTTTTTTTTTTTAATTCTTTTACATTAGTGGTGATCATGATCGCTAGTTGATGCTTTTCCTTAAACAGGATGACATTTCGCATGCTAAGCCAAACATAGCGAACCTTTGGACATGCTGTCACTTTTCTTTTCGGTATATCTTCAGAATATTTTTGAACCACTTGGTGGTGCTTGGTGCAGTGATAAATCCTATCAACTTGTTCTACTTTCGTTTTTTTAATTATTATATTATTGGTGATTTAAATGTAGCATAGAACCAGATCAATTACATCATCCACATGCTGCAATTTCTTAGAACATCCTCCTCCAGTGTCTGTTGCCAATTTGAACTTGTAATTCACTAGACACTCCAGTGTTTGTTGCCAATTTGAACCTGTGATTCGCTAGATATCTATCTTGACAAGAGAGGTGAAGGGCTTTCTTTCTTCCTTCCTTTATTTTTGCTTGAATGTTGAAAAATTCCTCCCAAACTATGGAACTTAATTCTGCTGTTTAATTTGTACCGTATCAACTCTCTTAAACACATTAGTCTGTCTCTGAAATATGGGTTGGGGTGGCATGTAACTGGTCCCAATTAAGTGGAATGATGTTTGTTGGGCATGATGAGTGATGTTAGCATGTCAGCCTTAGATTTTTGAACTGGTCAAGTTCTTTTGCAGCTGCTTTTGTGCTTGTGATTGCTATGCTATGCTAACATTGATTACTATGCTATACTGCTGATCTCAAAAGATGCAACTAAGCTCTGAGCTATTTTGATGAAATAATATAAAATTTTTTTTATTCTTCTTCTGTAGGTTGAAGCAAAGAAGCAAACATTTTCTTCGTTTGATGAATTGTTAGAAAAGTCCGATAAGCCTGTGTTGGTTGATTTTTATGCAACCTGGTAAGGAGTTATTTATTCAAGTGAATTACCTGTTTTCACATCGTGATTGATAATCACCCCTGGTATGTTATGATTAATCCATTGCTTTTGTTCTTTACAATTTTATTTTCATTGGCTGCTTAAGCTCCTCCTTGGTGATGAGCTATATTCCTATCTGTGATAAAAAGGAAGTAATGATGATGTCTACAGCTTCTATCATTAAGCAAAAATGACATAAATCAGTGGATTCTTTTTTCAAGTTAAAATTTGTCTCTCTTTCTGAGCTTTTGTGCCTCTTTCCCAAGGTGGGCAATGAAGATGTCTAATTGAAAAAAAAAAAAAATTGGAAAAGGGCATATCACTTATCGGCGGGTTCTTTATTAGGACCTTCTACAAATTTTGAAATATTTCATTTTACTTAATCCTTTATATAACCCATGGTACCATCAATGTGTGAATTCTATTTTTTACTTTTTTTTTTGAGCAAATTCCTTCCTTTGTTTTTGTTTTGCAGGTGTGGTCCATGCCAATTCATGGTTCCTGTTCTTGAAGAAGTGAGTGCAAAATTAAAAGACAAAATCCAAGTGGTCAAAATTGATACAGAGAAGTACACAAACATTGCAAACCGCTACAAAATTGAAGCACTGCCTACATTCATCATTTTCAGGGATGGGAAGCCCTGTGATCGCTTTGTAAGATAGAACTAATCCATACACTGCATCAAATTATTTCAACTACAGCCCTAACTAATTTTCTTATTTCTGATTGAGTTATATCTTTACTCATCTGCATGATCCTACCTTGACTATGCTTATTTTGCTGGCTCTCTATCTGGTTCATATTCAGGAAGGTGCTATGTCTGCTAATGCGCTTATCCAACGCATTGAGAGTGTTCTTGCAGTCACACAATAGCAAACATGGTAAGCTTTTCATGTGTCAAGACTAATGGAATGTCGTTAATGGTGACTAGTTTATTTGTCTAGTTTTTGTTCAAGAAATTAATTGGTTCTGTGGAGGACATAACTTGTATTAACTTGTTGATATAGTGCTTGCTTTGTCACAGTTGATCGCTTCATTTTCATCTACTGAAGCTACTCCTTTTCATGGTTGAGTAGGACTGAATTATGAGCTGGATGGGTATTCTATAAGCATGTCTCAGGAGTTGAGGTGTTGGAGTGCAGGATGATTCCTCCAAGAGTGAAACCATCTGACAAAAGCATATAGCCCTTTCTTTTCAGCTTTGTATCATACAAAATACTACACCAACTGATTTTGCCTGTGATATTTACTTGTTAGCACTGCTGGCCTTCGATTCATTTTGATTCAGTGTGTTAAGTAAATCATCAGGCTGAAGTGTTACGAAAATGTTAAATTCTGTTTGTTCTAAATGTTTGAGAATGGTTATACTGGGAATTTGTTAAATTTGAAGGGTGCAGTTTGAAGGATCTATTATTATCAGGGCATGTTTGTGATGCTAAAGACGTCAATCCTTTCAGATTCCTCGATTATTGACAGTCTCGCATGCTGTTTGTTTTCTTATGCTTTTATTTAAGTGAAAAAAGGGTCACCAGCTTATATAATCTGGCACTTTGACGTGGAGAATGGGGGGATTTTTCCTCTTGATTAGGGATCACTAGCCATCTCTAGGTGATGACATCCACCTGACCTTTTCTTCTTTTTGTTATTATTATTTGTCTTCTGATTATTTTCTTTCATGGTGACCGTAAATGCTCACTCGAAGGAAGCAACTTTTCACTTGACATATTTTAAACCTCAAAATCAGGCTTGTTGGTTCATTTCTCAGTTCTTGTGCAAATGATTCATCATTTTCTTTTTCAAGGTGAATGGGTGTTGTGTTAGGGTAGGATGAGCAGGTCTCTTTACACTGCTATATATAATTCAGTACGGACTATTTAATTTGCTAAGGGAATTTATTCTAAATGTGATGTGAGTTCTAAAAAGTGCTAGCTTATCGAAGCAGTAATATTTTTTAATTAGTAGTAACATATGTTACGAAATTTTAGGAATGTAACCTGAGGAATTAAATCATAACAATGAAAAGTTTGAGAATAAAATAATTTTTGAGTGAAAGTTTGAGGGCCAAAAGTATAATTTAAGGGGAAAAAAAAAAAAGAAAAAAAAGCAAACACCGCACATTATTTAGCCAGTGCAGGAGAATAAATGTAGTCTTATTCAAAGTTTCACATGAGGGTCAACTACACCGAGATATGAATCAGAAATTTGTTGTGCACAGAACACCACCAAAGAATGTTATGCTCTTTCTTGGGATGAGTTCAAAGTAGCACCTACGAGGATTCTTGGATGGAATCCTGGCCATCTTTAACTCAAGGCTTCTCATCACTGGTGGGCGAGAAACTACTGATTTTGCTAAGCCAAAGTGTACTGAATGCAAATGCCAAGCAGACATGTCCGTTGAGAAAGAGTGCATCCTCTCTCTTTTTGCTGTTCATTGCCTCATCTTCATCCGTTAGCTAATAAGCATACGCTATAGTCCGCCAAACTACTAGGTGGATCATGTCAAAGCTCTGGTATGTGGTATTAGCTTGTGCTTGTGTTGGCTTTTTCTTGGGGACCTGATCTGATTAATGTACATGCTGTGCTATTAGTAGTGTCCATGAGAACCTTTCAGTTTATGCAGCAGGACTAAATAGCCATTGAAGCATCATGCATTGTCTACCTTGTTCATCAGCTAACACACACACACACACCAGTGCTGTCTACAAAAATTGCAACCAGCTTCTGTAATGGGGCTTTTAATCATCAGTGAATTGGTTTGCATATTGCATTTCTGATCAGTACAAGAGCTCACGCATTCAAGATTTATCATTTTTTTATTTGTTATGTTAGCTTCACAAAGACATTTTTATCATGTTGAGCTCTCGAGGATCTTGATTTGAGCAGCATAATTTTTGTTTATAACCTTTGGTTAACAGGATTTTATCCAAAATGTTTTTCGAATGCTTCTTAACTCGCCTTTTGCTTTGAATAAAGGTGCAGCACAAATGACCATTACTTATATAAATTATTGCAAAATTCTTTGTACACCATGTGCGGTGCAGAAAATTTTTATCGCACGCTCTCATTCGTCCATATGGAGCGGCATCTCTGAAGAAGAACGGGACGTGCATTAATAAAATGAGATGCCGTTTCACATGAACAAATAAAAGTGTGTGATGAAAATTTTCTGTACTGCATGCGATGCATAAAAAATTTTTCATAAATTATTTCATCCATGATATGTTGGATCTCCCACTATCGCAGAATATTGGAAAGAACTCCAAGTAGCCAACATACCTTTATGCCTTGTGAATTTTGTCTTTAATGATAATGGAGAATCCTGGTTAAGTCATCAGATTTCTGGACTTCAAGCATAATCCAAAATGACATGAAGCCGTCTCGAATCCGATGCTTATCATTTCAATGCGCCAACATGTCTAGCCTGGAAGAAATCAATTGCATTCGGAGTTTGGAGCTTGCATTGAAATTCATAAATTTAATAAAAATATATTTATATATATATATACAAAACTTGAATTATAACCTATATAGTATACTATAAATTTTTATTTTATATAAGCATATATAACCTTATCTTTCAAGATAGCTTAAAGAAGATCTCATGGTACTTCTAAGGCCCTGATCCTAAAGTAATCCAGATGACTAGAAAGTTCAAAAAAAAATTTTATTTTGTGAGAAAAAGTTTTTGATAAAAAAAGAATTATTATAATTTCAAAGTTTGGTAGAAAATAATACTTATAATTTTTAGATATTCTTAGTAGTGAATTTTTTTTTATTACCCGTCATCCATGGATGTGGTTCAATGGCCGAACCATATAAATCCTTTTTTTTTATTTATTTTACTTTCTTCCTTCTCATTGATCTTTGATCCTCCATGCACCTCCTACCATAACATTCAAGTTAAATGATGTTCTACATGTTAAATTTATTTTGTTTATTTTTATTTATTTAGTTATCAACAAACCCATGTTTATTTGCACGGAGCCTTAAATTTCATTCAGGTTCCATTACTCAACTAATTATCAATCTTTATCAACATATCTACAAAGCATTATATACCATTCAGCTCGCATGGGCACTGTACCTTCTTTAAGAATAACCATCACAAAGCCTTAGGGGCGACTGCAACACCAGGACCAATAACCATAAGGCCACCATAATCTTTCTAAGTTGTGGATAAAAGTTTTTAGTGAAGGCTTTTTCCTAAAAATTGCTAATATTTGCTCAAAACAGAATGTCAATAACATGGTTCCATTATTGCATGCTTCAACCACTTCAGATTTCCAATGTGCGAGAATAAAAAACAAAAAAAAAAAAAGGGTCATGACTCATCTAAAATAATGAAATATTCTTTTTAGAATAAAGTAGTTCAACTAAATTGATTTAGATTTTAGATATATTTATCTAACCTTTTTCACAGCACAAGGGATATCAAGTTCTTTCACGCTTTCCATGTTCAAAAAAAATTGATAATTAAAAAGAATTTAAATTGATCAACAAGATGAATAAATTCCCTTCTTTTGTGCAGGCTCGCTATAAGTTTATTGGCAGAATATAACAACATTTAGCTTAGCATGTATTCTCTGCTCCTGAGTAAGACCGTGTAAAGTTGTAATACAATCAACTCTTTCAACCACCTCAGAAAGGTTGAATGGAGAAGAAAAAAAGAGAAAAAAAAAAGAAATAAAGAAAGAAAGGAGAAGAATCGAGCAGACCCTTCAATGAATCCAAGTGTCATAGCATTGAAACATCCAATAAGGAGTTAATGAATAAAATTAAAAAATTTGAATCTTTTTAACCTGCGATTTTTTTTATGGCAAAAAATAAAAAAAAAATTTCTAACAGTGTCGGTACTATACGACGACTTTTCGTTTATCCGATTCACGTGCTCGTGCTGAAGGCCGCATCCAAGACTTGGCAAGCCACTGTCCACGTAACACCTCGAGGAACCACTACTTCAACATGCCCGGGGTGGAAGAACCCTCTTGTTCCATTCTCCAGTGTTTGTTGACCTGCCCCAACTCTGGTACCACCGGGAGGTTTATCTCATGCTTCTCTCGGTCGCTCTACAATTACGATAGCTCAAAGTTCATAAAGGTCTTGAAAATTTTTGAAAGGTCCAAAATGGATTAGGTCCTTGAATGCATTGTTTGATCCTATATTATGAATTTCAGCACACTGGCTTTTATTGTTAAATAGTTAACAAAAAAAATCAGTCTTCACATAAGATATTTTTAAATAAATTCGATCTAACATGCGGCTTTTAAATTAAGCCAATTATGTATCCAAGTAGAGTCATGGGCCTTGGAATGCAAATAGAGTCAACAAAGTGTTTGCTTATTAATCTGATTTATAAGTTATATGGTAGACTAGGCTTACTTAAGGATTTATTTGGATTAGCTGTTGAATATCCAAAAATTGATTGTTGGCATTAGTTAGTTAGAGTAGTTGTTGGATTCAACAACTGCTTTGAGGGTCAAAATAAAAATTATAAAGATGTAACTACCCCTATTAATCAAACCAAATTTTATTTATTTATTTATTTTTATAATAAATTCTCTTCCCTTCCAAAAACAAATCCTTTGCCTTACATTATAAAATTACTTTTAGTTTAATGATATTGAAAGTTCAATTTCATGGGCATGAGATTACTTATTTATCAATAATATTTTAATCCTTTTTTTCTCTCTTTATTTACATAACACATAACTCATTAAGTAATTATGAAAAATAATGTATTATATTAAAAAATATATTTCTATTAATCATTTAATACTTTAACAGTAACAGCTGCAATAATTCAATAAAATATTTTATCTATTATTATTAGTTATCAACTGTTTCTCAATAACTGACCTAAATAAGATCCAGGATGGTTTACCTAGTTTCAAATGTTGGAGTAGATGATTTGTTTGTGGTTCTCAGGTGTTGAGGTCAAACGGGACAAATGAATAACCATCATCATATTTGTGCAATACGGAAAGCCAGACATGTGTCACGAAATCCCAGTGAGCTCGGCAAACGAGTACCCAAAATAAATACAAGCAAGCCACCACCCTTGCGTTTATCCAGTGGAGGTTCCCAAGCCGACAAAAGCTTCGATTACACGACAAAAGCTTTCGTCCCCCCCACAACGGAAGGCAGCTGCTGTCGGCCCATCTCTCACTACCCTCAACGATGCGTGTTCACATCTCACTAGAACTGGTACAAGGATCGGACGGCCTGGATCGATCGATTGTAACTAGTGGTGCGCGTTAGGAGAGGGTGGAGCCCTCTACGACCAAGGATGCCAGAGGATATTCCGGGCATTATCCTTGCCGACACTGCCCCTGGATACCATATCCCAACTACCGCATTTAGCGGGTGGGGTCACGCCCCGGTTCGTTGCCTCTGCGGGCCCCCGCCAGCGAGACCACTCACGTGACTCGAAACGAAGGCCTTCTTGCCGCCCTTCGCGCGGGTGGCAACCTCAACTCCTTGGTGAACGAGTGGATGCCGTCTCCACTCACGTGACCAAAGGATGCCAGAGGATATTCCGGGCATTATCCTTGCCGACACTGCCCCTGGATACCATATCCCAACTACCGCATTTAGCGGGTGGGGTCACGCCCCGGTTCGTTGCCTCTGCGGGCCCCCGCCAGCGAGACCACTCACGTGACTCGAAACGAAGGCCATCTTGCCGCCCTTCGCGCGGGTGGCAACCTCAACTCCTTGGTGAACGAGTGGATGCCGTCTCCTGTGACCCACGGAGAATGGGATGTCCCAAAATTATTGGATGCCGTCTACCAGTCATGACGTCGACTATGAAAACGAAGCGCTAAAAGAAGTCAAGATGGGTTAAATCATTGCCTTTAAGGGACGGGATCCTCGCTGCCTGGGCTTCGTGCGGTGGAGTGCCGTCCATGCTCCGGCCACCGAGTATGGTCGAGTCGCCACGTGTCTCACCTAAATCTTATCTATAATCCATGCATACATCGGTGCTTAATAAATTCTTTTTAATTTTTTTAAATACATCCTATATCATAACCATTCCTATTTGGAATACAACATGCCATCTAATTATAAACATTAGTACAAAACTTGCATCGCAAAAGAATCGCACCTTGCCTTAAATTGACCTCCGACATGGATGCCACCTTCCGATTGAATAATTTCATGTCAAAAAAAATTACTGTATAATTTTTATAAATTTAAATTATTTGCAAATGAAATATACTTGTGATTATCTATCGATTAGCATATTGAAAAATAGCTCGAAGGATCATTCACCCAATACAAGAAGTAGCGAATGACTCAAAATTTATAGTAATACTTCCTGATGATGGACCGTTCATTACACTATTAGCACTAGCGTTTGTATGGATGTATTGCGAACAAATAATTAAAACAAATCTTAATATACTTTTTATCACCAAAGTTTCATTTAAAATTTATTTTGCTCTTCAAATTCTCAGCTATTACAATTTATATCTCTGATGATCCTTTCCACCATATCAATTAAAATTAATAAAATAATCAATATATTTATTTGATGTAAACGCATGCCATATAGCATATTAGATTATTAGAAGCTTAAATGGTAGTGTATATATTAATATTAAAATGATATATAAATTATTTTATTAATTTTAAATGATGAAATATTAAGAATATAATATTTTTAAAATATGAAAGCCTTAACTCTATTTGAAGCTTTTAAGGTTCGAAATGAATTTTTAAGTGAGAGTTTAAGGATCAAAAATATCGTTTGACCTTATAGCGACGTATGCAATACGTGTGGTTAAGTTAACACCAATTAACTTAATGACCAATAAATTAATTTCTATATCCAGCTCGAAGGACGAATCAGATCCGTGGACTCAGCAAATCGGCACCGTCCATGCTACGCTGTACATCACCTCCCCTCCTATAAATAAACCCTCGTCCCGTCCCGGCCTTCCAGCGCCCTTCTGCTAATTAATAATTGTTCCCTAAGCAATCACTCACCGATGTCGGAGGAGAAGCACCACCACCACCTCTTCCACCACCGCAAGGAGGAGGAAAAGCCCGTGGAGTACTCCGAGACGGACACCACGTACGGCTACAGCGGGGACACCGCCTACGGCTCGAGCGGCGAGACCGCCTACGGCTACAGCGGGGACACCGCTGGCTACGTCCAGACGACGAAGGTGGTCTCGGAGACAAACGAGGACGAGTACGAGAAGTATGAGAAAGAGGAGAAGCACCACAAGCACAAGGAGCATCTCGGCGAGATGGGCGCCGTCGCCGCCGGCGCCTTCGCTCTGGTATTATTTATCTTCTTTCACACCTTAATTTGTTCCCCAAGTACACCACGCCTTCCTCGTCTTCGTGTCTTGTCTCTCTCCACCAGACTGGGATTTTAGAATTTAATCGGTAAATAAACAATTTTATTTTATTTTATTTTATTTTTATGGCAACTGTAATTTTCCAGTATGAGAAGCATGAGGCCAAGAAGGATCCGGAGCAAGCACACAGGCACAAGATAGAGGAGGAGATCGCCGCGGCGGCGGCGGTGGGCAGTGGAGGGTACGCCTTTCACGAGCACCATGAGAAGAAGGAGGCCAAGGAGGAGGAGGCTGAGGAATCCCATGGGAAGAAGCATCATCACCTCTTCTAGAGAGAGGATGGAGCCTTTGTTTCTGTCTGATTTTATGATATGTATGCACGCGTGGCATGGGATTGCGATGGTGTCCAGAGTGGTGTGTTTTGGACTGGCGCCTAAAATAAGTGCTGGCCTGTTTTGTCCTTTTCATGTTTCGGTAATGGATGTGCATCTATTTCTATGTGAAAGTTTCATGAGGTTTATCCTCAAACCAGCTTAATATAATTTGGTTTATCATACCTGGTGTATCGATCAGATAAATTAAAATCACAATTCATTCCGGACGGCGACGGCTGGAAGATGATTCAGTGCTGCTAAACATAATTTGGTATGATATTAAATGGGTACGGAATAATTTTTACTTCTAATCAAATCATATTAGTTTAGAGATGGTTCACTGCCTATATATATAACAAGAAAGAGCGTAACGTCTCAAAAACTTAACACTCAAAAGCATTTATCATATCTAATTAATTAAGTTCAAGAAGAAATTTTAAACACTGCACTATCATATTAGTTCTTTTCAAACCATCGCCCAATTAACTAAATAATTTATAATCTTATTAGCCTCTTATAAACATGAACAAGAAAATTGTGGAATAGAAGATACGACACCTATAATATCTATGAGAAAAAGATGAAACCAATCAAAATGCCCTTGAATCCAAAAAAAAAATGCAATAGAAGGATCCCTTTCTAAGATCACATTAGAGTATTGAAACTTTAGTATTGTTTCTTGCAGCCAACCCAAGCTACTGTCAACCCTGCAAAAGACACTATATTGGTAGTAAGAGAACTACTAGAACGTCAATAATATGCCTAAGATCATTTTTGATAATTATACCCGCTCTAGTGAAGTCAGGATAGACTGAGTCATCAATTTTAATTTAAGAAATCGTGGTTGTAGGGACCCAATCAGGCTTGGATGGCTTCTCTTCACAGTAAAACTTATTCCTATCCTTCCATATCCATCATAGTACATAAATTAATCTTATTTGATCCTTCAGTACCCTTGCATCATGGCCTTTAAAGAAAAGAAACTTTTGTGCTTAATGAAAGTTTTGACTGTAGCCAAAGCTATAGTGTGACAAAACCTTTAACACATGAGAAGATCTCATACAAGTAAAGAACAAATAGTTAAGATATCCATCATAAATTTGCCATCTACTCCAAACCAGAGATACTAAAGGAATTTATTAGGCCAACAAAGCAGAAGTAGGGATACCCTTATGCTAAACCTTCAATAGAAAATAAAGAATACAATGCTAATCCTTTAAACACCACATCTTTCTAGCATCAAATTTTAGATCAGGATTCCCCTTACATCGGAGAGCCTCATGGATATCTTAAATAAAGACTTTAGACTTGTAACTGGAGCCTCAATAAATTACATCCTTTTCATCAATCACATTTAATAGAATATTAATGATTTCTTATCGACCTTAGTAGGATCGCTACGACTAACCGATTAGAGTAAATGAGATGGCACATCTTTTTGTGCGATTATAGATGAGATAACGTGTCTTTCTATGCTTTTATAGTGCCCAATAGTGTTGAGATTATTTACAGTGGTGTGGGCAAAACAACGTAGAATTTGCCTATATTTAATACCATCGGTCGTCTTTGGTTTTTTTTTCTTCCTCCAGTTTAGCTCTACAATTAAGGAAAAAATTTAACGAGGGATTTCAATATAATTTTTTACCTCAAGTCTATCAAGTTCGGTTCTTCGTCCCTCTCTTTCTTCCCATCTTCCGGCTCTCCTTTCCCTCGCGCTTCTTTTCCTCGATTCTATGGCGAACGCTGGCTCTTCTCTAATCCGAAATCGCCTCAGATGGTCTCCCGCCTCCATCTCAAGCCTTAAGAACTCCGACCTTGGAGCAGCCTACCGGGGCGGTAAAGGAAGAAAACGGGAAGAAAAGTTCTCCAATCAAGAGTGCGATCTCTGTCATAATCTCGGATCCGCCTTACATTAAGATCTTAACTTTCAATGGAACTCTGAAATGGTGGTGAAAACCCTTGCATTTGTCATCCTCCACCCTAAGGCCTTTGATTGGATCCCTTTCTCCTCTTTTTGTTACAAGTCGAATCATTTATCAATCCAAAATACAGCATTTCCAAAGTAGATTTGATTTTCCTTTTCGATGTTGGGGATAATGGTGTGATGTTTGTCGTCTGAAATTTCTTGCCATTGGTATGTTTTAAAGAAAATGTGGTGTTTCTGTAGAACTTGGATGTTTAATTCAACTTCAAGTGTAGCCTAAGCTAAATAGTTATTGGGAAATTAGAAATATCTATTAGTATGATAGGAGATTATTTTCTTCCACCTTCGTTACATGGATCAGATCAATTATGATTAGGTCCTTCTCCTTCAGCGTGGAGAACTTCACTCCGTGGAGTGGCACGCTTCATGTTCTTGCTTTATAATTCAAAGACATTCCCATCCTCCAATGTAATGTAGCTGCGCAAATCTCTCTTGGCAGTCAAGCCTATCTAGATTCAGGGTTGGTCTTTTATTTATTATTGGCCTTCTTTATGCTTCCATTTTTTCGTTTTTACTTTTTCTCCCAAGGATTGGAAAGCAAACCCGGCCACGTACAAGCATTCTTAGAGCCTAACTGTAATATTTCAAAAATAATCACACATAAGATAAAAAAGAAATATATTATATACTTATAACTCAAGTTTATCTGTTACCCATTAACTTCTACTCGAGTTTTTGATTTATATGGTTTCGATCCGCTAACAAATTAATTGGATCAGCAGATAGGCTTGAACATTACAAATGGTACAGAACCGAATCAAGTCCCGTCATAACGTGGAGCTACACTTATAGCACCAACGATCCGGCTCGAAGTAAATTCTACCTTTTTTCCTACATTGGATGAAAAAAAAAAAGTATTATGTGCTTGTAGCTCAAATTTACCTGCTATTCATTAACTTCGACTCAAGTTGTTGGGTCATGTGGTTTCGGTCAGCTAATGGATTAATTGGATTAGCAGGTGGGTTTAAAGTGTTACACTAATATTACTCTGATTCGATGCCTGTATAAATAATTCTATGGTGGGAAATATGTAAAAATATAATACCGGAGTTCCGTTAGCAGTTATCTTTTAAATGCTAATTGGCAACATTATCTAATTCAGACACTTCACCTTATACCATTCTCAAGTTAGGATGAGTAATTTTAGAGAAAATGCTTAAAGAAATAAAACTTTGAAAGATTACCATGAAAGAGTCACCCTAGGTGAAATACTATAATCATCTGATTTGCCGTGACTGGACTCAAGGGAACGAAGATTAGTTAGAGAGAGAGAGAGAGTCATGGTTTCTTGGTGGAAATATATTAACAAGTTGCTAAATGCTACTGCACGGCTGCAAGGAATTGAAGAATACCGGCCGACCTAAATTGGACTTATGTACAGTGAAGACAACAGTAATGCAACCCACAAATAACTATAATTAGAACATAGGATCTCTCCTAAATTGGAGAAGATCCTGATCGATGCTTGGATTAGGCTGCATGTAGGCATTTGAAGTAATTTAATTTTTTCAAAACTTTATCAAAGCAGAAAGATCTTTGCTCAAAACTTTTGGACTTTAAGCAATCCTAGCATAACTTAGAAATCTCACTTAAAAAGAATATTCAACTAATTTAGGAGCCGTTTGGTTCATAAGAATGATCTCCTGTAATTAAAATCAAAATCATTGGGAGATGTGAAATTCGAATCCTTCGCTCAAGATTACAAATTTATTTCAGGCAATTATAGCCCAACTCTCTCCTCTCTTTTTCCATCCTTTCTTGTTGACACTCCTCTCTGGCTTCTTAATTGAGTTGTGGCATATTTTTTACCACTTCTTACTAGATTCCTATGAGTTGTGGCATATTTCTAACAAACCTATTTTGCCTTTGTCTCATAGTTAGTATGATTTTGCAAATATTTGCTATAATTTTTTATTCATTTCTAGCATATTCATTTGAAATATAGCCTATCTAAACTTCTAATTTCGATTTCAATTTTCATGTGAAGGAAAATGAATAATTCCAATTCTAATAGAATTTAATTTTGATTTGATTTTGTTTATAGTGTTGAACTAAACAGGCCCTCATCTCTTTTCATTGTCCCTTTAAAATTGGTAAGTTAAAGCATAACAATTAATGCAGCAACTAAAAAGTTTAACACTAATGAGTGATATATTTATTATTTGATTGAGATTTTTGATTCAATAAAATTATATATATTGGGGGTCATTTGAATAATCACACTCAATAATTAGAAGCCTTGTTTCAGGTGTTAGATGATATGTCTCCTATGCAATCATAGTGTGTGAAGGTTTCTCTTTCTTTCTCTAAATTGTAGAGAAAAGATATTTTTCATTTGCATGAAACCAATCATAAATTATGATCCCAATTAGCAATACCAATATGGACAGAAACAAGTACTGAAGATTTCTTTTTTTTTTTTTCTTTATGAACTATGATGAGAAAAAATCTAACGAGGATAATGAGAAGCATTCTAATAACTTTATCAACTCAATCAATTGGCGCTCACAAATCATCATAATGTATTATAATAATACATTAAATATAATTTTACTAAATTGATAAAAAGAAAAATTCTTTACTCTACGGAAGGCAAGGCTCCACAATCATAGGAAATGACATTCATAATCCTAGGAAAAATAAATCGATAGAAAAGCCTGTCCCTAAAGAACTTTGCTATCCCCGACCACCATGAGGTCCCATCAAGCCCACCTAATTGTACCCACCCAGCCACATAGGCTGCAGTCACCAGCCCTGCCACACGCCACCTCCTCTCCGTAACATATCTTTTGATCCCGTTGGACATAAGGAGAGCCCCACCCCAAGCGAGCCTAATGTTTCGAGCGAGCACTACAGCATCCTCTAGGGCGGAGCAGCCACCTTGGCCAATGTCCGGTGTCATAGGGTGGAAGGCATCCCAGCAACAGTGACGCACCCTTTATGGGCGGGCCCCAATAGGATGTCCCATGGGACACGCAACATTAGTGGGGCCCAAGTCAAGGTGGTAATGTCGGTGTGGGCCACCACTTTTAGGTACTTGGTTGATAAGTTTTTGGCTAGGTTCTCCATCACTTCTTGGAGGATCAGCTCTGGGTCTCTTCCTATCTCTCTATCTGTACATAATTGTCACAAGGGTTAGTATTTCATAGTTAATTGATAATTGCAATAATTTTTACTTATAATTTTAAATCATGTTTCACTATAAATGTATTGTGTCCATATGCACGCATATGCATGTAAGAAACAAAAATTTCATATATGCTCAAGGCTAAACTATACAATTGTTGATAATTAGGCAAGTATAATGTGATATGATCATTTTGTAACTAAGCTTTATTAGACTAATAGCTTGCTTGGGTGAGGAAGTTTGGATGTTAAGACAATATGATCTGCTAGAAGTATGTCATCAAAATTTTGCATCATGAACCTCATATATCATATAAATAATAGAAAATGCTGCAATTTGGCCAAGATCATCGAAAATACTATAATATTTATATAAGAACAAAACCAATCCGTACATATTTGCATGACACCAATTCAAAGAGGAAAGGTTTAGGCTAGCAAGTCTAATAAATTTATCAACTTATTTTTTTTAAAAAAAAGCAAGAATCTGTATTTAAGGTAAAGTTGTGAGCTAACTTTGATTGTATTTTCAAGGTAGCTAAGATGACTTGAAAATTGTGATGATAGAGACAAATCTTATTGTATAAATAGGGTTAGAATTAAACTAAGTTTGCCACCAACCTATCGGGTTAGTAACCTTAGGTTAGTCTATAAACATGACCTGAACGGATTCGTTCTTAAGTTATAGAGCCCAAACAAAAATCAATTCTGATCTAAACCTAACTCAAAGTTTGACTTAGAGACCAACTCAATTAGACCGACCTAAATTCTAACCCTAACCAGCCTCCACCTCCACTCCTACACCTCTTCTTGATCTCTCTCTCACTCTTCCAAACTTACCCATCCCCTCTCCCTCCTCTCAACACCTGTCCCACTCCTACACCATCTCTCTCTCTCTCTCTCTCTCTCTCTGTGTTGGGGTGGGCTCAACACCTGTCCCACTCCTACACCATCTCTCTCTCTCTCTCTCTCTCTCTCTCTCTCTCTCTGTTGGGGTGGGGCGGGGGGGCTCTCAATGCCCAACCTAGTCTCACAATGCCTCTCTCCTTCATTCCCCCTCGAATGCCCAACCTAGTCTCATAATGCCTCTCTCTTTCATTCCCCCTCTTCGAACGCTTCCTATGTCCTCTCTCTCTTCTTAGTGCCCATCCCACTCTCCACACCACCCCTTGATATCTCTCTTGAACTCTTCTTGTTTGACCAAACTTAATGTTGATAACTGATTGTGCCTCACACTCTCTCTTACCATCTATGCCATCATCACTGTTGAGAAGGTTTTGGAGCCAGAAGAGGAGGAATATGCTACCAACTCCATTCACCATGCCAAGCTCGAGCTTGGATTGGGCTGTTTTTGGTCATGGGCCTATTTGCACTCAAGTTTAGCTTATGTTTAAATTCAAGCTGGACCTGAGATTGAGCCTTTAAAAAATTTTCTGCTCTAGATCTGGCATAAAGTTTGAAACAAATGTCACACCAAACTTGGGCTACATAAAAACTGACCCGAGCCAGTCTAGCTCCAACCTTAGCCAGGAACAACTCTTTATATTGTGGCATCCATTTTCCATAGTCTTCATTCATCACGAAGAGGAGCATGCTTCGAACACATATCATAGGACAATACCGAGAAAAGACTAACAAGATATAGGTGTGCTTTCAACTATACGAATTGGGTGAGTGCCATCAGGTTATAACCTAGAGGTTTCAACTTTCAATCACAATGGTATGAAATGGAGCAAGTGTTGTTCAAATTGTGTTGTCTTGTTAGCTTGTTAATGCATCTTAATTGAGATTTAGGCACATGAAATAACTATAATATTAACTTAGATTTTCTAGATAGGTGAGGTGAGAGACTTACCTCTTTCGGTGGTATAGTAGGTAATGAACCAATAAATCTCTGTATTGTTGAGAGGAACAAACCCAGCCCTTTTGCCACCCCCAAGGAATTGTTGGACTTCATCCTTGAAACCATGGCCTTCTGGGAATACGGCTAAACCACGAATAGCAGAACGACCGGAATCAATGGGAGCCTTCAATCCCAACCACTGCGCCACCACGGAATGCACACCATCACACCCGATCAATACCTGCCATCATTGATACCATGAAGTCATGAGAAAATCATATTTGTTTCAACAACGATCAAATTGGAGGGTGTCTTGATGCTCTCATCACGCCATTCTGCCCAATAACTAGAGCCTTTAGATTCAATTCTTCAATGGGAAGTCTACAAGCATTTGAATCTAGATTTTTATAATTACGGTGGGCTAGCATAGGATTAATTATTCCTTGCTATCAAAAAGAGAGAGATGGAGAGGAAGAGAAGGAAGAAGGGATTTTTTAACAATCTGGCAATCACACATCTTGTTGAATTTGCTAACTTGGATGATTTTTTAGAGGTAAAGGTGATAAATCATGTCAAGGGCCATAGATGGATGGTATCAACTTAAAAGTATAATAACAAATGAATATATCCGAACCATATCAAAAATATATTTTAGATCCAAACCTATCTTGTGTATTATATGGCTTACATGATATAACCCATTGAACCAATTTAATAATTAGATCATATTCGGGTTGATATAAATACATGACCTAGTTTCAATTGGTGTTACTTAAAGCCATATTTTACTCCAACTTGTATAACTTGTGTAACTTATTTATTACTAATTCAATCATAAAATAATTATATATTTATAATCATAACTATAACATAAAATTGTATAGCAATTCATTTTCATCCGTTGGATTCTATAATGATCTTAACAGTTAGAAAATTAAAGGATGAAATTAGCTTGGATAAATTAAATAAGTCTAGCAACTTATGTCCAAATTTGCATGTCATATTATACGAATTGATCTATTTAATAATTAAATCAATTGCAGATCAATTTAAAATTAGCATGCCAATTCGAAATTAGTATGTCAATTTGAGACGTAACTTGTTTATTAACCATATTTAACGGATCAATTCGATTTTAACCCCAAATTTTTTTATGCTTAATCTAAACCCACTGACTTCTTATTGAGTTTGAGCCATATTCCTGGCCATACCCAAATTGCCACTCCTAACCAGTGGTTATGATCATGGTGCCAAATTAGATTCAACCATAGAATCAAGTGGTCAGGTACCTTGGCTCTGATGACAGCTCCATCTTCCAAGCAAAGAGCAGTGACTACAGATGAATCTTCTTTAACTTCACTCTTTATGGAAGCTAGCTTTGAAGAGAATCTAATGGTATGAGGTGGCAGTTCCTCGGCAAGGGCCTCCAGTAAGGCCTTCCTGTGCGCTGACCTCACGCACATCCCTCCTCTGGCACATAACAAACATTTCCATCATCAGTCTCCATGGCAAAGCAGTTAACAAACAAATCATCAAATACCTGTCCTTCCAAGACATTTCCTGCGTAACTCCAGTAACAAGGTTCGTCACACGACCTCTGGGAAGGCAAGAATTTAGCCAACATCAATGATAGTCTAAGCCATTAAGTGAAGATTAGAGTAACGAGACAAAATAAGATATATATATATATATATATAGAGAGAGAGAGAGAGAGAGAGAGAGAGAGAGAGAGAGAGAGAGAGGATACGTTTTGAAAGGATTATAGACAGGATAGAGCTTATGGGCGACACCAAGCACGTCGAGCGCACGCCAGGCGTTGTCGAAGAGCGTGAGGGCGGTGCCCGTGGCGCGGAGCTCGTGACACCGCTCCAGGACCAGAGCCTGCACGCCAACCCTCTTCAGGGCCACCGCCGTCGCCAGCCCAGCAATTCCACCACCCACTATCACCACCTCATGCTCCTCCACTGCCATCTCGCTGTGCGATATTAACGAACACTACTGTTGCTTCTTGGCTTCTTTAGCTTTGGACCGACACAGAGAAGAGTCCTGCCACGGCTTGCTCATTTATAGATGTCGATTCGCGATATCCAAGAAATAAGGCAAGAGAATCTGTGGCACGGTCGGCGAAGGGTCTTCGTAGCCGTCGCCGGCCGTCGTCTGAGAATCTCAGGAGTTCTTCCTTAGCCTTTGCAGAACGTTGAATAAGAACAAAGGTCATTAGCGGTTGAAATAGTTCTGGCCCATCTCTCTCCCTCTTTCTCTCGCTCTCGTGGTTACCGGAAGCTCCAAGCGCGTGACGATGCGAAACGCCGGACGGTGAATTTTATATCATTCAACTTTCGAATTTTATCCCAAGAGGTCAGTAGATCCAATCATGGTTAGTATAGTTTTTTAAATTATTAAAAATTAAAATATTATATTTTATAAATACTCTATTTGATTACTTAAAAATTTTAGATTAATTGATTTTATTTAATATTTTATATTCAGAAAATTTATATATTTAGAATTTAATATAATTATCGAATTTTGTAAGAATTATTTGAAATGGTATTACGTTTAACACTAAATCTTAAGCATTTATTTACAATATGTGATAAGATTTTTTTATATGAAAAAGCTAAATTACTAGTTTTGCAAATATATATATATATATATATATGTTATCAAAAATTAGATTAAGCATATATGTTTTGTTCTATCGCTTATATTCCTATATTAAGTTTCTAATGAATCATGAATTTGTATTACAATAATTTGTATTACAATATGTTTTTAAGTTTATTCGTATGTAAAAGTTGTGTATTAAGTTAAGAAAATGAATGTGAGACTTAAACAATTTGTAAACCATTTATGTATGAAATAAGATAAAATATGTTGAAGTATAAGTTTTGGTCTCTCAATCAACTATGATTCATGATATATTGTTACTGCCTTTCGGGGTTTATACAAAGACTTATTATTGATATTGAAACCCACTTCTATAGGGCATATACAGTCAAACATCATATTATGCATGTATTTTAAATTAAATTAAGTTGCTTACTTGATCTCTTTAAACATATTTAGGGGTTATTTACTGAGCTTTGCTTATAAAAGTCTTTTTTTTCTTTTCTAGAGATTGAGAAATAAGTAGGATCTCAGATAGAAGCAGATTCATGATTTAATTATTTTCCTATAATTAATTAGTTTGATCTAAGAATGTTTAGTACATCTAATACCAAGATCCCATATTAGATGTTATTGACCTTGTTTTGGAATTTGCCTAGTTTGATTTAATAAATATTGATTTATTATTGTTGGTTAAATTCATTATGTGAGAGTATTTGGAGTAAGGTGCCTTGTATGCTATGAATTTTATTCTCAAGTATGCGATGGATTGTTACGTTCTACATCTGCCATCGGACTTGACGCATGGCAATTATAGAATATCAAATTTAAAAACTTAAAGTTTTTATTCTAAAAGTATGATAATAACTCTACAGTCATAACTACGGTCACATATAAATCATGTGGTAAGGCTAGAATATATTGCCGCATTTAACCTTGCGGAGGTAGAGTCAAAAACATATCACTGTAATATTCCATGCAGAGGTGGGTTCGGTATTAATAATAAGCTTTCATACAAGCCCCAAAAGGCAAGGACAACAAGTCATTAATCATAGTTAGCTAAGAGTCGGTAGCTTATACTTAAACGTGCCGTATCTTATTTCATGTGTAAATGGTTAACAAATTGCCTAAGTCTCCCATACATTTACTTAACACATAACTTTTACATGCGAATATACCTAAAAATAAATTGTAATACAAATTCATAATTCAAAAACTTAATAAGCACTTAAGCGATTGAACAAAACATACATGCTTACTAGATCTAATTTTTGATAACTACATATATGCAAAAATTTATAAAACTAGTAATTTAGCTTTTTCATATTAAATAAATATCCTATTACATGTTGTAAATAAATGCTTAAGATTTAGTGCTAAGCATAATACCGTTTCAAATAATTCTTGCAAAATTCACCAATTATACTAAATTCTAGACATATAAATTTTTCCAATATAAAATATTTAATAAAATCAACTAATCTAAATTTTTCAAGTCATCAAAATAGAACATTTATAAAATATAATATTTAAATCTGTAATACTTTCAAAAATTACTCTAATCATCATCAGATTTACCAACCTCTTCAGATAAAATTACTAGGAACTAATTCTCAAATTTTGACTCTTGATCCTTCAACTTCAAACTTTTGTGCTATTGATTTGATATCAAAAGATTTTCATTAAGCCCTATAGAAATATTTTCTAAAGCAAATTGATTTCTTACACTGCATAAGATACTAATCTTCTGATATCAATAAACTTTTCAGTTCTGATAAGATACCGATTTCTTTAAGAAAACTAAAGCCATAAATATCTATTAATATTTAAAATAAATTTTTAACTCAAAACTAATTTTTAATTCATCTAACATAATTTTAAAATATAAAACCATATATAAAAATACCAAAATTTATTTTAAATTATTATTAATGATATTTTTATAATTTATCAAAAGTTCGTCAAATATATGCATAAATCTGCTCCTAACTTTCTCAATTAAGCTCTGATTTATCTTAATTAAACTTCAAATTAAATGATTCAAGAAGTCTTAATAATATGACATAATACCGAACATTATAAATATAAATTTAATCAAAAATTTTAATAATATAATTTTTAATTTTTTTTTAGCCCAACCTAATTAAGTTAGATCCTGAAGTGAGCTAACCGAACAGGAGGTTCTAACCAAGGATTTGTATGTGCTTGGCAACGGCTACTACGTAGAAGTTAACTCGAGGTTTCTTCTCTCTCTCTCTCTCTCTCTCTCTCTCTCTCTCTCCTTACATTTTAACCATGCAAATGAGTAACGATACAACCAGGGACCTCGATATAATTTTCTACCACAAGTCTACCGAGTTTGATTCTCCATTGCTCTCCCTTCCCGTCTTCCTACTCTTTTCCCTGGGGCTTCTTTTCTTCGAATCCATGCCGAACGCCAGCTCTTCCTGGATCCGTAGTTAATTCTCCACAAGTCTCGTGCCTCTCCCTCAAGCCCCGAGAACTCCGACTTCGGAGCTTGACCTAGAGGCGCAACTGACCGATCAATGCCGGGGCAGCCCAGGGAGAAAAGTCGTGCGATCTCTATCAAAATCGCGGATCTTGTCTTACATGAAGATCTTAGCTTCCAATTGGACTTTGAAATGGTGGTGAAAACCCTCGTTCGCTATCCTTCACCCTACTCAAATTTAGTCTCAAATTAAATGAGAAAGAAATGTGTTATATGCTTATAACTCAAATCCACTTGCTAACCATTAACTTTCACTTAAGTTTTTGGCCTACATGATTTTGGTCAGCAGATGGGTTTGAGCTAGGTCTCTTTTAAAGTAGATTTTGATTTTGCTTTTTTTACCGTTGGTATGTTTTAGAAGAGAATTGGTATTTTCTATCGAACTTGATGTTTGTTTTTACTGATAAATTCGGCTTAAGATCAAGCTTGAGCTAAAAAGTTATCAATATCTGTGAGTATGATAGGAGATTACTATTATGGTCATTTAAAAAAAAAAAAAGACAACAATTTCAGACGTGGGCTTCTCCTCCCCCTCCTCGTCCTTTATTTTTTTTTTTTCTCTTCTTTTGGGAAAAGAAATTATTATGGTGCTTTTGACCATGACGCGTACTAGCTTTGAAACAGAGTCTCAAGTTAAGGCTTAAACGTTTGGATGTAAACCTCTGATTAATGTCTAATAACAATTAATTTAGGCGCTATCCAAATTACTTGGTCATAATTTAACATCTAAATTACATGCAGCTAAGTTTAGAATGCAATCACCTTTCTTACCTTTGGATTCATACGAATTTCGGAACCATCTCATCTTTTTTTACTTTTTTCATCTTTTGAATTTCTAAACTATGTGGATTTAAGAGTGCGAAAGATGATCGGATCTAGATTTAGTAGCTAATTTTACTTATATATATATATATAGAGAGAGAGAGAGAGAGAGGGGTTGAGTTGCCTAAAAATTTAGTAGCCAAGTTGGGTCTAATTTTAGGCCTGATCTAAAATTTAAATAGGCTTAAAAATTCAAGGTCACGCTTCGAAATTTTTCAAGCCAGATTTAGGGTGGCCCATCGACCACTCGGCTATGCTCACCCTTCGTGGTAGTGCCACTAATAGCGACAATGGTGGTGTTAGTTTGGTGTTCATGTAAGAGAGAAAAATGGAAGAGAGGGAGAAAAAAGATGATGATGCCTTACATGCTTTCACCAAAGATAGACTTTAGAGAATAAGAGTTCTCATAAGAATGAGTATGACTCCTTGGGAGTTGGAAGGAATGCGGGTAGATTTGTTATTTTAGATGGAATGATAACGGAAATGAAGATTTTGCGAACCAAACATATGGAATGAAAATGAAGGGTTTTCATTTATATTCATCCATACTCATGAGCCAAACATTCTTTCATTCATGCTCAATCTAAGCTCATTAACTTTCTATCGAATTTGAGCCATGCTCATGGATTGCATCCAAATTAGTGCCCCTCCTCAGAGGTGGTTATGATCATGATGTCAAATTAGATTCAACTATAGCATCAAGTGCTCAAGTACATATTTGCATTGATGACAGCTCCATCCTCCAAATTGACAGCGGTAACTACGGATGAATCTTCTTTCACTTCACTCTTCTTTGGAGAGAATCTGATGGCATGAGGTGGCACTTCACTAAGGCCTTTCTGTGTGCTGACCTCACCACGCCCATCCGTCCCCTGGCATATAACAAACGTTTCCATCAACAGTCTCCATTGCAAAGCAGTTAACAAAGAATTCTTCTTCTTCGTCTTTTTTTTTTTTATATATATATATTTTTTGTTTTTTGTTTTTTTTGACTTTCAGTTGACAAACAAATCATCAAATACCTGTCCGTCCAAGACATTTCCTGTGTAACTCGAATGGCAAGGCTCGTCGCACGCCTTCTACAAAGGCAAGAATTTAGCCAACATCAACAATCGTCTGAGCCGTTAAGTGAAGATTAGTCTAACGAGACAAAGTAAAATAAAGATCAGAGGGGATACACGTTTTGAAGGGCGTTAATAGGTAGAGGAGAGCTTATGGGCGACACCAAGAACGTCGAGGGCGTGCTGGAGAGCCTGAGGACCAGAGCCTGCTGCACCCCTAACCCTCTTCAGCGCCACCGCCGTCGCCAGCCCAGCGATCCCACCAGCCACTAGCACCACCTCATGCTCCTCCACTGCCGTCTCGCTGCGCTATCAACGAACGCCTACCGTGGTTTCTTGGCTTCTTTAGCTTTGGACCCGACGCAGAGCAGTCCTGCTACGGCTAGCTCATCTATAGATGTCGATCCGTGATATCCAAGAAATAAGGCGAGACAAAATCCGTGCCACGTTAGTCGAAGGGAGGAGTTCTTCCTACGTCTTAGCAGAAGATTGAATATGAGCAAAGGCCACTACTTGTTCAAATTGTTTTTGCCCATCTCTCTGTTTTTCTTTCTCTTTTCTTTTTATTAGTGTGGTTACAGGAAGAAACAAATGCGCGGCCGTGTGAAACTCTGGATGATGACTAAATCGCGAAGAAAGAGCGACCATAACCTGATGTTACTGAGACAAATAAAGACTAGATTCCATGAACTGGTGGCATTAAAGGATGTCCGTTAAGTTCATCTTGCAGCTTGGAATGGATTACAACCATATAGAGGTGGCAATAGGATTGGATCAATTCAAAATTGGATTATTTTTAGATTTGGATCGCTTTCAGGCTGTCAGAGCATTGAAGCTAAATTTTAAACTTAAATGGCTAAATATGGATCAAGTCATGGATTATTTCAGATTAATTTTTTTTTTTTTTAAGATTTTAGTATACACTTTTTTCTTATTCTTTTTAAATAATTTATCAATGATTAATTTAATTCTTTCTTTTCTTTTTTTTATCCATTTATTACTTTAAATGCTAGCACAGATAGGCATAAAATTGTAACATGATTAAGCACTAATAAAAATAATTATTATAAATTTATAAAATATAAAAATAATATGATTAAGCAATAGCCTATAAAAGTATACTTCTAAAATTAAATAAATATTAATATCAAATTATTAATAAGATTATAAAATAAAATAAGTAAATATTAGAAATGTATTTAATTCTATATATAAAAAAAGTGCAAAGTTATGCTTAATTCTACTTTTTTTTATTACCTTCTCAAAGATATTTGAAGCTATTAATTATCGATCATTCAATAACACTCAACTTAGAAAAGTATATTTCTAATCTCATTATTTATTGAATCACATGAGCATCAACTATATTACATATCAAAAAATATAAAATGTTAAAATATTAGCCATTCAAACAATTTAATTGATAATTTATAAAATTATATAATATCATTTACCTAAAATTTTAAAATTTAAAATGGATAAAATTAAAAATATATCTTATCTAAATACCATTTTTGGATCGTTCAAGTTATTCATGTCTTACTCCGATCTGTTTCGATCCTAACATTTTTGGATCATTTCGGATTTGAGTCAAAAAAAACCCTAACTTTAATTTTTCAAGCGAATTCGAGAATGGTTCGCGGGTCGGGTCAGTTTTTGTCACCTCTACTACTATATGATGACAAAATCAATCTCCAAGAACTCTATATAACCAATGAATTTATATACTACTAGCAATAACTAAACTAAAGACCAACATTATAACATCCATGAACCGAAAAATAAGACCTCAAAGAAAAAGAAAAACATAGAATATATTATAGCAAACTAAAGTTCATACAGTATTATTACTAATAAGAAGGAAAAAATTTAGGAGAATCAAACATATTATAACAAATTAATAGATGTTTACTCATAAATCTAAAAGATCACAAAAGAGGGGGATTGCAAAAGTAAATAATTGGTTGGCTCTACTTGTCATATCTGGTGGAAGATTAGAGGTGGAATCGTTAGCTGTGCTTGGAACAAGATTAATATAAAAGAGATAAAATATCATTAATAGTTTGTTAATGTCATTAATTAATATTCAAGAGGTAAGGTGCAAGATAGTGATAGAATTATTGAATGTTTTGTTTATCTCAATGTTTCAGTCCTTTACATCATCTCCTAAAAAGTATTTGTTTTTAATCTTATTAACCTACCTCTCTTAGGTTAACAATTTGCAGAAGGGTTATTCTTTGTAAAAAAATTAACTTCATATCAAACATCCTCAAAAGGAATGAAAATTATTATACTATATAACACTATTATTATACTATATAACAATTTGGTGAAAGATTATTATTTTGTTTGTCTCAATTTGGTCACCTTCCTTACTCTTGAATCTACACGGATCCCAAAGCTACTCTACTTTTTCAATCTTTTTTATCTTGGGAATCCATGAGCTGTGTGGATCTAAAGGTGGGAAAGGTGATCAGATTTAGACTTAGCTACATTCGAATGTAGCCAACTCTACCTCATAATATAATATAATATAACATAATATATTATTTTTAAATATTATTATAATTATAATATATTATATACTGTGCTATAAGATAATATAATAATATTAAAAATACTATAATATAGTATACTATAAAATTATTATACTATATAATCCTATAATTTTATAATATTACTTAATTATATGTGATAATAATGTGATATTATATTATTAGGTAATTATGATTGTAATTTTAATAATATATTATAGTATAATTATTAATAATACTAACATAATATATTATAATAATTTTACATTATAATCATTATTATATTAAAATATTATTATATTGTATTATACTATATTATAATATTATTATATGATATATTATAATATTATTATAATATAATATTATTATAATAATTTTTAATAATAATTTTTAATGTGTCGGACTTTTGAAAGTATAATGCAATATCTTTTAGTATTTTTATTTTAAAAGTACTTTCTGAATATGATTACTAAAGAGATGTTAAAATCTTGCAATACTTAAAAAATATAGTTAGCAAACAACAAATAGCTTTTCCTTTTTTAAAATCTCTACTTTTAAAAGCTTTATTGCCAAAAACTCTAATGCTAATAATTCCACCAAATGAAACCTTAGATAGGTCATGGAAAAGCTGTAACCTGTAACAATATGACTTATGAAAATATCACAACTAGTTGTATTGATCATTATATGCAAGATAATTTCTCAGGTCGCCATTCCTTAAATTACCATTTTTCAAACTTAAAACTTATTGATATGCCCAAAAATGTTATATTTAGACCTAGTCAAAAGAAAATGTAAACATCACTGTTTGTCTAGCATTTTCTTGCCTTAAGTGAAGCAAATCTATGCTTGGATGCCATGCCTTCACTCGAGAAAGTCTTGAGTGAAGCCACGGCCCTCTAATAACTTTTCAAAACTTTAGCATCACTCTATTAGAGGAAAAAAAATTTATTGCTTCAAACTTTTGGACTTTAAGCAATGCTAGCATGACTTAAAAATCTTATTAAAAAAATAATCAATTTAGGACCTGTTTAGTTTGTAAAAATGATCCTATATAATCAGAATTGGATTCATTGATTTCAACTCAAAGTATTCTGAACAAAATTAGAATCTAATTCAGATTCATGGCATACCCATTTGAAATATAGCTTATACAAGCTTCTGGTTTCAATTTCGATTCTTGTTAAATGAAATAGGCAAGAAAAATGAGCGATTATGATTTTGAATCTAATAGAATTCAATTTCGATTATAACATCAAACTATACAAGTTCTTAGTTCTTTCTCATTACTTCTTTAAAATTGGTAGGTTAAAGCATACCAAGTGATGAAGCAATTAAAAAATTTGACACCAATGAACAATATATTTATTATTTTATTGAGATTTTTGATTCAATAAAATTATACATTTTGGGGCTTGTTTGAATAACCATGTATCTTAGCTCGGTAATTAAAAGCTCTTGTTTCTAAGTCTTAGATAATGCATCTCCCATGTAATTATCGTGTGCAAGGACTTCTCTTTCTTTCTCTAAATTTTAGAGAAAAAAAAACTTCATTTGCATCATGCTTGGAAGCAAAAATCATTCATAAATCATGATCCAAATAACTAATACCCATGTTGATCCAAACAAGTATTAAAGAACTTCTTTTCTTTAAGAACTATGATGAGTGAAAATTTAACAAGATGAGGATAAGATAACACAAGAAGAATTCTAATAACTTTATCAACTCAACCAATTGATAGTCATGAATCATAATGATATATATATATATATATATATATATATATATAATTTTATTAAATTGAGGAAAAAGGAAAACAATCCCTACTCCACCGAAGGCAAGGCCCCACAGTCATAGGAAATGAGATCTATAAACTTAGGAAAAATAAATCGATAGAAGAAGCCATTCCTAACAAACTTCACCACCCTTGACCACCACGAAGCCTCAACGGGCCCACCCTGTTGCACCCACCCAGACACGTAGGCTGCAACCACCAATGTTGCTACACGCCACCTCCTCTCCAAGACATACCTCTTGATCCCATTAGATATGAGGCGGGCCTCACCTCGAGCAAGCCCAATATTTCGAGCAAGCACCACAGCGTCCTCTAGCGCAGAGCAACCACCTTGGCCAATATCCGGCATCATGGGGTGGAAGGCGTCACCGACAACGGTGACGCATCCCTTACAGGTAGGCCCTAATATGATGTCCCATGGGACACGAAACATAAGTGGAGCCCAGGATAGGGTGGTGAGGTCGTTATGGGCCACTACTCTAAGGTACTCGGGTGGGAAGCCTTTTGCCAGGTTCTCCATCACTTCCTGAAGGATCAAATTAGGGTCTCTTCCTATCTCCCTGGCTGCACATAATTTGTCAAAAGTATTAGATTTCATAGATAATTAATGGTTGTAACAATTTTTAACTATAAGAAAAAAAATATCATGAGTGCAAAAGGCTAAATTATACTATTGTTAATAATTAGGCAAGCATAACGCAATATGATCGTTTGGTGGGTAAGCTTTAGTAGATAGAAAGCCAGTTTGGATGAGGAAGTTTGGATGTTAACTCTATGATCCAGTGAAACTAAATCATCAAAATTTTGTGTCACAAACCTCATATATCATGTAAATAATAGAAAATGCTACAATTTGGGTCAAGATCTTTGAAAATGCTATAATATAAAAATAAAACCAGTTCTTACACATTTGCATGACACCAATTCAAAGAGGAAAGGTTAGGCCAACAAGTCCATTAAATTTATTGACTTATTTTTTAAAATCAGGAATATGTATTTAAGATAAAGTTGTGAGTTAGCTTTGATTGAATTTTCAAAGTAGCTAAGTTGACTTGAAAAATTGTGTGACAGAGACAACCTTATTTTAGGAATAGGATCAAAATTGAGCCAAGTTAGCCACCAACTTATTGGGTCAGTAGCTTTAGATTGGTCTATGAACATGACCTGAAAAGATTCGTGCTCAGGTTATAAAGCCCAAACAAAATTCAATTCGGATCCAAACCCAACTCAAAGTTTGATTTAGGGACAACTCAATCAGACCCACCCCAAATCTTAACTGTAACCTACTAAAACGCTCAGCCTCCACCTCCATTCCCACACCGCCTCCTGATCTCTCTTGCTCTCCCACCTCACTGTTCTAAACTCACCCGTGCCCTCTCTCTCTCTCTCTCTCTCTCTCCGAACACTCCTTGTGTCCTCTCTCTCCTCCTAGCGCCCATCCCACTCTCTACATTACCTTTTGATATCTCTCTTGGACTATTCTTGTTTCGCTGAACTCAAGGCTAATAACCGATTGTACCTCACACTCTCTTATGCTATCATCACTATTAAGAAGATCATGGAGCCAGAAGGAAAGAAATATTGTAATACCTCAAAATAGTCTCATATCGTTTACAAAAGAAAAGTTTGAATAGCTTATAACTCAAATTTGCCTGCTGCTAATTAGTTTGCATTCGAGTTTTTAAGTACAGATGGATCCAATTCGTTGACAGATTAATTGAACCAGCAGATGGCCTTAAGGCGTTACAAATATACTTCCTACACCCCGTAAGCTTAGGCTTATTTTTGGTCATGACCTTTGTGCACTCAAGTTAAGCTTATGTTTAAACTCAAGCCTGACTTGAGCTTGAGCCTTTATAAAATTTTTAAGTCCAGACCTAACCTCAAGTCAAAAAAAAATTTCAAATTAAGCTTGGGCTGCATGAAAACTAATCCAGCTCGATCTAGCTCCAACCTTAGCTAGGATACATTGAGGCATTCATTTTCTGTAGCCTTCATTCGTCATGAAGACGAGAGAGCTAGCAACAAATAGATACCATAGGATTCTAGTAAGGAAAGACCGACAAGTTGTGAATGTCCTCTCAAATATACCAACTGGGTGAGTGGCATGAGGTTATAACTTGCTAGCTTGATAACAGATATTAATGGAGATTTAGGTGAACTAATATGAGATAATTATGATATTAATTTAGATTTTCTAGATAGGTGAGATGGGAGACTTACCTCTTTGGGTGGTATAGCAGGTCGTGAACCAATAAACATCTGTACTGTTGAGAGGAACAAACCCAGCCCTTTTGTCGCCCTCAAGGTATTGCTGGAGTTCAGCCTTTAACCCGTGGCCTTCTGGGAATATGGCTAAACCACGAATACCTGAGCGACCAGAATCAATGGGAGCCTTCAATCCCAACCACTGTGCCACCACGGAATGCACACCGTCACATCCGATCAATACCTATCATCATTGATATCATGCAATCATGAGAAAAATCATATTTATTGAAACAATGATCAAATTGGAGGTTTTCGTAGTGGTTTGGTTGCACCCTTCTCCTTTCTACCCAACAACAACAATTGGAGGTTTTAGATTAAGTCTTTAGTGGAAAGTCTGTAATCATTCAAACCTAGAAATTATAAGAGTAGGTTGATGCCCGTCGCTCTAGTGGATCAGACTATAATATTTCGTTTCTGATGATCAACCACATAACGTACAATTCATCGTACCAATTCTTTTTAAATTTCGATGCTTTTTATTGTGTCATGAAAACAAAACTTATTTTCTTATTGCCCATCTTCTTACTGGTCACAATAAATATAAATATGTACACATAATTATTATACAGTGAAAAGAATCACAAATTAAAGATAATTGTTACAGTGGACTGAGTGATACATGGTTAGTTAAGAGGGACTAAAAGTTATAGTCCAATCTATTGAAGAGTTGGACATTAATTTGTTATAATTATAATCCCTATGGGCCTGCATGGGATTAATCATCTCTTGCTCTCAAAAAGAGAAAAGAGGAGGAGGAAGAAAGGAGGAAGAAAGGGATATGTCTTAACAGTCAAGCAATCACAATTCACGCATCTTGTTGAATTTGTTGGCTGATTTATGAGAGATGGTCATGATCATGGTGTCAAATTAGATTCAACTATAGCATCAAGTG
This sequence comes from Metroxylon sagu, assembly GCA_017589505.3. NCBI lineage: Eukaryota > Viridiplantae > Streptophyta > Magnoliopsida > Arecales > Arecaceae > Metroxylon > Metroxylon sagu. The sequence continues at coordinate 33,804 of JACVBY030000289.1, read as the reverse complement.
GTCAGGTACCTTTGCTCTGATGACAGCTCCATCTTCCAAACAGAGAGCTGTGACTTCAGATGAATCTTCTTTAACTTCACTCCTTATGGAAGCTAGCTTTGAAGAGAATCTAATGGTATGAGGTGGCAGTTCCTCGGCAAGTGCCTCCAGTAAGGCTTTCCTGTGCACTGACCTAACGCCCCTCCCTTCCCTAGCATATAACAAGCATTTCCATCAGCAATTTCCATGGCAAAGCAGTTAACAAACAAATCATCAAATACCTGTCCTTCAAAGACATCTCCTGCGTAACTCCAGTAACAAGGTTCGTCACACGTCCTCTACGAAGGCAAGAATTGATCCAACATCAATAATAGTCTAACCATGCATTAAGTAGAGATTAGAGTAACGAGACAAAATAATATATATAGAGAGAGAGAGGCCGGGGGGTACGTTTTGAACTCATCATAGACAGGGTAGAGCTTATGGGCGACCCCAAGCACGTCGAGGGCACGCCAGGCGTTGTTGGCGAGCGTGATGGCAGCGCCCGTGGTGCGGAGCTCGTGAGACCGCTCCAGGACCAGAGCCTCCACTGCAACCCTCTTCAGCGCCAGCGCCGTCGCCAGCCCAGCAATCCCACCACCCACTATCACCACCTCATGCTCCTCCGCTGCCATCTCGCTGTGCGCGATATCAACGAACACTACTGTTGCTTCTTCGCTTCTTTAGCTTTGGACCCGACACAGAGAAGAGTCCTGCCACGACTTGCTCATTTATAGACGTCGATCCGTGATATCCCAGAGGTAAGGCAAGTCTAAATCTGTGGAACGTTCGGCGAAGGATCTTCGTAGCCGCCGTCGTCCCTCGTCTGAGAGTCTGAGGAGTTCTTCCCAAGTCTTTGAAGACGATTGAATAGGAATAAAGGCCATTACTTGTTCAAATTGTTCTGGTCCATCTCTCTCTCTCTCTCTCTCTTGGTGGTCGTTCCAGGAAGCTACCAATGATGGGAACCGCTGGATGATGAATTTTAGATGGTCAGGCTTTCGAACGCTGACATTGGGGAGGGAGGGTTCCTCCCTCACGATTCCTTCCACACGCACCACCACCAAAAGTAAAAGTTTTTTTTTTTTTTTTTTTTTTTTAAAAAAAAAAAACGCGTGTTAGAATTACCGTATTTAGTTCGTAAAAATAAAATATAATAATTAATTTAAAATATTTTTAAATTTTATTTAAATTTTATATAAATCTTTTTTACCTTTCGAGGAATCTCTTTTTTTTTTTTTTTTTTTGTTAGAATATAAAATATTCTAATAAAAATCAAAATTTTTTGTAAACTCATTTTAGAATTATTATATATTTAAATATATTATAACAAACTAAAGATCATGCATATTAGAACAAATTAATAGATGCTTTATCGATAGATCTAAAAGACCATAAAAGCCGAAGGATTGTAAAAGTAAATAATTGATCAGTTTTGCTTGCCCTATCAGATCAAATATCACGATTAATCGAAACAAGATTAATTAAAAAAATAAAAATATTATTAGTAATTTATTAATTAGACAATGAGTTACAAGGAAGCAATAAAATTATTTAATATTTTATTAATTTTAATGTTTTAATCTTTTCATCATCTTCTAAATATTATTTATCTTTAATTTTATTGATCTATTTATTTTAAATTAACAATTTGATGAGAGATTATATTTTAAGAAAAAATTAACATCCTACCAAACAAAATCTTTAAAAGAGTGAATGGTTTATATGGGTGACTTTCCATCCTCTTGAATTCATACTAAATGCACCCTCATCGTGATAAGAATCATACACTCAGGCATTTCATGCACCAAGTTAACATACCAATCTACTAAACCCTAAAGCAATCAGACCCTTGGAACATAAAAACATCCCACATTACAATACGATACGAGATTTTAGTATATTTTGATATTCTCATAAAATAGCGCCAGAGTGAGCTTGGCTGGTTCATCAACGGTGAAAAGATTTTTCATCATGCTACGCTATTAGTCTCAAGAAAGCCTTCATTTATTTTCCCATGAATACCGGAAATAACACGGAAAACTTCTAGAGATCGCCATATTATTAACATCACACGGATCGAAGGATCTCAACCATTCAATGTTGGGTCGATTAAAAAAAAAAAAGCAGCGGGCATGCCATTAAAGAAGGAGAAGATGACCACCCCTCGTGAGGGATAATATCATGAACGAAGATAATAATTAATATAATAAACGAGTTATCCCCTGTTTTGGTTTTCGCATTCTTCGGTGGTTATAAGACGAGTGGTTTTTCCCTGATGCGTTCTTCAAATTTTGATCCAGAAATCTTACGTTTGATATCGGCGTGGAGCCAAATATACAGTCTCCATCCCTAAAACCCTTCTCGAATTAGGTATATATATATATATATATATATTAGCCCTGCCCGAAATTCCACCCCAAATTATATAAATAATTCTATTTTTTTTCCAAAAGAATTAACTATATTTTTTTAATATAGCAGATCTGTCACTATTTTTTCCTCTCCAATAATAAAATGGTCTCTCTGCTATGTTTCTTTTTTTTATAATTTAAATTAATTTTTCAGCAGTAGACATGCGATGTAGAGCTAAATTTAAATGATTTTAAAGATAATTTCAAGAAAATAATGGAAGCGAGCAAGGACAAGGCAATGAGACAAGATCCAAAATCCTCATTTCCTATGAGGTTGGAGGATGGAGATTATGCTTGTTGTCACGATGGTGTACCAAGTTGAGACCGGGTTAGGATAAAAAAAAGAAAAACTTCCAAATATTTCATTATCATTTCTATTTCTTTACGGTTGGAAGTTAATTATATATTTGCTAGTCTCATAAATGCTATTTAGTAATTGTATAAAAATATTATAACAAAAAATAATAGAAAATAATGCAAAATATAAAGATATATTCTTTTTCTTTATTCTTTATTAGAAAAAATAGTATAATTTAAAAATATTATTTTATTTAAAAGAAAGAACAAGTAAATGTAATGATTGTTGTTTATGTTAAATGATCTAGTATAACAATAAATAATAAAAAAAATAACAATTGTCGCATCTTTTAATAATTTAATATTTAACATATATTGTAAAGCTGAAGTAGTTTGGACAAAAAATAATAATAATAACTTTTTTATTTTATGCCATGTGAACAGGTGACTTAATGCTGCTTAAATGTTATAAATAGCTATTTTGTTCTAGCAATAGACTATTATTATGCTTTTAAGTGTTATTTAAATGTAGAATCTAAGTGGACATGGGATGTCAATAAATTAAAACATCAAGAACTTAAAGAGTTTGTATTTTTTTCAAAATAGGATTAAATTTTATTTAAATGAGAAATTAAATATTTAGTTAAATGTGAAATTAAGCATGAAAATGAAGTCTATTAGACTTTTTCTCAAAATGAGATTAAATTCTAACAATAAAAAAAATTAAAAAAAAAAAGCAAAAAAATATGGATTATTTTTTTAATTATTTTATTGTTATACCACGTGAATGGATAATTAAAAACTACAAGAATATAGATTAATTTTTTACTTTCAATTTAATACAAAATAAATTTCAATCAATTCAATGTCAAGTCTCTACAACCTAACAGTTTTTTTTTTTTTTTTTCATCTTCTAATATATCTATAAAAATATATTATCAATATGCATTGCACAAGCATCTATCTAGTAATATAGTGAAGCTAAAGCTAAGAAGATAGATGAGATCTTCTTTTCTGTTACCATATATCCAATTCTATTTCATGATATTTAATGCAGACATTTTTCCCTTTTCTTATCTGAATTATTTCAACTCTTAATCAAACGAATCTTTTCTCTCTTCTCTCTTTCCATATTAATCCTATAATCTAATAATATTATTTTATTGTTTATATTTAAATAGAAGTACATGAATCGAATGGGAGTGCAAAAAATGATAAATAAAAATTAAATCTTCTTTAATTCTATCCTCAAAAGAATTTTACTTCATTTAAACTGTTAATTTTAATTTTTTAAAGCAATATTCCTTTTAGACTATATATTTTTTCAAAAACACTTTTATCTCTTAGATTAAAATATTATGTTTATCTTATGAAGACTCCAGATAAGATGGAGTTGTTTTTATTAAAAATTTCTATGATGTATATGGTTTAAATAACTCATGGCTTATGACATTCTACTTAGGTTTAGTATAGAAATATTATATTTTAATATAAATCTTATCTAAAATAACGAAAAAATAAAAATGAGTTAAGAAACAAATAAATAATATATCAATTCAAAAAATTAGTATATAAACAATATTCTTAAATTTTAAATTTTTATTATACTTTTATTTTAAAATTAAAATCAAAGCAGAGCTCGTGCATCCCACAGGCATATATCTAGTATTAATATAAAAGATGGCCAAAATCCTTATGACAGTTGCTAATAATGCTATTTCTTAAAACCATTGTTTTGGGGGCCAACCATCATGCATGGCTTCTAATTTAAGAAAAACAAATGCCACTTGGGCCTTAGGCTAAGCTTTTAGAGGACCCAAAAGCATTTTTAGAAGCTTAAAAATACTTTTAAGTGATTTTATAGTGTTTAGTAAAATTTTTAAAAGTACTTTTTACTCCACCAAAAACTGTTAAAAGCTCTATTAGAAAAAGTTCCAATTCGAAGCCTTATCTAAAAGCTCTACCTACCAAATGTCATAAAGCTATTTTCAAATTTAAAGATCGCGAGTTTGAACCACAAGAACAATAGTATTTAATATTATAATTTATATTAATAATATAATATAAATATAATGATATAATATAACATAATATATTATATTATATTAAAAAAATATTATAATATATCGTAAATAAAATATAGTTATTATAATTATAATATATTATATAGTGCATAATAAGATAATATAATAATATCATAAAATACTATAATATTGTATACAAATATAATATTATTATATTATATAACGCTATAATTTATAATATTACTTAATTATATGTTACAATAATGTGATATTATATTATTAGGTAATAATAATCATAATTTTAATAATATATTATTGTATAATTATTAAATAATACTAAAGTAAAATATTATAATAAAATATTATTATACTATATTATAATATTGTTATATAATATATTTTAATATTATTATAATAATTTATGATAATGACTTTTAATAGGTGGATATTTGAAAGTATAATGCAATATCTTTTATCATTTTTATTTTAAAAGTACTTTCTTAACTTGGTTACCAAATACATGTTAAAATCTCATATTACTTTAAAAATGTTGTTACCAAATAGCAAATAACTTTTTTCAAAAGTTTTACTTTCAAAGCTCTATTGCTAAAAGTTTTGCTACTAACAACTCCACCAAACAGAGCCTCAAATGAGTCATGAAAAAGTTGCAACTTGTCACAATATGACCTGTGAAAATATCACAACTAGTTGTATTTGACCATTATAGACAAGATAATTTCTTAGGTTGTCATTTCTTAAATTACCATTTTTCAAACTTAAAACTTGACTTATTGATATGCCAAAAGACTGTTATATTTAGAGCCACTCAAAAGAAAATGCAAACATCACCATTTGTCCAGCATTTTCTTACCTCAAGCGAAGCAAACCCCCTCTTAGCTGTCATGCCTTCACTCAAGAAAGCTTCGAGCGAAGCCACGGCCCTCTAACGACTTTTTAAAACATTTGCTTCACTCTATCATAGGGAAAAAAAAAAAACATTGCTCAAAACTTTTGGACTTTAAGCAATACCAGCATGACCTAGAAATCTTATTAAAAAAATCAATCAATTTAGGACCCATCTAGTTCGTAAAAATGGTCTATATAAGATTCACTAATTTCAACTCAAAGTATTTGCTTGAATAAAATTAGAATTTGATTCAGATTCTACCTAAAATCTAAATTATGTATTGAGAGGAATTGAAATCTAAGCTAAGCCCCCTGCCCTCCACTCAAGACTAAATTTATTTCAGCCAACTGTAACCTAACCCCCTCCACTCCTCTTCCTCTCATTCTCACTATCACTTCTCTCCCTCTTCTTAATTGGCATTCACTTCCTTTCTCTCTTCTAAAGCTCTTCAACTACACAATCAACAAAGATGAGCCGGTTCCTGCAATAATATTTCTGACAACTTCTTACTAAATTCCTATGAGTTGTAGAAAGATCTATCTAATCTTTCTAATAAACCTATTTTTTTTCTTTTTTTTACTCATAGTTTGATTTTGCAAATATTTTCTATAATTTTTGGTGCATTCTTGGCATGCCCATTTGAAATATAACTTATAGAAACTTCTGATTTCAATTTTGATTCTTATGCGAATGAAAATTTTGATTCTTATGCCAATGAAATAGGCAAGAAAAATGAGTGATACTGATTTTGATTCTAATAGAATTCAATTTCTATTATAATGTCAAATTATACAGGTTCTTAGTCCTTTCTCATTGCTCCTTTAAAATTGATAGGTTAAAGCATGCCAAGTGATGAAGTTCGACACCAATGAACAATATATTTATTATATTATCGAGATTTTTGATTCAATAAAATTATACATATTGGGGCTTGTCCGAATAACCATGTATCTTAGCTTAATAATTAAAAGTTTTTGTTTCTAAGACTTAGACGATGCATCTACCCTATAATTATAGCGTGCAAGGCTTTCTCTTTCTTTCTCTAAATTATAAAGAAAAAAAATTTCATTCCCATCATGCTTAAAAGTAGAAATCATTCATAGATCATGATCCAAATAATCAATACCCATGCTGATGCGAACAAGTATTAAAGAACTTCTTTTCTTTAAGAACTATGATGAGCGAAAATTTAACAAGATGAGGATGGGATAACGCAAGAAGTATTCTAATAACTTTATCAACTCAACCAATTGACACTTACAAATCATAATGAAATATTAAAATAGTACATATAAATATAATTTTACTAAATTGAGGAAAAGAAAAACATTCCCTATTCCATCGAAGGCAAGGCCCCACAGTCATAGGAAATGAAATCCACAATCCTAGGATAAGCAAATCGATAGAAGAAGCTATTCCTGATGAACTTTACCACCTTGGACCACCATGAAGCTTCAACGAGCCCACCCTGTTGCACCCACCCAGACACGTAGGCTGCAACCACCAATCCCGCCACACGCCACTTCCTCTCCATAACGTACTTCTCAATGCTATTAGACATGAGGCGGGCCTCACCTCGAGCAAGACCAATATTTCGGGCAAGCACCACAGCGTCCTCTAGAGCAGAGCAACCACCCTGGCCAATGTCTGGCGTCATGGGGTGGAAGGCGTCACCGGCAACGGTGACGCACCCCTTATAGGTGGGCCCTAGTATGATGTCCCATGGGACACGCAACATAAGCGGAGCCCAAGATAGGGTGGTGAGGTCGCTGTGGGCCACCACTTTTAGGTACTCAGATGGAAAGTTTTTTGCCAGGTTCTCCATCACTTCTCGAAGGATCAGCTTAGGGTCTCTTCCTATCTCCCTATCTGCACGTAATTTATCACAAGTGTTAGCATTTCATAGATATTTAAGGGCTGTAACAATTTTTAATTATAAGAAACAAAAATATAATGAGTGCAAAAGGCTAAATTATACTATTGTTAATAACTAGGCAAGCATAATGCGATATGATCGTTTGGTGGGTAAGCTTTATTAGACAAAAAGCCAGTTTGGATGAGGAAATTTGGATGTTAACTGTATGATCCAATGAAACTAAATCATCAAAATTTTGTGTATCACAAACCTCATATATCATGTAAATAATAGAAAATACTACAATTTGGGTCAAGATCTTTGAAAATACTATAATATAAGAACAAAACCAGTTCTTACACATTTGCATGACACCAATTCAAAGAGGAAAGGTTTAGGCCAACAAGTCCATTAAATTTATTGACTTATTTTTTAAAATCAGGAATCTGTATTTAAGATAAAGTTGTGAGCTAGCTTTGATTGAATTTTCAAAGTAGCTAAGTTGACTTGAAAATTTTTGTGGCAGAGACGATCTAATTCTAGGAATAGGATCAAAATTGAGCCAAGTTAGCCACCAACCTCTTGGGTCAGTAGCTTTAGGTTGGTCTATGAACATGACGTGAAAGGGTTCGTGCTCAGGTTATAAGGCCCAAACAAAAATCAATTCGGATCCAAACCCAAGTCAAAGTTTGATTTAGAGACCAAATCAATCAGACCCACCCCAAATCCTAACTCTTAACTACTAAAGCCCTCAGCCTCCACCCCACTCCCACTCCCACACCGCCTCCTGGTATCTCTTGCTCTCTCCCCTCTCGCTCTTCTAAACTCACCCGTGCCCTCTCCCTCCTCTCAACACCTATCCGCTCCCACGCTACCCCTCTCTCTCTCTCTCTCTCTCTCTCTCTTTCTCACACACACACACACACACACACACACACAAAGTGCCCAACCCGCTCTCATGATGCTTCTCTCTGAACGCTCCTCGTGTCCTCTCTCTCCTCCTAGTGCCCATCCCACTCTCTACATTACCTCCTCTTGGTATCTCTCTTGGACTATTCTTGTTTCGCTGAAAACAAGGCTAATATCCAATTGTACCTTACACTCTTTTATGCCATCATCACCGTTAAAGGAGGTCTTGGAGTTTAAAGAAAAAAAATATATTATAATATTTTAAAATAATTTTATATTAATTAAAATAAATAAATAAATAAATAGCTTATAATTTAAATTCATTTACTATTAATTAATTTGCATTCAAATTTTTAAGCTCATATGTTTTTTATCCGCTAACAGATTAATTGGATCAAATAGTCTTAAGGTATTACAAATAGTATCAAAGTCAACTCGACTATGGTGTGGACCATCCCTGCAACACTAATGATCCCATTTGAAGTAAATTCTGAAAAGTTTAAATAGCTTATAACTCAAATTTATTTGCTGCTAATTAGCTTGTACTTAAGTTTTTAAGATCACATGGATTCGGTCCGCTGATAAGTTAATTGAACCAACAGATAGACTTGAGGTGTTATAAATATACTACCTACCCCCTATAAGCTTGGGCTTGTTTTTGGTCATGGGCCTTTTTGCACTTAAGTTGAGCCTTTGTTTAAACTCAAGTCTGGCTTGAGCTTGAACCTTCAAAAAATTTCTAAGTCTAAACCTAGCCTAAAGCCTGAAAAAAATTTCAAATTAAGCTTGGGCTATATGAAAACTGATCCAACCCAATCTAGCTCCAGCCTTAGCTAGGATGCATTGTGGCATTCATTTTCTCTCGTCTTCATTCATCATCATGAAGAGGAGAGAGCTAGCTACAAATAGATATCATAGGATTCTAGTAAGGAAACACCAACAAGTTGTGGATGTCCTCTGAACTATACCAACTAGTTGAGTGGCATGAGCTTATAACTTGCTAGCTTGATAACAAATGTTAATTAAGATTTAGGTGAACTAACATGAGATAGCTATGATATTAATTTAGATTTTTTAGATAGGTGAGATGAGAGACTTACCTCTTTGGGTGGTATAGTAGGTAATGACCCAATAAACCTCTGTACTATTGAGAGGAACAAACCCAGCCCTTTTGTTGCCCCCAAGGAATTGCTGGAATTCAGCCTTGAACCCATGGCCTTCTGGGAATACGGCTAAACCACGAATAGCTGAGCGACCGGAATCAATGGGGGCTTTCAATCCCAACCACTGCGCCACCACGGAATGCACACCGTCACATCCGATCAATACCTGTCACCATTGATATCATGCAATCATGAGAAAAATCATATTTATTGAAACAATGATCAAATTGGAGGTTTTCGCAGTGGTCTGGTTGCACTCTTCTACCCAACAATTAGAGGCTTTAGATTCAAGTCTTTAGTGGAAAGTCTATAATCATTCGAACCTAAAAAGTATAAGAGTAGATTGATGTCTATCCTTCTAATTCATTAGTGATCATCTACGTATAATCTAATTTATTATATCATTTTTTTTTAATTTTTGATCCTTCTCATTGTATGCCATAAAAAAATACTTGACTTCTTACTGCTTATCTTTTTACTGTCCACAATAAACATAAATATGTCCACATGGTTATTGTGTAGTGAAAAAGATCAGAAATTAAAGATAATTGATACAGTGGACCAAGTGATACATGGTTAGTTAACAGGGATTAAAAGTTATAGTCCGATCTATTAAGAAGCCCGACATTAATTTTTTGTAATTATAAATCCAATGGGCCAGCAAGGGATTAATCATCTCTTGCTCTCAAAAAGAGAGAAGAAGAGGAAGAGGAGGAAGAAGGGATATGTCTTTAACAGTCAAGCAATCACAATTCACACATCTTGATGAATTTGTTGGCTGATTTATTAGATATGGTCATGATCATGGTGTCAAATTAGATTCAATCATAGCATCAAGTGGTCAGGTACCTTTGCTCTGATGACAGCTCCATCTTCCAAACAGAGAGCAGTGACTTCAGATGAATCGTCTTTAACTTCATTCCTTATGGAAGCTAGCTTTGAAGAGAATCTAATGGTATGAGATGGCAGTTCCTCGGCAAGTGCCTCCAGTAAGGCCTTCCTGTGCACCACCCTAATGCCCCTCCTTTCCCTGGCGTATAACAAGCATTTCCATCATCAATCTCCATGGCAAAGCGGTTAACAAACAAATCATCAAATACCTGTCCTTCATAGACATTTCCTGCGTAGCTCCAGTAACCAGGTTCGTCACACGCCCTCTACGAAGGCCAGAATTTATCCAACATCAATAATAGTCTAACCATGCATTAAGTGAAGATTAGAGTAACAAGACAAAATAATATATAGAGAGAGAAAGAGAGAGAGGGGATACGTTTTGAACTCATCATAGACAGAGGTGAGCTTATGGGCGACGCCAAGCACGTCGAGGGCACGCCAGGCGTTGCTGAAGAGCCCGAGGGCGGCGCCCGTGGCGCGGAGCTCGTGAGACCGCTCCAGGACCAGAGCCTCCACTCCAACCCTCTTCAGCGCCAGCGCCGTCGCCAGCCCAGCAATCCCACCACCCACTATCACCACCTCATGCTCCTCCGCTGCCATCTCGCTGTGCGCGATATCAACGAACACTACTGTTGCTTCTTCGCTTCTTTAGCTTTGGACCCGACACAGAGAAGAGTCCTGCCACGACTTGCTCATTTATAGACGTCGATCCGTGATATCCCAGAGGTAAGGCAAGTCTAAATCTGTGGAACGTTCGGCGAAGGATCTTCGTAGCCGCCGTCGTCCCTCGTCTGAGAGTCTGAGGAGTTCTTCCCAAGTCTTTGAAGACGATTGAATAGGAATAAAGGCCATTACTTGTTCAAATTGTTCTGGTCCATCTCTCTCTCTCTCTCTCTCTCTCTCTTGGTGGTCGTTCCAGGAAGCTACCAATGCGTGACGATTGGAACCGCTGGATGATGAATATTATGTATGATCAAACTTTCGAACGCTAATGCGAGGGAGGAACCCCCTCCCTCCCGATTCCTTCAGCGCAAAAAGAAAATCCGAATGCTAACGCGTGGTAGGCAATAATGGAGAACTTCATGACGGCAGATTGTTTAAATTATAGATATATTTATAAAGGAGAACTTTCTTCTCAACAAATTTGATTTTTGCTCCGAGCTATCAGCTCATAAGGCCGCTCGTTAGTCCGTGGGGAAGTTGTTGACCAACTCACATGTCATGCATATTTGTTAATTCAACCATTTTGTCATCATAGTTGCCAACTAAGACTTTTGACCAAGCCAATTATGTTGCTTGTTAAGCTTAATGATCAAGCTAATTAAATTAATAATTATTGATTAAGCCATATGTTAAATATATTTATTTACCAAATCAATTAAATTACCGATTATGTCTTTTATATTATATACACTTGTATTTTAAAATTTGTTTATTTTACAATACATATTTTATAAGAACATGATCCTCTCTCATAAATCTTACGGTGAAAGAGAGAATACATTACAACTGTCATTCAAAGAACAAAAAAATCTGGCTTCATATTTGAATTAGTTAATGTTAGCGATTTAGACCCAACCCCGAACAAGGCAATAAGGAAAAGTTCAAAAATCAATAAATTTTCCACCATAGTTCAAAACTGGTTGTAAACATGGATTAAATTATGAGATACCTGTGAATAAAACTGAATCTACGCTTCGTTAAAAAAAAAAGAAAAAAGAAAAACAGTCATTCAAGGGAAATTATATTGCCGTTTTGATTGTACTGCATTTTTCTATCCTTGCTTCTACTTCCTTGCATACCAGTTCTGCAAAAAATTCATAATAATAAAGAATAGATAGAAATATTCATAATAACAAAGCATGTTACAAGAAGAGAAGAGATCATATCACGCCATGACAGAAATAACCTTGGAGAGATCTATAATGCAAGAAGTTATTGCCCTAATGACCAATCTTTTCTTAGATTGGGCTTGTTGCTTGATTTAAAAACAAGCTCAAGGAATGGAAGCTCTGCACCCAATTCTGCAATGCAATTCCTTGGCATCAAAACGCGGATCTGCTCATGAAAATATCAAGCTCTAAACTCTGAGTACAGCCCTACAGAACTAGTTAACTGATCAAGAGCTTGTCATGCCTTTGCACAGTAAAATGAACAGTTAAGAGGTGGTAGATGTTGCATAAGAAAGAAGACCATAACCTGAGGTTATTGGGACAAATAAAGATTAGATTCCATGAACTGGTGGCATTAAAGGATGTCCATAAGTTCATTTTACTGTTTGGAATGGAGTATGACCGTATGATGACAAAATCAGTCTCCCAAGAGCTCTCTAACCAATCGGTTTATAAACTGCTAGCAGTAACTGATCTGGAGACCAATGGTATAACATCCATGGACTGGAAAATGGGACCTTAAAAAAGAAAAACACAGATAAAGTTATAACAAATTAAAGATCATGCAGTATAATTACTAATAAGAGGGGAAAAATAAGAAGAGTCAAACATATTATAAAACATTAATAGATGTTTTACTTATAAATCAAAGAAATAAAAGATCACAAAAGAGGGGATCATAAAAGTAAATAATATAATTATTGTCAGCTTTTTGTTTGGCTCTACTTAGGAAGTAGGTTTGGTATGACATTTCTATCTAAAGATGTGTTTGATATTGTGTTAAAAGAGGTGAAAAGTTCTTCAATAATTTTTCACCTTAAAAAAAAAAAAGTGTATGGAGTTAATATTTTTTTTTTTTTAAAAAAATAATAATTTCCTTCCTTTTACTTTTTACCATTCAAAGTGTGTTAATTTATCGTAATGTTTAGTATGGAATGATCTTTGAAATATTATTGGTGATTTTAAAATAGATTACTCTATTTAATATCTCTATTTTAGCCGTGATATGTGATCATTATAAGATTAAGATAACTATCTAAGAAGGTGATTTTAATTCTACCTAAGCAATCGAAAATATTGAATCATTATGGTGATGGTGATTTATACTAAAATATTTGGACAACTTTGTCTTTATATCTATTGATTCTTCTCTTATAATAACATAATATTTATAATGTATAAATATTATATAATAATATATTATTTTATATAATATATATTGTGATATTTGGTAATCTTTGATAATTAAAATATCTCATATGTGATATTGTAACAGTAGTGATCGATCTTATATCACTAGTAATCCTATCATCGAATAAAATATTATGGTGATTAACCAAATATCCCCTAAAAGGTAAGTTAGCATAAATTAAAGAAAAAAATAATTCATGAGAAGAAAAAGATTAAAATATTTAAACTAATAAAATATTTAATAATCTTATATTCACAAACATAACCAAATATAGTTAATAAATTTTTTTATATCCTTACAATTTATAGTTAATATTTTTTTTTTACCCTCTTAAAATTTACATCAAAATAAATTACGTCTACAACTTTTCATCACCCTAATTGTGAAAAAAAAATTATATATATATATACATTCAATGTGGCTTAAACATGTCATGTCCCGAGTTACATACCAAGTTGCTCAAGCCTTAAAGCAATCAAACGCTGTGAAACATTAACATCCCACATCACAATACAAGATTTTAAGTATATTTTGATATCTCGTAAAATAGCGCCGGATTCCCCATCCAGCCACCCGCTACCGGCCTCGAGCCTTCATTTATTGGCCCACGAATACCAGAAAGAACGCAGAAAATTTCCAACGCCAGATCGGAATCACACACGGATCAAAGAATCTCAACCGTTCAATGATGATGGGTTGATTTAGAGCGCACTAAATTAAGCGCACCACCGGCTCGGATATCATCAATGAAGGCTTATAGGAGTCAAACTTAGAATCCAGAGCCATGGGATAAGGATCGAGCAACGAAGGCGACCCCTCATCAGCGGCGATAATAATTAAAATAATAAACGAGCCATCCCCGGTTTTGGTCTTCCATCCACGGCTACAACATGGATGTTCTTCCAAGTATGCCCCTGGCGATGTTTCACGGATGGCCGCTTGTTTTGCCCATGCTCGTCGCTTGGGTGCGACTTTTTGTGGCAATAATTGTTGGAAAGATGACTGCCATAAAAAATGTCATAACAAAAAATAATGTAAATATAATATAATCTTTCTCTTTATTCTTTATTTAATAAAAAGAGTGCAATTTAAATAAATTGTTTTGTTTAAAAGAGAGAAAAATTAAATGTATTTAGTATCATTTATGTTAAATGAATTATTATAAAAAATAATAATAAAAAATTAATGATTGTTATATTTTCTAATAATATGAGAAGAGAAGGTCAAAATCTCAAAGGACCAATGCTAATGACTGCGTTCCTTACAAACCATCGTTTTGGATATCAATCATCATGCATGCTTTTGATTGAAGAAAAATAAACAACTCATAAGTGGGTCATGGATAAATTGTGACGTTATAACTTGCAAAAAAAAAAATCATAATTAGTTGCACTAGGCATTTTATACAAGATAATTTCTAAGGTTGTTATTCTTTTAACTTACCAACTTAAAATTTAAATTATTAATATACTATAATAGCATTTGATTTATGATATTCTTATACTTATTAATATAATATTATCAGAACTCTTATATTTCTAATAATCTTATACTTAATAATTAGATTGTTAAGAACATAAGATTTCCTTATTTGATTCGTAATAAAAAATATGGTAATCACTTTAATATATTTTTAAATTTTATTTAAATTTAATATAATTTTTTTTTAATCTTTTGAACGACCCTCTTTTCTTTTTGCTACAATATGGAATATTCTAATAAAAATCAAAATTCTTTATAAACTCATTTTAAAAATATTATATATTTAAATAATATAAATATGCAATATATATTATATATCTCATTATATAATTCATATTCATATATAACACATAAACATTTAGTAATATATTATATAATAATTTAATATTTAAATAAAAAAAATATTTATTAAATATATATTTAAATTAATTATTATTAAATATTTATATAGAAGTTAAAAAATTATCATCCTTTAGTAATCTTAAATATCTAAATTTAAAAAAATAAATAAATTATCATGATTTATGATAATCTTAGGTTATTAGAATTGAAACATTCAATTTACCTAGTCTAAATACGAAACATAGTAATATGCATGAAGAAAAAGATATCTAAAGCTTCATTTAATTGATCTTAAATAATTTAAGATTAAAACTTGATTGATTAAAATTTTATTATTATTATTATCATTATTATTGATGATAATTTATTTTTATAATATTAGATTATTAAAAATAGATAATCATGAACTAAACGGTCCTAAAAGATATTATAATTTAGGCCAACAATACGGCTTGTCCATCATTTACTTGTCTCAAAGAGAAGCCCTCTCGTACAACGGAATGCCTTGCATTGTGTTGGCAAAACTTAAAATACGAAAATGTTGGAGCCTTGTTGCACGTTCTCACGCTTGGGGTGAATGACGTCGTTCTCCGGTCATATTTTACTGAGGAAATTGCTCAAAATGCCTCTGGGCTTCCTTTTTTACAACCTCCACTGCTACCGCCACTGCGACACGTCTACAAAAATCCTATGGTTAAAAGTTAAAACGACTTTATCAGCCAGAATGCACTGCGTTCGTCTCATGGTCGTTGCGGACGCTCCCCGCCAACAAATCCAGCGGCGTTAACTTAACTTTCAGAGGGTAATCCCGCCGCCTAATTCCCATCATTCAGAGCCTCTCTCTCTCTCTCTCTCCCCCCGGTTTAAAGCCAGTAGGCCACTGGTTTTCACTTAGCCCAACGAAAGGACAAACCCAGAGCACACACTCCACCGGTCATCGGTTGATCGCTACCCCGTGCAGCAACAGAAGGGAAAGGACACCTGGCCACCCCTCGTCTCCCACGTTACAACCACATCAGCCAATCAAAAAATCCATCAATTTGCTAATAAACACTTTTTTTTTCTTTTCTTTTTTCTTCTTTTTTCTTTACATCCCTCTCCAAAATCTTCAGCTAATTAATTAGAAAACTATAACTCAAAATCCCAAAAAAGGGCGGCGGATCCATCGGTAAAGCATCAGGGTAAAGTGCCTACAAGCTCCGGCCGGTAAGCGGATTTCACCAGCGCTTCGCGCCGCCTTTGTTCCGCGCGAAGGAATTTTTCGGTTTCGGGATCTCATGAATGTCCATCACCTGAACGGTCCGTTGCTTTTTCGCTTTTGCCCCCAAAATAAAAAAAAAAAAAAAATAAAGACGAAATATTAGTACATAACCAAAGATCATAAAATTCTAATAAACAAAAATTATAAAAAATAAAATAAAATACCTTTCTGGGCTTCTTGGTAGTTCTCGTGGAGACGTTTTCTCGCTTCCGCGAGCCTCTCGGGATCGAGCAGGCTGTCCGTTAGCCCCTTCACCTTCTGCCAATTACCAAATAATGACTAAAAAGAATTAGATAAATTTTTTTAAAAATGGTTTAAATATAACTTAGCAAAAGGAATTTTTTTTATTTTTATTTTTTACAGCTGGTGGAGCCGGTGCAGTAGCAGGGGATGAGTTGTTCGGCTTAGCTGGAGCTTCCTTCCGCGGCGCGGGCTTTGGCTTTGGCTTGGCTTCCAATGATTCCCCACCACTTCCCTCAGCGCTCCCGTGACCATCTGCTTCAAGGCCACGCTCAGCATGGAGCAAGAAATAAATATTTTGAAGTAAAAAAAAAAAAAGAAAAAGAAAAAGAATTCCATAACTTACCGTGAGAATTTGGTGAGCAACCGAAATCTGGAGCCTGGAATGACAAAATAATTATGGTGATTTCGATCCCAAAACAATTAGAGGGGAGAAGGGAATTAGATTCAGAAATTTTGCAGAGAATCGAGTACCTGGTGGCGGCCGTTTTGTTTGCTATTTTTCACAGGAATTTGCTGCGGCGAGTCTCCATCAGCTGCAATCCATTTGCAGAGCAAAATTAGACGACAAAAAGATCATTCTTTTCTACTTCCTTTTGTCTTTTTTTTATTATTATTATTATTTTTTTATTTTGGGTTTTGAGTTTGGTGACACCTACTGATATTTGCGGGAGATGTGGTGTCGCCGCCGGCGGAATTCGATTTCACCCACTCGTCAACGGTATCTTTCCACCTCCTAAAGACCAAATTTGAGAAGGGGATCAGATGCTTTCTTTGAAATTTTTTTTCAAAAAAATAAATAATTGACTTCCCCCCTTTTTTTTTATCATCATTAGCATCATCACCTGACGAGTTGCTTCACCAACTGCCGTACTTCAGCCGACGGATGCTTCCGAAAGCTGTTCACATGCCTTCCTATATCCGTTTCCTGAGACCAGAAAAAGAAAGACAAACAAAAATAAATAAATTTTAGAAAATTGATCAGATGTAAAACAAAATTTCAAAAAAAAAAAAAAAAAATTTATTTTATTACCTTGAGAGCCTGGAATGTGACCTCCATGTCTGCGAGATTTCGCAGCAGACTCACCAGAGAATCCTGAGACTGTCCCAACCAAATCAAAAGTTCATCAAAAAATAAAATAAAATAAAGAAAAATAGAGAAGGAAGGAAGGAGATGGACCTGATCGGGGTCTTCCAGAAACTCCTTAATAGCCAAGATCTTGGTCTGCTCGTCGATCGAATGGTCGTTTTGTACTTCTCGCACCACTCCGTTCATCGACGGCGGCGACCCCTCCACTCCCCCTCTCGGCAGGCTCGCGGCCCCCAGCCCCGCCGCCGCGCCGCCGCCACCGCCGGCGGGAGCGCAGTTCTGGCACCGATCCGAGTAGAGCCGCTCCACGATCCCGTCCCGCCGCGCCCGCAGCTCCTTGCCATGATCCCTCGCCGCCACATCGATCGCGGTCTCGATCAGCGTCCACAGATCCACGCCCGTGCTTCTCATCACCCTTCTCAACTCCGCCTCATCCATCGGCCTCTCCCCCGATCGATCCCTCCAATCTTTTCCTCCTCCTCCTCCTCCTCCTCCTCCTCTTCCTTCGCCGGATCTGAAATCTTCCATTACTCCCACCCAATCTATCGAGTCCAAAACCTACCGATCAGCCCGAACGAAATACTAAATCTTTCCCCCAAATTGGAACTAAAAATTGACAAAACCTATTAAATTCCCGGATTCCTGATCGAAAAGGCCACGGTATATTTCCTTACTTTTTTGAATGACGATCGATACGAGAGGAAGCGGCCAAAAGCGGGTATATGATTTTATATAAAACTTACTCTGTATATTTTAGTAGGAATTTCTATTATTATTTATTGGTTTTTTTCTAAAAGAAGGGGATAGGGTTGGCGGGGATTGTTCCTGCCCAACCCCAAAAGGAGACGGAAGGGTTTTAGTTGGATCCCTTTCCTTTCCGGAAACGGAGCGGAAAGAGGAGAGAAAGGGTTGGGACCGAGTAGGAGAAGGCGGAGCCGACCAAGAGAGGTGGTGGATTTTTGAGACCTTTTCCCTCTCACTTTCTATCTATTCTACGTCCGTTCGTGGGACAAATTCTGATGGTTTATTATTATTATTATTATTATTATTATTATTATTATTGGTTTTTTTTTTTTTTTTTGGGTTCTGCTGCGCCGTTAAGTCCAGCCTCTGCGGCGTTAGCATCTCTCGACGTGGGCCCGCGGAAACGGACGGCTCGAGACGGTGGACTTCTGAAAGGACGCTTTCGGTCCGTTTACCGTCGTGGCCGGTCCGGCGTCTGGATGAGGATGAGAGGGAATGCGGAGGCACGTGGCTGGCTCTTCTTCGGAGCCGTTGATCGACCATCTGGCGGCCGCTAGTGTCGAATAAATTCTCGAGTAGTTTACTGGATCACATGTCCTGGGATCCCACGTCGAGTAGGAATTTGGCGTATCCGAGCGAGCCCTACAAAGACTTGGATTTGGTTTTTGCCTCAGAATCCTACGTTATTTGAAGGTTAAATTGTAGTGCAACTCAAACTACCAAACCACATTGTAACAAAACTATAATTCTTTGGAAGAACGTAACTGTAGGATTCTATTTGATGAAGCTTATTACCAAAAAACTATCATTATAAAATATTTTTTTATAATTTATAAATTATTATAATAATATATAAAATAACATTATATTATTATACTATGATTATTATTATATAATATATATATATATATATTTTTATTTATTTATTTTTGGTTAATAATAATACCATGATATATTATTCAAAATATAATATCGTTATTGTAATAATATAATAATATAACATTATGATATATCATTACAATAATATTATAAATTTATAAAATAATATAAATATGATAATATTATATTCATATACTATTTTAAAGCATCATATAATATTGTGATATTATTATATTATATTATATTATATTTACTATATTGTATAATAATAATATTATTATAATAGTGTTCAAATATGATATAATATTATATATTATGTTCTCATTATGTTATAATATTAAATGTTTTTAAACTATGAGCCATCCCCTTGCAAGTAATCTTACAGTTAATTTACTTGCAAGTTGATTTCATATTTTAGGTTTCGCTTATAGTTTAAATATAACTTAACTTATAATATATAATTAAAATTTAGCATCCAAAATAGGTGAAATAAGCTATATTGCAACTTAACATGAGATGCAACTTCAACTATAAGGCTCTAACTAGTTCTTCAATAGAAATGCAATCAATTCATGGCATTTAAGCTTTGATCATGCATGTCATATCTTGCAAACAAGCTCTTAGAGGTTAATTTATCGATAATTCAAGATGGTGTATGCACCCAATATATTATAATAGGGAAACGTTTCATTTGACAATGTCTTTAAAGATGCAAAAAGTGTTTTCCTAGGTCCAAAAAAATATTTTTTAGGAGATAAAAGAGTATTTAGTAAAATCTTTAAATAATCTTTTTATAAAAAATATTTCTACCCAAAGTCTATTTGGTAAAAGTTTCGATATGGAGCTTTTCCAAACAAAGTCATAATTTTGAAACACAAAAACATTCACATTTACTTAATACTATAATATAATAGCATTATAATATAATGTAGTAATATAATGAAATACAATATAATAATAATGTAAAATATTATGATATAATGTAATAAATTATATTATATTACAATATAATAACTATTGTTTGAAAATGTTATCATAACTAAAATATAATTATATATTGTAAAATAAGATAATTTATATTATATTTTGACTTTATAATACTATTATAATAATATATCATGATATTGTAATATTATATTATCAAATAATAATTATCATACTTTCTAATGATACATTATAATGCAATTCCTAAATAAAAATAAAAATATTATGCCATATTAATATTATAATAATAATATTAACGGTAATGTTATGTTATTATAATTATTATATTATATTAGTCATAGCATAATAATATAATATTATATTAGAATATTATCATATTAAAATTGTTACCTTACTTTGCAAATCAAGAATAATTATAATAACTATTTTTGATAATATAAACAGTTGTAAGTATTTTGTAATATTTTTTATCATCATTTCATATTTTTTAAGCATTTCCTTAATTTGGTTATTAAATACATATTAAAATATTTTATTATTTAAAAAATGTAATGATCAAATTGTGAATAAACTTTTATAAAAATTCTATTTCGAAAAGTTCTGAAACTCTATTCTCAGATCCCCAAAGCGGTGCCTAAGGTTGGGCCTACTCAATTTGAAGTTGGCATATTGGAATTTTTATTCACCATCATAACAGTTGGAGTCATGGTATGGATAAGTTTTTATGCTTATTATTGGTTGGATATGGGTTTCAGTCAGCAATACACCAATTTCAACATTATACAGTGGCATGTAAAAAGATGATGGGAAAGTACTGATTATGACAATAATTTAAACAAGCATCTCTCATGAAATAAAACTTAAATGATTTCTCCCCTGCTGAGGTTGTGATCCCAATTATTTTTCATCTAAAAGTTTACTTACAGATTGTCTCTTTCATTCTCTTTAATTTTTTCAAAATTTAATCTTGAAATATGTCTCTACAAGCATGCTAACCTATTTTACTTTTAAAGATAAAGTCGCTATAATAATATTGCAAGTATAACTTGGAGAGAATAATATAATTACTGGCATCATATCTTCAGTCTTTAATATTAATTAGAAAGTGTAACTTAAAGTCAGGATGATATTATGACATATAGGTTTTGAAGGTTAAAATTAACCGATTAGTAATCTTTAAAGAAGCTAGATCGAAAATATAATTATTAAAAATCCTTCGGGTAAAAAAAATAAAAGGTCATAAAAATGATCAAAATTAATGAAATAACATAAGCACTAGTCTTTTCAATTAATATGTTAATATAAGATTCTTTCAGTCTGTAGAACTAGCTAGATATACTATAAATTTTTTGATCAAAAAATTGGAGCGAGAGCATGAGGGTTGAGGGCCTCACAATTAAATCAGAAGCATGAATCTAAGCCAGAAAGTTCAGAAATAATGACTGCATGCGGGAATACCAAGTGGTGGTGACCAGAATTGAAATTATAGTAGTTATATTAAGTGAAAAGAGAAACTGCAAACCAAACTGTTTCACAAACTAGAATATAATTATTTTACCCAAAAAGATTATAGAAACTACGTAGAACAGTTTCAATAAAAGCATTTGACGATTACAGAACCTGTATCTTAATGCAAGTTGCATGAAAGTTTTGAACAGTTGCAATCTTTGCTGCTACAATCGGCTACGTGAGAAGATGAAAATGAAGCTCTCTCTTGGATCCAAAAATATAGTGCAATGTTTCCTTGTAATTTAGTTTGAGAATGGATGTAGTATAGCTCTTTCTGTATCTATTTTGTGTCTTTATACTTTTGCTCTTATTTATGAATACTGGTGCAAGCTAGTAGTACATCCATTTCAATATTATTTACTCTCATGCAAAAAGCAAGAAAGACTTTTCTATGATTACTATGTAGAGAAGCATTTGTCATGAAATAATATTTTAGGTTTTTCCCCTCATTGCTGTTGTACATATCACCATCAGCCTTTTGATTTTATCAGGCACCCAATGCTGGGATGTGATATGCGCATCGCACTAACTTAACTTCAATTTCCAAACATACATTCAGTGCAATAACATTGCAGGCACAACCTAAAAAAAAAAAAAAAAAATACCCATTTCATATCATGGCTTTGCTGAGCTCATGTTCGTTATATTATTTTATTACCACGTTACAAGTATGGATAACCATTGAAAGCATGGAAATATGATAGGTCACAACAATATGGAATATATTTACATCATTGTATTTGACTTGGATTTCGACAATGATGCCGTTGATGATTATGGATGGCTGTGCATAAATTATATTCAAAAAAAATTAAATCTTGGACAAATGGAACTGCAGCAAATGACCAAACTGGCATCACATTCACATCATCTCCCATTCATACCATCATCATCAGCTCCCATACATATCGTTAGCCAACCTCATCCACTCATGGCTTGACACCGGGGTCAGGACCGGAGCTAGCTTTCGTAAGGGGAATCTAGCACAGATACTAAAGTGCACGTGGTTTGCAATTCTAACCACTATAAACAATTTCTTCAACCACTACTTGCAGCTAATTCGGCCATAAAAAGTCAGCAGGAAAACCTCTTTGTCGCGGCGCGGCACGGCAATCGCGAGAAGTAAATAATTAAACATCAACAAAAACCGGCCGCTGCCCTACCTAATGTTACCACGTGGTGCCCTTACCTCCCTCTCCTCTGACGAAGAGGGGCGAAACGCCGCGAGGTCATGTGTTCCCTTGGTCACACTGTGGGTGACCAGACTGCAGAATCTGGTAAATGGCTCTGCGAACCGGGCCGGGGCCGGGCCCGGGCCCCCCGAAACCGCTTCCCGGTTTCTTCAATGCCCCCACAGGTCTTATAAATTTCCGCTCGATCGAGCCCCTCGCTTCCGAAGACCAGGCGCTGCGAGAGGGCCTCCTACGAGATCACTCCATCTAGCGGCGCGAGAATAGGGGGGGAGGGGGGTGGGGGGTGGGGGAGGAGGGAGAGAGAGAGAGAGAGAGAGAGAGAGAGAGAGATTTGCGATCGAGAACCAAAACGCTGGGACTGGAGACCCGCGGATGGCGTCGTCGAGGGTGATGCCGTCGTCGTCGACGGCGAACTCGGATCTCGCGCGGCAGCCCTCCATATATTCCCTCTCGTGAGCGGCGACCAGGCGAAGTATTTGGAATCCATAAGCATGGACGACCTCCTCCGCAATATCTACGGCGACGGCACGGCGACGGAGGCGTCGCCGGAGACCACCTTCGGAACAGGCGTCGGGGAGGCGGTGGCTCCGCCACCGCTGCCGCGGGGGAGCATCGGGAGCAAGACGGTGGAGGAGGTGTTGAGGGCCTTCTCCGGAGGGAGGAAGGCGGACGGAGGGGACGCTTCAGGGTACAAGGACGCCTCCGCGGCGGCGGCAGCGGCAGCGGCGTACGGCGAGATGACGCTGGAGGACTTCTTGGCGAGGGCGGGAGCGGTGAGGGAGGAGGAAGTTAGGGTTCCGCTGGGATCGGCGGCGCCGGGGGGGTTCAGGGTGGATGCGGTGATGAGCGATCGGGTTGGTCAGCAGCAGGCGCAGTTGCCGCTCGAGAATCCGATGCTGGGGTTTGGGAATGGGGTGGAGGATCGGGTTGGCGGAGGAGGGAGAGGAGGGAGGGGGAGGAAGAGACCGGTGCTCGATCCGGTGGACAGGGCGGTCCTACAGAGGCAGAAAAGGATGATCAAGAACAGGGAGTCGGCAGCTAGGTCGAGGGAGAGGAAGCAGGTCGGAGATTTAATTTATAAAAGCTAACTAACCAATAAGGTAATTAATTATGGCTTTAATGAGCTAGGTTTTATATTATATAGATTTTTGTGTGTATTTTTGCAGGCTTATACTGTAGAACTTGAATCTATAGTGACCCAACTGGAGGAGGAAAACACTAGGCTTTTGGGAGAACAGGTACTGCTAATGGTTAGTTATTTCATCAAGTTTTTGTTTTGTAAATACGCGAACTTTTGATTTGCATTATAATTCTTGGTGGATGCTGTAATATGATTGAAAAATCCGTTATGTTTATTTGTTGTAATTGCTGATATATGGCATGTGATGCTTGGCCCAAGATTAGAGTATGAGTAATTATATATAGGAAATAAGATCTTTTCCCTTTGTATTCTTAATGCTCTACTTTGATATTATCTGATGACCAGAGGATTTTTTTTTTGTTTATTCTATTTATATGTTTCTTTGCTTTTCCCTTTATTTTTATCTGTTGAGTGGTTTGGGATGGGGTTCTTTGGTGAAGGTATTGGTTTTCATGCACATTTTATTTGACTTTTTGTTTAATTAGATGGTGCATCATCTCAACATACCCAGTTTTATTCTTTTTCTTTGAAAATTTGAGATATTGGTTTTTCGGGTCTTTGAGTTGGCATCAGCAGCAGGGGAATGCCTGTGCGTTAAAGTCTAAACATTTTATGATACCACAATATACAGTAATACGAGCCATATCTAGCATAAGTTTATGCAGTTTGAAACTCAAAAATGTGCCTTTTCTTTCTTAGTAGACTGAAATGCATCATAATGTTTATGGTGTTAAATCTTTGACCATTGCCATAAATTTATTATTCGATCTTCTTTTGAATTGCAGGAGGAGCTCCATAAGCAGAGGCTTAAACAGGTATGCGCTATAATTAAAATTATTCATTGATAGTGATATCATCTTTTGGGATATAAATATTAGACTGACTAATGTGAACATGGTTATTGCATCTTTCAAAAGTCAAGCGAAATGCATTTGGTGAATTCATGTTTCATACTTAATTGATGGGTTGACAAGTTTTTAGACATGATTTACCATCCTCCATGCTGCATTTCTTGATCAGTATTTTTCTTATGTCGAATGTTTGGTGCCATGTGGCATGTTTGAGAAAGGTTCTAAAATTGATGCATTGTTTGCTCTGTGTGTGTGTGTGTGTGTGTGAGAGAGAGAGAGAGAGAGAGACACACACACACACACACACACAGAGGTGGAGTGTGAATTTGTGTCTGCGTCTGCATGCACATGTATGAGTCCGTGGAAACTTATTCCCAAGATTTTTACTAATTAGTTTGACAATAACATAACTATGTCAAAATAGTTATATTCATGTTGTGACTTAATTTTTTAAGATATAAATCGTGCCATAATGATCCACATGTTACTGGGTAGAAAATTGGATTTCACACAATAGAGTATCTATAACCGTACATATTTGGAACAGTCGGCACTAAGAAACATGTATAATATAAGGACAATTACACCAAAAATACATGAATTTATTTGGACTTTTCAATCGAGTCTTTATACTATTTTTTTTCCAATTGAATATATCAACTCATGCAAGTTTTTTAATTAAGTATATTTTTAACAGCCGTCAACGATGACCAAATGAACCACATGACAGTTGTCAACGATAAATTGAGTATACCTTTTTTTTTCAATTAAGTATATTAACTCGTAAAAGTTTTTCAATTCAGTGTACTAACTCATAAAAATTTTCAATTAAGTATACTTATTTAAGTCTAACTAGCATTTTTTGTAAATCCATGACAAACTAATCAATCAAAAAATTTTATAAATAAAATTCTATACACAATAAAAAAATTTTATAAATAAAATTCTATACACAATAAAAAAATCATATGCACGAAAGGTTAAGTAGCAAAATAGCAACTTTTCAATTGCTTGACTAATGATAAATGAATTAATAAGAAAATTACACTTCAAGTGCATGCTTTTTTTTTTTTTTATATTGCAGACTTTTTGATACATTACTAACACATTTCTCAATAAAAAAAATTGTACTCTTTCAAAGAATGTATGACTCCGCAAAGGTTATTTGGCTCTACCACATAAAGCTAGTGTTAAAAAGTGTCAATGGATAGCCCCCACAATTTTTCTGCGCACATTCTCTGCATTTGATTAAAAAACTTTTATGAGCTGAAGTATCCAATTGAAAAACTTTTATAAGTTCGCAAGTTATTATTGAAAGCCGTCATGCGGTCTGTTAAGTAATTGTTAACGGCCATAAAAAAATATACTTAATTGAAAAAATTGAAAAACTTGAGTTGGGATACTCAATTAAAAAAAAAATAATATAAAAACTCAATTAAAAACCTCAAATAAGTTCATGTACTTCTGTTGTAATTATTCCTGTAATAGATGATGGCTTATGATCTTAAGAGCAAGTGGAAAATGTGATGGCATAATTACAGCATAAAAGTTGAAGCTCTGGATATCAAGGTTTGCCGTGCCGATCATACTAGTAAGGTACCGAGTTTCATTTTACTATGAACTGAATTGGTCTGAACCAATCCGTATCTAATCTGAACCGCTTGGTACCGACCCATACCGTCTAATACCGAGTGGATAAGAGTAAAAAAGAGTGACACCCTGTCTCAATATGGAGTGCATGCCGTATCATAGTAGTAATGTAGGTATGGATTTCGATACTAGTTTTGCAGACTTTAGTGAATATTTAGTTAGTAAAAAACTTATGGGCGCTATGGAAGTATCTTGTGTAAAGCAGTCTTGCATGCATTAATGGGATAGGGATATTAATTGGAAATTCTACTAATGATTCTCATTACTATCAGCACCAATGGATTCACATGGATTGCTTTTCAGCATTTGCCCAAAAACAAGGTCGCTATGGAAGAAATACACTTGAAACTAGATACTTGTAGATATGTGTTGAAGTTATAGCTTGTTAGAATTTTAATTATAATGATGTGTCTTGTTTCATGCTAATAGACTCGATGCTAGAATGTGGTGCAAAGGAGATTCTAGCATTAAAAGATCGACATTTGAGAGAAGATGCGGCAGGTGAAATACCAATTGATTTTATCAATAAGATAATAATTAATCACACTACCTGGTTCAAAATAAAGACATTGTTGTGCATGTCTAAAAGAGCATATTGATTCCTAGTCTTGTTTAGTTTAGGGAAACAATTTCTTCTGTTGAGATTGACACTTCCCAAGTTGATTCATGTCACAATAATACTTTTGTTTCAAAAAAGTTTCATAAGATTTGGTTTTGCAATCCAGATTTTGGTACCCAGGTGAAAGGTGGTGCATAGTTCATCTACATGAGAATACAGAATGTATTTTTTAAAGCAATTGAAAATCCTTGGTGATGAAATCAGAAACTTGAATGAAAAGTCTGATAATTTTCTAGTTTATATGGCAAACTTCTAGTTTGAATTGCAAAGGACAAAGTGGAGGATTCATTCTCTTTTATGGATGCCTGGAAAGATAAACAAAGGTACACTAGATTGTTTAGGTATACTAGATTGTTTAGAGTGGACCAAAATTGAAGATATTTCATAGCTATGGAAATCAGGGGCCTCAAGCATGTGATTAGAGGAATATAGTTATTCTTCAATGAAATTGAATATACTGGGAGAGAAGAACTGCTTTCTTAGTCAAGATTGATAGGGAATTAGTATTAGATAGATGGAAATATGTCCATTGAATCACATTTATTTGGTAATGATTGATAGGAAATTGAAGTGTACACATCGAAATATGCCAGTTTTTGATCATTCAGGATTTCAAGGTGCGGAGACATGATGATGGGGATTTTACTGATGAATTGAGGGTTGGCCATAGTGATAATCATGTTGTATGGTTGACACTTAATTTCTCAAGGAATTAAAGCTGAGCAACGAACATATAATGAAACTTGGTGAATGGTTCATGTCTAGAAAACAACCAAGAAAAGGGCTCAAGTTTAAGGAAGTGTTGAGCATGAATGACATGAAATTATGAAATGTCCAATTGTATAAAACAAACAATGTTTATGTGATTATGTAAATAACATAAGCCTTAATCTTTGTCCCAATGATTGGGATCTGCTATCCAAATCTTTTAATGCCATTAGTTCCTAATAATGGATACTTTATAATAGTTTACTTTTAGGTTGAAAGAGCGAATATCTATTGATCTGCTGAAGTGGAGGAATGTAAAACTTGAGATATAGTCTGAATATGGTGCCTTAAGAGTGATGTTATTGCAATGTGGTGAAAATAGTAAACCAACTGAAGTCAGAAAAGTCATCTCTAAATTTTGAATGACTTGATTAATGGAATAGATGAACCTCTATTAGATATAATGCATGCATTTGATTATGCAATTTGATAACTCAAGCAGGAGCAACTCTGTAAAGGATCCATTGGTTGTGGCATTGGTGTGAGTGGATAAAATAACCAAGATTTGAAAGTCACAGAAGAATCTGAGGTTTTATTCACCAATTAGTTTATTCAATGAGATCTTGAACATAAGGAAAAATGAAAAGTGATTAGAGAATTATGATGGTATTTATTTTTAAAACTAATGGTGATGTACAAAATCTCACTTATTATTGTGAATTAAGATGGCAAAGCACATAAAGAAATTGTGGGAGTCTGATGAATCAGATATTGGCAAAAAATGATCACTCTTAAAAACCAATCTGCTATTGTGCTGTGAAAGTCAACCATCCAGCTTGTTTTCTAGTTTATATTACTTCTAAAAGGATTAGAAGGAAGTGGTATAACTCCATACACCAGTTTATACTTGAGATGGTAATTATAAGATTGTGACAGGAGGTAATATAGTGCTTTGATGGAAAGGGTGTATGATAAATTAAAATTATAATGGACAGGTATAAAGGAACAGCGAGAAACATTTGAAGTGATCGTAGCAAGGTTGGTGAGGAGGTTTGGTTGTGATTGCTTAAAAATATTTTCTCCTTTAGCTAATATTATCTTTTCATTGGCTATTGTTGAACTTGCTATTAATTGAATTGTGAATCTGCTAATGGGTCCCGGAATTAATTAAATCAAAAAATAATATATGAAACGACGTGGAATGCCTTGTTTTACTCTTTTTGTTATCAAGGATATATAATTCAAATGAATCAAGAGATGAAAGGAGATGATAGGCTATAATTGTTTGGTGAGTTCAGAGATGCTTTTAGGATGGAGAGACAATAAAAAATAGCCAGAGAAGGGATGTGCCTGTGGCAGATATCCTAGTACTTTTAGGATGGAGAGACAATTAAAAAATAGCCAAAGAAGGGATGTGCCTGTGGCACATATCCTAGCACATCTGCTGGTACAACTCGATGATGTAGGCCTGCACAAGACAATGCAACTGATACGACCCTATTATAAAACTGTCCTTAGCCTTAATTTACATCCTTCCTATTCCTTCTAGTGTTCTTCCTCATCATTTCTCCTAATGAATTGTTGATCCTAGGTTCTGTCATTGTAGATTGCAATCTTCATGTTCTCTTTTGGATGGGGATGTTTGGTCCCAAAGTAGTTGTAATCCAAGGAGTTGCCTATTTATACCATATTAAAATACAAGTTTTGAATTTTAAGAATATTCCATCTGTCAACTTCTATTACCAAAATACCTCAATGCACACTTGCCTCACCAATTTCTGGAAACTATTTCCTTTTTTTGTTTTATCATGGTTCTTGCCCCTCTATATTTCCTTACACAATCTCTCTCCAATCTCACACATCCACTCTTCAAATTACCCTTGATCCTCTCTTCAGCTTTATACCACATCTGGTTTCTCTCCCTTTTTCTTTGTTCATTCTCTCCAGTCGCACTCAGTCACCATCCCAGCCATATTGCTTCGACTTGCAACTCACTGAAAACCTCTCCCTCCTTTTGTTCAAGTTTAAACAAACAACTCCTAACATCAATATAAATTTTTGCTGACCATTGCCAACTTGAATTTAATTGACATAATATACACTCATTTTTCTATATATGTTTTTCTTCTTGATTTTCCTCCGTGGAGAAAACAATTGGCAGAGTATATCACATTTGTCATTTGTGGAATAAAAATGTACCTCTTTGAATTTCTAAATGTAGTTGCTTTTGAGTTATTAGTAAATGCTGAAACTTGAAAGCACGATGGTATGCGGGTGGTTGAGGGACTGTATAAAGCAAATAGGCTATTGATATTTTTAAATTCTTAAACAAACAAAAACATAAAATAGGTAATAAATTAGAATTAGATCAGTAAATAAAAAATAGTAGGAAAAAATAACTAAGAAAGATAACAACTACTAACTAACAAGCACAAGCCAACTATTTGTAAGTATAGAAATGATAACCATAATAAGAACAATAACAAATTCACAACTACATAGTACCAGTAGGAAGAGATTATTACAATGTTAGACATATAGAACAATCTTAAAACTAATAACAACAAATGCAACAACAATGGCAGCAATAGCAACAATTAATGACCACGGCAGCAACAACAAAAACAACAATAATAGATGAGCAATAGCAATAAGAATAGCAACAACAATAGTAACAATGACAACAATAATGACAGGAGCAGCAATAACAATTAGTTCCTGACAAACAACTTAACTACTAGAGCAGCTACAAAAATAACATTACAAATGGCATCACCAGGGTTATTGCTACCACGCAAGGCATTAACAGCATCAGGATAACTTCATCTGCATGCTAACCATAACAACCACCTGAAGCATTAAATATAAAGCTAACATGAGTTAATAATTGCATAAATAAATTCTTTGAGATTATAAAGATAACATCTCTACCTTGATTGTAGTTGGACCACACATCATAGTCTTGGACCACTAGATATGTGTAAGTTGTATCATGGCTTGAACAGAATTGCTGTTGAGTCTTAACATTATTATATTTGCATTAAGAGTAAGGTTACCTTGATGTTTAAATCTCCATTGAACCTGTATTTTCTGCTGCATTTCAGTGTATTTTGATGAAAGCATGCAATACCTACCACTATTCTGAAGAAGCCATGTTTAGGGATTTTGGCAAACATGTTGCTCTTGTATGTTATTCTCCTTTGTTTGAAGTAAATAAGGCTATAAAAAAAATAAAAATAGAAAAAGCTATTGGACCTAATAAGATTCCTATAGAATTTTAGAAATGTTTAGGTAATGCTGGAGTAAATTGGGTGACATTTATTTAATAGAATTTTAGAAATTAAAAAAAAGCCTAATGAATATAGGAAGAGCATTATAGTATTAATTTATAAAAATAAAGGAGATATTCAAAATTGCTCTAATTATTATGGTGTCAAACTCATGAGTCATATCATGAAACTTTATGAGAGAGTAATTGAACATAGGTTGAGATGAACTATAAAAATATCAGAAAATCAATTTGGTTTTATGTCAGAAGGCTGATCATAAAAGTTATTTTCCTCCTTAGGAGGTTAATGAAAATGTATAGAGCAAAGAAACAAGATCTTCATAGGATTTTTTATTGATTTAGAGAAAGCATATGATAGGATTCCTAAAAAAAATCTTATGATAAGTGCTAGAAAAGAAAGGAGCATCTGCTAGGTATATTAACATAATAAAAAGATATGTATGATGGGGCAGTTACTAGTGTAAGAACCATTGGTAGTAATACTAGCGAATTTTCTATTACAGTAGGCTTACATTAGGGATCTGCTCTTAGTCTCTGTCCTTTTACTTCAATTATAGATGAGCTTACTAGACATATTCATGGTGATATTTCATGGCGCATGCTATTTGTAGATGATATAGTACTAGTAGATGAAACTAAGGCTGAAATTAATCGTAAGTTAGAATTATGGTGAAATGTGTTAGAATCTAAAGGTTTTAGGTTAAGGAGGATAAAAACAGAATATATATAATGCAATTTTAGTACAATTAGAAATAAAGATAAATATAGAGTACAAATTGGAGATCATGGAGTTACTAAAAATGATCATTTTTGGTATTTAGGATGGATTATTCATAAGGAAGGAG
This sequence comes from Metroxylon sagu, assembly GCA_017589505.3. Classification (NCBI taxonomy): domain Eukaryota; kingdom Viridiplantae; phylum Streptophyta; class Magnoliopsida; order Arecales; family Arecaceae; genus Metroxylon; species Metroxylon sagu. The sequence goes on along the minus strand of JACVBY030000289.1, from coordinate 1,451 downwards.
ATTGAGGATGATGTTGTCCATAATATTAAAGCAGGTTGGATAAAATGAAGAAATGCAATTAGAATATTATATAATCGTAGAGTATCTGCCAAGTTGAAGGAAAAATTTTATAGGATAGTCATAAGATCATTTATGCTTTATAGCATGGAATGTTGGGTAGTTAGAAAAATACACGTATATAAGATGAATTTGGTGAAAATGAGAATGTTAAGATGGATGTGTGGTAATACAAAATGAAACTATTCATAAAAAGGTAGAAATAACTTCAATCGAGGATAAATTAAGGAAGGGACGACTTAGATAGTTTGGGCATGTGCAATATAAACCTAGAGATCACCATGTGCAGAAGAGTGACTTGATACATGTAGAGAAAAAAAAGATAAAGGTAGATCGAAAATCATATGAGAGGAAGTAATAAAGAAAGACTTAGAGAATTTTTATATCTTACAAAAAATATGACTTAAAATAGAGTTGAATGAAAAAAAAGGATTTATGTAGCCGACTTCAACTAGTTTGAAATTAAGGTTTTGTTGTTGTTGTTTGAGATTTGTTCAAGTGTCTCTACTCTTGAGGGATAATTGCCAGTGTGAAGTAATCATATCTTTTCACATGCCTCAAATTTTGTAGATGTGGTCTTTAGGTTTGAAGGTCAAATTATGAAGTGCTGTTGGAGCTATGATTTGCAGCCATTAAAAACTTGTTTAGGATCTGACTATAGCGTAACTTATAGTTAATTGTAATCAAGAATTCAAGACATCCTTCTTGAAGCGTCTTAGAATCCTGTTCTATTTTGTTCCTCTTTTTCCTTGTTGATGTTTTCTTCACGTTATGAGCCACTCAGTACAATTTATCTGCCAATTTTTGATTAGCAGCAGCACATTATTTCCTTTCCAAGAACCTCTCTTATTGGTATTATTTTTTATTTTCATTTGTGCATGTGCTCACGCTTTTGTTTGTGTGTGTGTGAGAGAGAGAGAGAGAGAGAGAAAGAGAGAGAGAGAGAAGGGTTGGTGGGAAGAGGGGGTGTCAATTCAAAGACCATGTACTTTGTATATTTTGTGATGCGATTAGCTTGATCCTCATGTCCAGTAGAATGATTCTCAGAATACTTAGCAATGCCTAGGAATTTTGTTTATTTGTTTGATTGCATCTCTAAATGAGCCTACTTTAGCATTTAAGCTTGGCGTTGCTTTGTAGGAATTTTGCACAAAATAATGTATCTGACTATGCTAGACTTACTAATGGTTGTATATTTTACAGCTCCTGGAGTATCTGATCCCAGTTACCGAGAAAAAGAAACCACCACGTGTTCTGAGGAGAACTCACTCCATGCAGTGGTAGGATGAATGCTAAGCCCATCATGATGCAATTATTTTAAGGAGTGATTATTTTTTCTCGAGTTATAGAAAAAGGACTAAGGTGTGGCGTATTTAGCACCTGTTTTCTTTCCC